>JASAOG010000094.1:60000-102500 GCA_030265305.1 Biomphalaria pfeifferi
TAGCGAGGTCTAAAGCTCACTCCTCCCTTCTCCCCCCCCCCCAGGTACCGCCCTTTGTTTTTCTCTTTAAATAAACCAACAGTAGATGTACTGATGAGTTAGACTGAAGCTAATCTTTGACTTGTAAGTTTTAGAAGTTCCTATTGGACCTAAACAGTTTTAGACGTTTTTATTGGACCTAAACAGTTTTAGAAGTTTCTTTTGGACTGAAACAGTTTTACGAGTTTCTTTTGGACCTAAACATTTTAAGAAGTTTTTGTTGGACCTTGACAGTTTTAAAAATTTCTGTTGGACTTAAACAGTTTTAGCTTCTAATTCAAACATCTTGGAGAATGACTGCAGGAAGGGTTGGACCATCGTACCGACAGTACAAGGCTATACCATGGACTCAGCCATCCTTGATCTCAGTGTGCACTCTTATCTTATCATATCTTATACATTACAGATTTCTTAAAAGAAGATAATTACATTTGAACATTGTTGCTTGCTCATTGCTTAGTCTTCCGTGTAAATATGTTTGTAAAATGTTTCAAGTATTTTGGATGTTCCTTCAGAGTTGAAGATAATCTACTTCCTAGTCCAAACCGCACAAAGAATGACGGTGGGTGGTAGCGGGCAGGGTATGAGCCCGAGATCACCGAGACGACCAAGCCACCGTCCAGCAAGCATACCGAATGACCATAAAGCCATCAAGGTCTAGAGTAATCTAGCTGAAATAGTTCGAAACATAGCCTACAATAAAATCAAGTGATCTATGGGAACATTTTCTATAATGTACTGATTACACAAATAGATCTCTGTTAATTACATGCTTCATACTCTTTTCTAAGCCACACCGACTCTCTAATTTAAATCGTGATTGTTTCTAAGTTATTTCTTGTTTGTTTCAAAGTTACTTCTTGATTGTTTGTAGCTATGGTTACTATACACGGCTGGCTAGTTTGTTTTTTTTTATCATTAGGGTATTTTTTATCCGTGTCTGCTTTAAATAATCTGTATCTACATTTTGTCATGAAGTCTAAAAGTATTTAACTCACGAAATGTTATATCTAACATTGTGTCATTTCATTGTGGACTTGTGGTGATTGAACTATATTAACGGCACCACCAAATCGGCTTTTGTCAGGTGTTTGTGGAGAAAAAAGAGCACATCTGTCTCTACAAATATAATCGTGACAATAGGAATTATTCGAAATGGCGAAGAAATAAAGACAAGCCTTGAGTTGAGAATCCCGACACGTTGACTGTCGTTGACCTCGCTTTGCAGAAATATTGACAAAGTTTGCATCTGTAAAGACCAAGTAGACTAGTTAGGATAGGATCTGTTATTTTAGCGGCCTAAGGGACGCAACCATATTAATGACAAATTTTATAAAGTGTCTTTTAGAAGAAGAAAAAAATATTTCTTTATTAAAAAAAACATTTTACTGACATGTTGAATACACTCTGAAAAAGGAGAGAGAAAGAGGGAGAAGAGTGTGAGAGAGAGGGAGTGAGGGGGAAAGAGAAAGAAAAAGAGAGAGTAGAGAGAGAGAGAAAGATGGGAGATAGAAAAAAAGAGAGGAAAGAAATATAAATATGTAGGTATAGAGTGCGAGAAGATGTATAGAATACCTTGGTTTTACAAAAATTTGTTTATGATTCAAGTTAGAATTTTAAAATTTTTTATGGGCATGTGATTACATCGTTTGCACGGGGAGCGACTTCCTGTATCCCAATACCAGTGGTTCTCAACCCTTTAAGTGCCGCGACCCCCTAATACTATTCCTCGTTACGCAGCGAGCCCCAACCGTAGGTATTTTATTCTATTTTTTTCGCTCATAGGCCTAGGTATATGAGAATGAGCTAATGTTATACCATCGTTCTCGTTATGTGTCTATCTGATCTATGACGTATTTACTGATCTATGACGTATCTACAGATCTATGACGTATTTACTGATCTATGACGTATCTACTGATCTATGACGTATGTATTTTGATTGGTAGACATTGATGAAGAAAAAAAAATTGTATGTAATTGTACATAGTATTTACACCCACAATGCACACCGCCATACAAGACAATGCAGAAGGTGCGCACTATTAGTGACTAGAAATAGACTAGGAAGGATGTTGACATTAGAGAGAGAGAAAGATTTCTAGAAGTCTAGAGCCGAGATGAAGATGCTGTGTTCAAGGCAGATGTCCTATGTGTTTGTCATGTCTCCATGTAAATAAACATCTATGTCTCGTCGAGTTGCCTCCCTTTAGTTATTACAATAGTGTAAAATAAATGTGTTTAACATTTATATCCCTAAAAAAAGTTTATCTTTATAACTTGCATTTATTAAATTTTCTATTGCGCATTCACCATAATCATATTCATGTGCATACTTGTGTGACAATTTGAAAAGTATGGCGAAGCATGAAGGATGATATTAAATGAGGTCAACTACATTGCTACAAATGTGTAAATATGCCAACGTTAGTGGGAAAGTTGGATTCTTGTGGTAGTCTTTGTAAGAGCACAATGAATGTCATCTTCAGCATCAAGTCAACTTCTCTACTTAGGCTTGATAATATACAGGCTGGAAAACCCTGCTTCACAAAGATATAAGTCTACTGTTAGAAATGGATGAAGAAGGCGCAACACAATCTGCAAATGAGACATGTCTGTCACATTACAGCAAAAGGTGATCCAGAATTGTGTAACTGACGTTGAAGAGCCAGTGGCGTAGCATCCATGGTGGAAAGGGTTCAATGAACCCGGGCCCACAACCATTTAGGGGCTCACACCCGATAGTGTACCAACCATGCGACCAGGGGCGGATTTACCTCTATGCAACAAAAGCTCTAGTTTAGGTCCTCCAAGAAATATTTAGTAGTTACGGTATATACAATATCTGGACTTATATACGTATGGGCCCCCATATCAGATAGTTTAAAGCCTTTCCGACTTTAAATAGGCATTGCATTGCGCGTAGGGGCTTCATTGCGCCTGGTTCCATGACTTTAATGACCAATTGTGGCCTGCACTACACTGCAATTTTGTAAAAAGAAAACTATGTATATATGTTTAGATATTCTTTCAATAAATTTGAAGCAACTTTAAATTTACTCTGTTATCGTATAGGAAAATTGTTAGAGCCGTTTTTGAGATCAGCTGTCCAGGTTCCTGGATCCAGTCTCATCAATCCAGGTTCCTAGATGAAGGTTCCATGAAAGAAAGACTTTAATAGAGGTATTATATCATTTTACTTACAAATATTTTTTTTAAATACAACATTTTGAAACGAATCACATTTTTGTTTTCACTCTTAATAACATAAATCAATAATTCTTTACATTCCGAAATTTTTTCATGCAATAGTTTTTTATAGAACGCGATTGTTCTTTCAAAACCAACGTTGGATCTAGATCTAGACCTGTTTCTCTAGCCAAATACACATTTTTTTTTACTTTGTAAAATTATAACGGTCAAACTAGGGTTTTCTGCGTGTGTCCAACAAGCCGATAATTCTTTTCTCTGCAATATACATCAAATTTCTAGGAAAATCGTTAAACTGTGGGTTTTTTTAGACGCGTGCACAGGTTTCACCCAGGTTCCTCCATGAAGTTCTAACTTGAATAGACGTATTGTAAAAATAAAAGATAAAAAACCTTAAAAGACTTTTTGTTCTTTTATTTTTAAACGTCATGCCCAGGACGGGGCAGTTTAACGCCATTACCCAGGAAGAGGCAGTTTAACGCCATTACCCAGGACGAGGCAGTTTAACGCCATTACCCAGGACGAGGCAGTTTAACGCCATTACCCAGGACGAGGCAGATTAACGCCATTACCAAGGACGAGGCAGTTTAACGCCATTACCCAGGACGAGGCAGTTTAACGCCATTACCCAGGACGAGGTACTTTAACGTCGTTTTTTTTCCCTCCTCAACTATGTGTGAAGTTTATTAAACAAAACATTTTGAATGCAGAGTTTTAAATAGCTGACTTGTTTCGTGTCAAGTGATACATTAAACCAATAACAAGTATATATATATATTGTTATGACATGATTAGGAATTAGTTATTTGTTTCGGAAATAAGGGGAAAGTTTTACTTAGCGACAAATGACGTGACAGATCTTTAAAAAAAACAAGAACGCTCTTAGTGACGCTAGAAAGAGGATGCTTTGTGTAGAGCAGTAGAATTTAGATACGGATTAACGGACATAGCTGACATAGGACGATTCCCTTCTTAGTTATTAAATGGATTTGTAAACAGCATCAGCGTCCACTACATATTTTGTTTGTTTCGGCTTTTCGCCGGTGTTACTGAAGTAGTTTTGAGTTCGGCATTACCTCCAGTCCGACGTAGATCTACACTAGATCCATCTACAAGCATCAACACCGCGCGGAAGCCTGAACAACGTGGCGACCCCGACTCGGAGCTTACTGGCAGCAACAACAAGAAGAATAGAAGCCCTCTGTTAGGAGGAGGCAGAAGTTAACGTCATCGGCCTAGTCTGCAGCTAGACCCTGATTATACAGCCACGTCGGCGAAGGAAAGCCAGTGAGATCCTGGACTCGTAGAACTAGGAGGTAACGAAATATAGATCTAGATCTACAGTTGTGATTTGTAAATGCCCATACTTGTGGCATCGTATTGAAGCTTGTATCGAGAAGGCTACAGTTTTGTGGAGGGAAGAAAACCGTCCTGTCGATTCCGTACTGAAGAGATATCGCCTGCCCGGCATAGTGAGAACGAACGTGAAGGTCACCTTCTGCAAGGCCAAGATCGACCGTTGGAGTCACGCCAAAGAACTTTTGACGTAGGAGACATCGTACTGCCTACGGCACTTAAGTACAGTAGTGCTAATTTGATCTACAGCTCGGCTGAATTCTGTGCTACACGTTAGATAGCCAGATAACCGGTAGTTTAGCACTGGATTTTGACTTTGTCGCTGTGTCAATAGTTGGACCGTTCCAGGTTCACTTTGGACAGACGACCACCTGGAACCACCGTACCTGCGTCGGAACCAGCAACCGGAACCAGACTCTACGCCATCGACGAACCGGAGCCAGACGACAGATCACCGTGAACCAGAACCAGACGCCGTACCACCGAAGAACCGGAGCCGTTGCAGACCAGTACCGAAGGACCTCGGAGAGCCGAAACGTTCGCTGTCCTTATCTCACCGCTAGGGAAGACATCGCCGTGAGCCTTGCCGCCGGGACAGACATTAGCGTAGGAAGAGTGGACCCGAGACTGACTGTGGAGTTATCGCCGCTTCTTAGACAGATAAGTCAAGTGTTATTTAACTACTTTCTCCTTAGAATAATTAGAGTCTGTAGGGAAGTGACCACTCGCTAGATTATCACTACCAGGTTAAATCGTGGTGGATTGGGGATATCCTTAAAATTAGGTGTAATCTAGCAAGAGGTCCATATATATGTTTAGCTGTTAATGCGTCCTGTATGTGAGTGTGAATCATTTAGTTAAGCATTTTTTTAGTAACGTCACGTATTAATTGTTTGCAATACTCCCGTCTTAAGTCTTACTGTCAGACGAAAGTCTCATTCATTAGAACTAGATCTATAGTTTGGTGTTTATCGTATTTAAGTTTATTTTCATAGTTTATTTGTATGAGTTGTAAGTTATATACACTCCTGGCTGTGAAAGCAGGTAAGAAGTAACTAAGATCTAGCGTAATCTAGACTAGATCTGGGGAACAATCGAGGTGAAGCCTGATTGCCCATTTGTAATTTTAGTATTTGTAAATAGACAGGTTGGTCTATTTACCGGCCACTCGTGTTGAGTAACACGGTGTCGGTTGAGTGTGCGTGTGTCGCACAGCGTATTCAGTCGGGTTAAAGTGTAGCCTACACACTTGTACCAAGGATACTAAGTGTATCTTGAGAAAGGGTAGAAGTGGTTATTAGTCTACGTTGGTAGTTAGACGCCAAGGGTTTTGTTTGTTGGTATAAGAGGTACCATAACGTAGGATAAAGTAACAAATAAGGAATATGGCAACTACTTCAGGTTGCGACCTAGAAGAATTTAGAAAAAAGCTAATTCATGAAGCCAAGACAGAATTGGAACTGCGAGGCAAAGAACTAACTGCATATGTGCAGCAGATGGTGGCGGCAGAAGCAGATCGCAGAGAGCGGGAACGAGTCAGAGAAACTGAAAGAGCCAGAGAAAAAGAAAAAGAAGAGGCAGACCGTGTAGAACGGGAAAAAGTCAGAGACGCGGAACGCATCGAGAGGGAGAAGAAAGAAGAGGCGGACAGAAAAGTGAGAATTCAAGTTGAGCAGATGAGGATAGAGGCTGGTGTAAGTGGGCCCATTGAAGGGAACAGCAACAATAGTGCCAACATAGAAAGCCATGGTAGCGCCGCATGGATGAAAAAGAAAATACAACCTTTTGCGGAAGACAAGGACGACATCGGCGACTATCTGAAACGCTTTGAAATTAAATTAGCAAAGTTTAATGTCCAAGAGAGGGAGTGGTCCGAAATCTTGTTGGACTTCGTACATGGGAAAGCCCTCACGATTTGCCAGAACCACGACCACTCGATGCAAAACAGCTATCAGGTGCTAAAGAAGGAACTGCTAAACGCATACGGGCACAACGCGGCAACATTCCGAAAGAAGTATTACGAAAACACTCCATCCAGCCAAGTTGATCCACAAACAACTATCAACGCAGAGAAGGACTTCTTCACTAAATGGCTCGGATTCGAGAATGTGGAGAACACCTACGAGGGGTTGAGGAACTTTATTCTGATTGACAATTTCATCAATAAGTGCGACCCTCAGCTACAGTCTTTTATAAAAGAAAGAAACCCTAAGGTAATTGAAGACTTGGTAGAAATTATGAGGATCTTTAAGAATGCGTACCCAAACAACCCACTTTCAGTTAGAGACCACAAAAAAGTTATTGACCTGGTAAATTATGTCAAGGGAAATGATAGCAATGAGAGGGAGTATTGTAGAAGGAATGATGTTAGTGATAGGGACACCTATGGTAGGAGAAATGGTAGGTCCAGGGAACGTGGGAACAATAGTCGGGATAGTTATGATGGCTTAAAGGATAGATCCTGGGAAAATGAAAACAATGGCAGGGAAAGTTATGATAGGAGAATAGATAGACCTCAAGCGGGTGATAGAAACCTTAGGGAGGGTACATGTTTTAACTGTCAGGAAAAGGGACACATGGCATACCAGTGTAAGAAACATAGGGGGAATAGAGCTGGCAATATGAATACACAGGATAATAGTGGCACTAGTGATAGGAGAGGTAATCAAGGAAACCGTAGACAAGAGAGGGATAATCGGTCACCAGATAGGGTTAATTTTGTAAGGAGCATCCAAGACAGGGATCGTGATAGTAGGGATAGTGAACCAGATGAAGAAATTAACTACGTTGATTGTGGGGAAGATAGATTTAAATTATATCCGGGCATGATAAATAATAAACAGATAAAGGTGATCCGGGACACAGCTAGCAGTACACTCGCGGTTAGAGGGGGATTAGTTAAGTCCAAGGATTATTTAGGCTATACCAAATCAGTCAGATTGGCAGACGGCGCAGTTAAGAGGTTCGAAGCATGCAAAGTGTTCCTTCGATCTCCATTGTATACAGGGTATTGTGAAGGGGTAGCCATGCCGAGGTTATCTAGAGATGTTTTACTTGGAAATGTAGCAGGTGTCAGAGCCGTTTCTGATAAACAGGTTAGAAGTTGGAAAAGCAGATATGGCAACAGGAGGCGAAACAAACCTAGAAAGGACAGAATTTGTTTTAACTGCCATAAACAGGGGCACATCGCTAAAGACTGTTGGAGTAGGGCAGAACAGTCTGAACAGAAGATTGCGAGTTCGGATAGGAGGCACAGGTCTATATCCGATGACTGTGGTAGCGGTAATCGCAAGGCATACCAAGGTAGAAGGCCGCACGCGGGCTATAGTGGTGTAAGAAGAGATGTTAACTCCAGTTGGAGAGAACAAATGTATGGGTCGTGTAGATAGCCTGTGAAACATAACACTATACAACCGTAGTGTGTAAATAAGTTGATTGGTTTGATATTTGAAGTGTTTATTCTTAATTAATTGACTTAACTAGTAGTCATAGCTAGGCAGTTATTATGTTGTTGTAGTATTAGTTAGTATTAGATTGACTCATGTTAGTTATTTATTATGTATGAATATTAATATGTATGAATTGTATGTATGGAGGTATGAATAGATAGGGCATTTATAAGGCGACGAGGTATTGATACCAAGGGAAAGTAAGTTTTATAAGTTATTCCTTGTTGTTGATCATGATCATACATCAGTAAAGAGTTAGGTCGCGCTGGGACAAGTAAGTGGAGAGAGGAAATAAAATACACTTGTAAATGCCCGAACGAACGTTAGGTGTATAGTGGGAGAACGATTATTGATAAATGTTAATTTGTCATATTAGGTAAAATGTCTGTCCTGACGTGTGAGGGAAAGTGGTGGAACCTCTGGAATGTGATGTGATAAAGTATGGATATACGGACTATGTCGGCGGTCACCTATGGCACATCACATTGGACAGTAGCACTTGGTGACAGTTGAGGGAAATATGTGTTCAGATCAACTTGAGTTTGGGACAATGATGAAGAAGTTGAAACCGAAATCAAGACTCAAGTTGTGTTGTCTTTTATGTTTCCCTACATTTTGGCCCTTGCACAATGTAAGACTAAGACAGTAGATAAAAAATTGACTGGCAATTTTTTTTAGCGGGAGGGGGAGGAGTTGTTATGACATGATTAGGAATTAGTTATTTGTTTCGGAAATAAGGGGAAAGTTTTACTTAGCGACAAATGACGTGACAGATCTTTAAAAAAAACAAGAACGCTCTTAGTGACGCTAGAAAGAGGATGCTTTGTGTAGAGCAGTAGAATTTAGATACGGATTAACGGACATAGCTGACATAGGACGATTCCCTTCTTAGTTATTAAATGGATTTGTAAACAGCATCAGCGTCCACTACATATTTTGTTTGTTTCGGCTTTTCGCCGGTGTTACTGAAGTAGTTTTGAGTTCGGCATTACCTCCAGTCCGACGTAGATCTACACTAGATCCATCTACAAGCATCAACACCGCGCGGAAGCCTGAACAATATATAAGAATGCTGTCATCTTTGGTTTACAATATACTAGTCTCGTTCTTAGTCCGTTGTCTACAGCAGCTCTGTATAGCATTAAGTTTGATGCGATCTCTGGTGTGCATCTGCTCCTCACTGCTGCTCTCTATTTGATTCCAATTGCTCTGCAGATCTGGAGGACAAGCTGCTGGGTGTCTGGTCTGAATTTGTGGAGTATCTGTCAGACATGGACCCTGCATTCCAGTTGACTGGACTCGTTGCTTTAGTGAACGGTGAATAGCGATACATACTGTTAGTGTAATAGGAAGAATCTATTGGGTAGAATGGTCTTAAGTTATTCTGCCAGGACTGCTGGTTACCCAGACGACTGTTTCCGAAGTATTGCCAGTCAAAATTAGATAAACGCGATGAAGGGAACCAACTCATAGTATCCCATCGTTTTGTTCTTCCTGCTGATTGGTTAACTCCATCTTTAGTTTCTTTTGCTTAGGTTGGAACCTGCCGTCTCTTTTCTGTTTCTCCAAAATAGTCCAGCTCTATCGGAATCTCTGTATAAATCCATGTTGCGCCATGGTCTGTTCTGCCAAGGCCAGCCGCTGGTTCTGGTAATGTAGCTGAACCATTGAATGTCTCTTCAAGACGGGGCTTGGCTATTTTCAATGAGTGGAAAGTCAATATTACGACAGCTCAATGAAGGAAACAAATTTCTGAAAAATGGTCTTTCGACCCCCAAAGGGGTCCCTCTCCACAGGTTGAGAACCCCTGCCCTATGCGATAAAATTCTGGATCTCAATCCAACCAGGGTACCAGTAAAGTAAATACTAATAAAGTTCCACTTTCAAACCTTGCGATCTAGATGATAGATGATGTTAAGATTATTTTTTTCTTTGGCAAAGATTTGTTCTCTGCATTGACCATCGAAGTCTTTCCCATGTTTGGGTTTAGCTGCAGTGCAAGGCAGCAGAAGTTTGAGCTCAGGGTTTTCCTTCTCATAGGTCGGTAGTCTTTGTCACTTCACCTGAATGTGACAACATGGTCGCTAAGCTCAAGTACTAAATCACAATTAGAGGTCATGTGCTGGATTGCTTGTTTGGGTCTACGTGTGAAGTCAGTCGCCGTTTATTGTATATAGTACACCTCCCGATTATAATAACCTTAAATGAAAACATTTTATAACATAAATAGTGGTAATTTTAATTTGGATACAGTTACAATTTTAAAACTGCTTGTCACAAGAATGCTTTTGTAATGTTTTTTTTAAACCAAGGGAACTAACTCATAAAAATAAGTTTATTTTATAAAAATATGTTAATGCCCTTCATTATAAAATAATGATTTTTAAAAAAAGAAAAAAATAATAATAATTTACGATTGGCTACAATCGATAAGGAATATTCAAGACATGGTCTTCTTAGGATTTTCTAAGGTAACAAAAATTTAAGAATCATTTTGCGTTGTTTTTTTTATCATAAAAACACAAACTTGACCAACCTTTTATCGATAGCTCTATCACAACAACAAAGGAAAGACTGAATTTACCAAGAACAGGCTGTGGAAATAAAAACAAGACATTAAATTAGACTATGGACATAACAAGCAAGCAAAATGGGTTTTATTCATTATACTAATTTGCATTTGATTATCCAGAGGCGTAGTCAGCAAAAGTTGCGCTTGGGGCAGGCAAAAAGGCATGGAAGTGGCGGCGTACTGAAGGAGCCCGAAGCAACGATACAAACAGTCTTCAGATATGAACATAAGCAGAACGTACATATAATATAACAAAAGTTGACAATCAAATAAACTGTAGCGGCAGAAATATATGAAATTTTATTTCCTGTTTTGGACCAATTTTAGGCTCCCTTCGCTCCGGATCCAGGGGCGCCTGCATCCCATTCCCATCGGTATGGTATGGTGCAGTGTTTCTCAAACTTTTTCCTTAGCGGAACACTTCGCACATTCTCAGTATTTAGCTGAAAACTTTGCTTATTTTTTTAGAGAGATTAATTCACTTGGTGACCAACTTGTTGACTATTCCAGTAATTTGCAGAACACCAATTCAGAAATGTTAGGTCTGCGATGTTCCTTCACAATTGAAGATAATTTACTTCATAGTTCAAACCTCCTCTGGACGACGGTGGATGGGAGAGGGCAGGGTTTGAGCCCGGACCATCGATAAGTCCGACCGACAGTCCAGCGCGCAAACCGCACTACCAGACAGCCATGGCTCGCGGAAAACTAGGGTTCCGCGAAAGACAGTTTGGGAAACATGATTTTGTTTGGTGTGGTGGAAGGTAGCTTATCGTAATTAAAAGTACAAGCGCTGAAAGAGCAAGCTTTGTAATAAATAAAGGAGAATCATATCCAAAGATAACTTCTCTGTCAGGTAAGATGAAATCCTAAAAGAAAATAACAGTAGTAAAAATGTAAAACAAAAAGTAACGCTTGTAAGTAAGCTACAGGTATAATAATATAGTAAACACTAATGACGTAACCATAATTTATGAAATAAAAAAACGAAACAATGTAGAGATAAAAACAAATTATTATTCTAATGGTTACTTCTTACTAAAGCTACACGTTCTTTTAAAACAAACACTCGGCCAGTGATGCCAGACCGGTGGCCTGTAAACCGTGGCCGGACAATGCAACATTTAACCATAGCGCAGTTTAAGGACCCAGAGGCTCAAGTCCATTGGATTCCGAAATTTAAATTGAACCCAGACCGAAAAAGAGTTGAGCATCAGTCTATCTTCTATATTGTTACGAATCTCACTATCCAGGCTCTCTGCAAACTGCACCATACACCACCAACTTAAAGAACTTGACAACTCAGGGCTCCAAAGTAACGTAACACTTTAATAGTTGAATAAATAACAGCCAATACTGTACAATTGGCAGCACGTAACACAAGACTGTACAAATATCTCTCCGATAACAGCGTACCGCCGTATCAACTCTTGCACTGGCCTCTCCGTCTCGTTCCGGACTTGCACCGGGTTCAACAGTTCTGGACTGACTTGACACACTAGGCTCGTTGTGTCGGACTCGATCGCAGACCAAGATCAAGACGCCAGTCGTCTCACTTGTACTTGTTCAGTAGTATTCAGGGCCGCCGCCAGGGTTGTGGTCGCCTGCGTGCTAAAAATGATAAAATGCAACATTCGGCACAAGTAAATAAACTCAAAAAATTTTCTGACAAGTTTTTAAAAAATTGGGTGAGTTCTCTGTGTGCACATGAATGTTTTTACTAAGTTTCATCTCTTGAAGTGTTATGGTTTCTCTTTAACTGTCCTTCAAAAACGTAGGTTTGAAAGGCCAAAAAAGAAACTGAAAAAAAAAATAATCTACGTGAGCTTTTTGTAAACTCGGTTTTGGGTCCCTACGTAGTAGTACGCAGGTCATAGTAGGTTGCAATGACTTTTTAAAATCCTGTTTCTCATTTCTTCATTTCTGTAGCATCTCCATGTTAGGATCCTCCTCTCTAGTTGTATAGTCAGCGTTCAATGTTTTACCTTCATGGGCTAAAAAGATGAATTCCACAACATTTTAAGTTTCTTCAACTACTTTTACTTTTTTTTTTTTTTTAATATCTTTTCTCTGTCACGTATTACAAATTGAATTCTACTTTTAAATGGCTTGTCTAGGGGAACGTGACAATAGAAAAAGGTAGTTGTGTCACTTATCTTAAGTCTGAATTTAATCAAAGACTTACAATGAATAACAAAAAAAAAATGACACAAGAAATCGGAAGGTAAAATATCAACTTAATGTTTAATCATAATATAACTCAATACAAAATGGAAGGGTTGACCAAAACCCTTTTACAAAAATGGTATGTAAAAATATTACAATACAATAGTTTGAAAATATAATTACAAATACAAGCAAGGCCTTGAAAAAAAGAAAAATCTTAACTTACACGATCAATTGGTATACCACGCACGGGTCGCGCAATGTCTCCGCTATTCTGTCTCACGGCTGTCTCCGTATGTCTGTCCGTCAACGTCACGCGGGCGGTCTTTTATATAATCTACCGCGCGTCGATCTCAAGACAAATCTAGGGATTTCTCGAACCAAATACGTCATCAATTTCCCAGATCTAGAACGCTCTTCAAAGAGACAGAAAAAAAAAACACCCTCCTTTCAACCAGAGGTACACACACAGGTCAAGGACCGGTCACTGTCTGTGTGGCTTGACTCTTGAAGAATAAAATAAAAAAAAACTTATTACACAGAGGGGCAGACAACCTACAGGTCAAGAAAAAAAAACAATAGTATCTAGGCATTGTTACCTAGATACGTAACATCTCTATAAAGAATGATAACACTACAAGTAAACAGATAACTACGAATCAAACCTCAATTAGTGCATTTGTTAAGTACCGAAATATTACCTCTAATACTTCCGAAGGGAGATGAGATTTTAGAAGAGAAATGAAAAAGACAACTGCATAGTTGATTCCCTTTGTATGCGCAAAGAGAGATAATTTTTTAAGTAAAAAAAAAATATTATTTGTTAAAAGGAACATAGTCTAAAATGGCAGAAACGACTAATTTATAATGTTTGTCTTAGGTCTAACAAATAGTCATTTTCTTTTCTCTCATCAGTAAAGCTTTCCGAATTTAGATAGGTGCAGTATATTTAAAGACCTATTACTTGAATATTCAAATTTCTATTCTGCAGTTTGTAATATGTTTAAAAATATACAACCAAATATACGTCTGTTTCAAATCCACAGTACAACAATTAAAAACAACGAATGCCTTGTTTGATTATCTAAGATTTGTTAATCGGTTTAAGAATTCCAAAATTGTAACATTTAGATTTAACATTTAGAAATCTAGTTTGCTTATTTTTTCTGAATAACTAACTCTAACTTACCTTAAATAAATGAGATGAGTAGAGCTGTTTTTATTTTAAGTGGAAAATCATGCTAGTTTTGTACTAATAATTAAAAGACTTGTATAGAGTAGTTCAGAATGAAACTGCAGGGGTAATTATTGGCATAGAGGTAAATATTAATATTTTTTTATTAAAGTATATTTAAATTTCGAATATTGCATTATGTTGAAATTTATAAGATATAAATGTGGATATGTAAGTTTTATGGTTCGCGTGCTGGCGCTATTAGAGCAAGGAATGGGTTGAATGAGCTAGCCAGGAAAACCATTGACTTGGCAGAATTTAATATTAATATGCATGACACCTGGGTATGTTAGACATCTGATGTATTCATATAAACTTACTGTGTTACTGTGAGATCTGGTTAAGTTAGCATCCACAGTCAACTCCGTCACCCTCAGAGGTACACACACAGGTCAAGGACCGGTCACTGTCTGTGTGGCTTGACTCTTGAAGAATAAAATAAAAAAAAACTTATTACACAGAGGGGCAGACAACCTACAGGTCAAGAAAAAAAAACAATAGTATCTAGGCATTGTTACCTAGATACGTAACACCTCCCTCCTAAAAATAAAAAGTTTACATTTCCACGAAATGGAAATCTTTTTAGAATAATTACAAAAATGATATTTACATTACAGAATGTATTTATCATGATATATAAAAAAAATATATATATACATCAAAATACTTTTTACAATCTAGATAAGGCATCGGCGATAACATTTTCGCTGCCTTTTATGTGTTTAAGATCTAGGTTGTACTCTTGTAAAAATAAACTCCACCTGAGAAGTCGTTGATTCTTGCCAGACATTTTGTGGATAAATGTAAGGGGATTGTGGTCAGTAAATACAACCAGTGGCCATCTGGACCCACTGATATAAAAATCAAAGTGTTGTATAGAAAAAATCAACCCAAGACATTCTTTTTCCACAGTAGAATAATTTCTTTGATGTCTATTAAATTTCTTGGAAAAGAAACAAATAGGGTGCTCTACTTGGAAATTATCTTCTTGGTAAAGGACTGACCCAACATCTGTGTCACTGGCGTCAATAGCTAATCTAAAAGGTTTTCCGAAGTCAGGAGCCATCAAAATGGGGAAGCTAGATAATATCTGCTTAATTTGGTTAAAGGCTTTCTGACATTCATCCGTCCAAGTAAATCGGACGTTCTTCCTCAGGAGGTTTGTTAAAGGACTGGCAATGACAGAAAAATTTTCGCAAAACTTTCTATAATATCCAGACATTCCCAAAAATCTTCGGAGTTGTTTCCGATCAGCAGGGATAGGGAAAGCTTGGATAGCTTCTACTTTGGCCATTACAGGTTTCACCTGGCCTTGTCCTACAATATGGCCTAAGTATTGGATGGAAGCCTGGCAAAAATCACTCTTACTCAGGTTTACAGTAATTTTTGCATGTAAAAGTTTAGTAAAAAGACAATGCAGTTGTTTACAATGGCTAGAAAAATCTTGGCTAAAAATTACTACATCGTCTATGTATGCGTGGCAATTCTCCATGTCAGCAAGCAGGGCATTTATCATTCTCTGGAAAGTGGCAGGAGCATTCTTCATGCCAAATGGCATCACTTTGTATTGGTACAGACCATCAGGGGTGACAAAGGCGGAGATTTCCTTTGCCCTATCAGTCAGGGGAACCTGCCAATAACCTGAAAGTAGGTCTATTTTGGTGATGTATTTAGCGTCACCAATACGATCTATGAGATCGTCTATCCTAGGGATAGGAAACGAATCGGTCTTTGTTACAGCATTTACCTTACGGTAGTCTGTACAAAAACGATAAGTCTTGTCCTGTTTAGGTATCAAGACACATGGGGAGCTCCAGCTACTGGAACTTGGTTCAATGAGGTCATTTTCAAGCATATACTTGATTTCTGACCTAAGTATGGCAAGTTTTTCAGGGTTGACCCTGTAAGGATGCTGCTTGACTGGATTAGCCTCGCCAACATCTACATCATGCATTATAACATTAGTCTGTTTTGGTACATCAGAAAAAATGTCATTAAATTCATTAATGAGTTTCATGATAACTGGCCTTTCTGTCGAAGACAGATGAGACAGTTTTACATCCAAATTCTGTAATACAAAAGAATTAGGTATTTTGTATTGTCCAAATTTCTCCTTTACAATATCATCATCAATAGGAGAAACATGGCTATTTGAACAACTTTTGACTGTATTTAAAACACAATTACTCTTCTCTGAGTGATCTGGCCTAGATACATAAGGCTTCAGCATGTTTATGTGACATAGCTGAGTCTTTTTCCTACGGTCAGGGGTTTTGATTGTGTAATTGAGGTCACTAATTTTGGTCTCAATTTCATAGGGACCAAAGTATCTGGCTTGCAAGGGTTGACCTGGTATGGGCAAAAATACAAGCACCTTATCCCCGGGAGAAAATTCTCTAACACGGGCCTTTCTATCATACCAGCGTTTCATGCTGGATTGGGTGTTTTGTAAATTATTTTTGGCCAGAACACAAGCATCATAAAGTCTAGTTTTAAACTTAATTACATAGTCTAAAAGTCCTTCAGTGGCTGTTGGTGACAACAAAGTCTCTTTTATACATTTCAAGGGACCGCGCACCGAATGGCCAAAGACTAAGTCAAAAGGGCTGAATCCCAACGATTCCTGGACGGATTCACGGGTTGCAAACAGCAGCATGTGGATTCCTTCGTCCCAGTCTTTTTCGTGCTCAAAGCAATAGGTTCGGATCATGTTCTTGAGAGTCTGATGGAATCGCTCAAGAGCGCCTTGCGACTCGGCATGATACGCACTCGACATGCAGTGTTTGATGCCCAACTGAGTCATGACTTGCTTGAAAAGATTGGCCGTGAAATTCGTTCCTTGGTCCGATTGGATGGACTTTGGTAGACCAAATAGAGTAAAGAACTTGATTAAGGCCTTTACAATGTTCGATGCTTTTATGTTCCTTAGAGGAATAGCCTCAGGAAAACGAGTTGAAGCACACATAATGGTCAACAGGTATTGGTTGCCAGCTTTTGTCCTTGGGAGAGGACCAACACAGTCAATAAGTACTCTGCTGAAAGGTTCTTCAAAGGCTGGAATCGGCTTCAGAGGAGCAACAGGGATCTTTTGATTTGGCTTGCCAACCATCTGACAGGCATGACAAGATCGGCAGTACTGGATGACATCTTTCTTCAAACGTGGCCAGAAGAAGTGTGACATAATCTTGTGGTATGTCTTGTGGATGCCGAGATGACCTGACATTGGTGTGTCATGAGCCAGATTCATGATGTACGCTCGGTATCTTTCTGGTAACACGATTTGATGGCATATTCTCCATTCTTCTTCCTTGGATGCGTCTGGAGGTTTCCATTTCCTGAAGAGCATATCATCTTGGATGTAGTAGCACGTTGATGCTAGCTCTGCCTCTTGTGATGTCATTGCGGTTTCTCGGAGTTTGGCGAGCTCTGGATCCTTCTTTTGGTCCTCAATCAACTGTTTTCGAGTTGATGCCGGCTTTTCAGAATTTGGCGTTGGTTCTTCTTCAAGAGAAGCAAAGAATGTGGTGCTCAAGTCCACATCATCTTGGTTACTGTTGGCCTTGACGACGTTCTCTTCTTGAGATGCTTTCAACCTCATTGCCCTTGTTACTGCACACGCTGGATATAACTCTAGGTCTTCCTCGGGTGTGGCAGATAAGTCGGGTGTTTGAGTGACGATGGGTTCGGCTATCACCTTTCCACCTGCTAAGTCATTGCCTAACAGCAACGAGATGCCTTCCAATGGTAATGTTGGTCGGACACCTACAACAACCGGTCCAGTAATGAGATTTGACTTTATGTCGATTAGATGTAGAGGCACATCTATACATCCAAGCTCTACGCCTCGTAACAGGATGCTCTTCCCAGTCGATGATGATTTTGACAAGGGCAAGATACCCTCTAAAAGTAGCGATTGTGAGGCACCTGTGTCTCTCAAAATGGTGATAGGTCGTAGACTGGTAGAATCACCGGGTAGTGATACAAATCCTTCCGAAATGAAAGGCTTAAAATCCTCTAATAAAACATCAATTTTGGTTGATGCAGACTGGACTTGGGTCGAACTCTCGCTGGAGTCATTGACATCTCTAGGAGACGCAGTGGAGAAACTCTTTCTTGAGTCAGTAGAACATCTTTTGGATGTATTTGGAGAACTCTTGATGGAGTCATTGGAACATCGGGGTGATGTCTTATGGGAACTCTTGATAGAGTCATGGGAACATCGGGATGATGTATTATGGGAACTCTGGATAGAGTCATTGGAACATCGGGATGATGTATTATGGGAACTCTGGATAGAGTCATTGGAACATCGGGGTGATGTATTATGGAAACTCTGGATGGAGTCATTGGAACATCGGCTTGATGTATTTGAAAAACTCTTGTTTGAGTCATTGGAACATCGGCTTGATGTATTTGAAAAACTCTTGTTTGAGTCATTGGAACATCGGCTTGATGTATTTGAAAAACTCTTGTTTGAGTCATTGGAACATCGGCTTGATGTATTTGAAAAACTCTTGTTTGAGTCATTGGAACATCGGCTTGATGTATTTGAAAAACTCTTGGTTGAGTCATTGGAACATCGTAAAGATGAATTTGAAGAACTCGCTGTTGAGTCATTTGAACACCGTGGAGACATTTTCGGAGAGTCTTGTACAGTCAATACATTTGAAACAGGTGGTGTCGAGGTATTCTTGATATGACTTGATGATGAGGGAGTAAACCTCGACGACCACTGTACTGTGCAAGCGCTGACTTTTGAAGGAGCTTTTTCGTTTCTCTTCCTCAATTTCCAGCAATCGTCAATTTTATGGCCTTCTCGTTTGCAGTAGGAACAAGTAGCTTTACTTGTAGTAGGTTTTCTGTCATTTGTACTGCTGTTCTTGATGGAGTTGCTAGCAATGGACTCAGGCTGTTTGACTTGTTTTGGCTTGACATCCGTCGTATACTTGGCAAATTGATGTGATATTATATAATCGTCTGCCAACACTGCAGCCTTGTGCACATCTTCCTCGCCACGATCAGCTATATGCGTACGGACGTCCAGCCGCACACAACTCTTGAACTCTTCCATCAGCATTAGGTTCTTGAATTTTGCAAAGTCGGTGCCGATTTCCCTGGAAGTGAGCCATTTCTCAAAGCGTCGCTCCTTTTCCCGCAGGAATTCTACATGGGTTTGGCCATCCGATTTGCGACAATCCCTGAACTGCTTTCGGTAAGCTTCCGGAACAAGTTCATATGCCTTAAGAATTAAGGCCTTAACAACATTATAATCTTTTTGTTGTTCAATGGTCAAAGAACAAAATACCTCTGCAGCTCTACCAGTCAAAACTGTTAGCAGCAAAGTGGGCCACAAAGTTTCAGGTACATTAAAATTTTTCACAGCAAGTTCAAATTGTGGAAAATAATTGTCAATTGTGGCTTCATTAAAGCGTGGAATTATTTTCAAAAATTTTGTTGCTTCAGCAGTATGACTGGCAGGGGAAGAATCTGGTCTTACATTAGCAGCTAACTCTAATTTTTTTAACTCTATTTCTTTTTCTTTTAAAGCTAACTGGGCTTCTATTTCCATTTGTTTTAATTTTATCTGAAGTTCTAAATCTGATTTACCCTCATCGGGTCTAAGGGTTTCTAAAAGGTCTTCAGAAAACACTTCCTCGTCTACATAATGGATTACAATGTTATCTCTGATTTCTTGTTTAAGGGCATTTGATTTTATTTTTAACCCTAAATGTTTTGAAATAAGGACCAGTTCCTTCCTAGTAAAAGCATCAAGCTCTTTCACAGAGGGATTTGCAAGAAAAACCTGAATATCCATGACTAACTAACAACTATTACAAGCAAAAAAAAATGTATACAATGTAAATATACAGTACAAAATCAGTACAACAAAAAAACCTTAAGAGAGTTTGGTCAATACTATTGATACTTTACTTCCGACTCTTTGACACAAAAAAAAAAATTTTGTTAAAGTCAACTTCGCCTTTACAAAATTACTCAAGTAAGACGAAAATAGGTTCAGAAAAATATCCCGGACGAGCCCCCAAACTTCTTTTGTCACGTATTACAAATTGAATTCTACTTTTAAATGGCTTGTCTAGGGGAACGTGACAATAGAAAAAGGTAGTTGTGTCACTTATCTTAAGTCTGAATTTAATCAAAGACTTACAATGAATAACAAAAAAAAAATGACACAAGAAATCGGAAGGTAAAATATCAACTTAATGTTTAATCATAATATAACTCAATACAAAATGGAAGGGTTGACCAAAACCCTTTTACAAAAATGGTATGTAAAAATATTACAATACAATAGTTTGAAAATATAATTACAAATACAAGCAAGGCCTTGAAAAAAAGAAAAATCTTAACTTACACGATCAATTGGTATACCACGCACGGGTCGCGCAATGTCTCCGCTATTCTGTCTCACGGCTGTCTCCGTATGTCTGTCCGTCAACGTCACGCGGGCGGTCTTTTATATAATCTACCGCGCGTCGATCTCAAGACAAATCTAGGGATTTCTCGAACCAAATACGTCATCAATTTCCCAGATCTAGAACGCTCTTCAAAGAGACAGAAAAAAAAAACACCCTCCTTTCAACCAGAGGTACACACACAGGTCAAGGACCGGTCACTGTCTGTGTGGCTTGACTCTTGAAGAATAAAATAAAAAAAAACTTATTACACAGAGGGGCAGACAACCTACAGGTCAAGAAAAAAAAACAATAGTATCTAGGCATTGTTACCTAGATACGTAACATCTCTATAAAGAATGATAACACTACAAGTAAACAGATAACTACGAATCAAACCTCAATTAGTGCATTTGTTAAGTACCGAAATATTACCTCTAATACTTCCGAAGGGAGATGAGATTTTAGAAGAGAAATGAAAAAGACAACTGCATAGTTGATTCCCTTTGTATGCGCAAAGAGAGATAATTTTTTAAGTAAAAAAAAAATATTATTTGTTAAAAGGAACATAGTCTAAAATGGCAGAAATGACTAATTTATAATGTTTGTCTTAGGTCTAACAAATAGTCATTTTCTTTTCTCTCATCAGTAAAGCTTTCCGAATTTAGATAGGTGCAGTATATTTAAAGACCTATTACTTGAATATTCAAATTTCTATTCTGCAGTTTGTAATATGTTTAAAAATATACAACCAAATATACGTCTGTTTCAAATCCACAGTACAACAATTAAAAACAACGAATGCCTTGTTTGATTATCTAAGATTTGTTAATCGGTTTAAGAATTCCAAAATTGTAACATTTAGATTTAACATTTAGAAATCTAGTTTGCTTATTTTTTCTGAATAACTAACTCTAACTTACCTTAAATAAATGAGATGAGTAGAGCTGTTTTTATTTTAAGTGGAAAATCATGCTAGTTTTGTACTAATAATTAAAAGACTTGTATAGAGTAGTTCAGAATGAAACTGCAGGGGTAATTATTGGCATAGAGGTAAATATTAATATTTTTTTATTAAAGTATATTTAAATTTCGAATATTGCATTATGTTGAAATTTATAAGATATAAATGTGGATATGTAAGTTTTATGGTTCGCGTGCTGGCGCTATTAGAGCAAGGAATGGGTTGAATGAGCTAGCCAGGAAAACCATTGACTTGGCAGAATTTAATATTAATATGCATGACTAAATGCATGACGCGTAGGACGTAATCATCTTCTCTTCTGGTAAATACACTATATGTGTAAGATATGATAAGAACATGCTTCATATGAACTCAATCACTAATAAATATTTGGTACACGTTATTTCTCCCACACTCATCCATAGATCAAAGTGAAATTTAGCAAAATTATTTCTTGTACCTGACAAAACAAGAATCAATAAAAAAAAATTAGCTAAATACTTTATTAATTTTTTGGTAATTTATTCTTTTGTTTGGTATTGAACAAGGGAAAGAAATCCTTCTTGCCAGATGTGCTGGAATAGGCTGAATTAGTCCCCTTGAGGAGGCTAGGAGGTTTTTTATGCATTTTTAAAGGAATGACTATGACATTAAATTACATGACTGGTCCAAACTAATTGATACAATTACACATAACATACACATTTTAAAAAGTATTTTTTCTGTGTATTTCTTGTTTTTAAATCTCCTTGAGAAAATAAAACGGAAATGCAAGTAGTGTACAGAAATGGCGTCCAGATAGTTGAACTTTGACCTCGCCATGTGGTTTAAAGCTGGACGACATCCATCTTCATGAATTAAATAAGAATATTTGAACAGTGGCGCTACAAAACCACGACTTCATGCTGGCGAATAATCATAGAATACAGGCATAAAGTAACTTAATGGCAGACATAAAGTAACTTGAGGACAGATATAAATTAGCTAGAGGGCAGACAAAGTAACTTGAGAGCAGATAAAGTAACTTGAGAAAAGATATAAAATAACTTAACACGAGACATAAAGTAACTTCAGGGCAGACATAAAGTAACTTGAGGACAGACATAAAGTAACTTGAGGACAGACATAAAGTAACTTGAGGAAAGACATAAAGTAACTTAAGGGCAGACATAAAGTAACTTGAGGACAAACATAAAGTAACTTGAGGACAGACATAAAGTAACTTGAGGACAGACATAAAGTAACCTGAGGACAGACATAAAGTATCCTAAGGGCAGACATAAAGTAACTTGAGGACAGACATAAAGTAACTTGAGGGCAGACATAAAGTAACTTAAATGACGCCTTTGTAAAATTAATTTAAATGTTCACTAAAAAAACAATCACCCAAACTTTAATGTGAAACAAAATGTTTATTTATGACTGCAGCTTCGTGTTACGCCACATCAAACGAATGGCCAAATCCCTTCAAAATGTTTTAGAAAGAGAATTTTTCGAACATCAACCAATGAACCAAAGCGACAGTAAATCAATGAGGATTTCACTTTGTGATCACATGCTGTATAGTCTTAAAACTTTGATGTAGTGCTAAATGTACAATTCGCCTTGATGGATGGGTGGCTGTTATAAAAAAACAGAAAGACGTCATTGGAAGCTTACTTCTTATTGTATCACATAGTTGTTTTTCTCCAAACTGCAAGCGAGCTATTTACTGTAAACTTTAAACATGTAGATAGACTGAAATATAAACCAATAAGTAGATAAAATAGTTAAGTATTAAAGTAAATAGACACCTCCAGGCAGGGAAACATAATTTCATTCACTAGGTATTCATGTCTTCACATCCAAGCAGGGGTTATCAATATATGCATAAACTATTCTACCAAGATCTTGACAGACAAAAGACTACATCCGGTATCAAAGAAAATTGTGTTTACTCTCCATCTCGATAGCATCTGAAAAGACTCCCCCCATTACAATTCACTTTAAGAGCAAACACTGAGAATGATCAGTCTTCAATATTTACTCGGTATAGAACGGATCAAATTGGGCCGGTCTGCTGCACGCCACATAAGGAACTATTGAGCGGGAGCTAATCGTGTGTGCATCTCAAGTTGAGCAGCACAGATGCACTTTATCAGCATTCTTGACTAGTTGAGCAAATATTTCAGCCATTGCTGATTTCTAGTCTTTCAAATGTCTCTCTCTGATTGGCTGGATACGTTTTCAGCCTGACCCAAAAAAAAAACATTTACTAGACGCCGTATACATCATTTGTGTGTGAAGAATTGGAGGAGGAGGTGTTGTTATTGTTTTAATCTTTTATTGTTTAGTGCAGTGGCGTAGCTAGGGCGGGGGAGGAGGGCGAGAATTTGAAAATCCCGCCTCGGGTCTCAACTTGAGGGGGGGCACAAATCAGTGTTTTTTACATTAAAGATTAAATATTATCAAAAATGCAGGGGCCCTCAAAGAGATCAATCACCCGGACCCCCAAACGTTGGAACCTTTCTTGCTACGCCCCTGGTTAAGTCTAGATAGCCGCTTTTGTGTACTGTGAACAAAGCAGAGATGAGAAATGCAAAATTTTAACGTATTTGTGAACAAGTTTTAAAGTAACAAATAAGCCAAATAAACCAAGACAAAGTCTTTCTCAGACTTTGTCTAAATACAGATATACACCTTCATCACACCTCAGTGTGTATGTCTGGATAGACTCGCTTTTAACATTACAACTAGCTGCTTAAAAGAAAGAGTATTATACTTAACTTTGTATTAATAAATCCAATATGTAATTAGGTGGCAGTCAGTTATCGACATAATATTATTATTAATTGGTTGATACCAGGTTTGGCATACATTGGTCTAATACTACTTCATTATCTCACTCAGTGTTTCTCAAACGTTCTCTTTAAGCCTTTTGTACTTGCCCTTTACCGCACCCCTTTCCCATGACACGCCTTGTCAGTGTCGTCAGTCTATGAAAGCTCTCTAATGACGCCGTTTCTATGTAGGTTTTTTATTCACTTTTCAACGCAAAACAATTTGGCGTCTTCACCAGTGCTTTTCCTGTGTCGTAGAGTTTGTTGCTTAAGCTAGAAGAGTTAGAAGCCAATTATCTTCTTAAAGTTTTGAATAGTCACGTCACGTAAGCGCTTCAAGTCATAGAGTTGAAAACAAACTTGTTTATTTGTCAGTGGTATATCTGTAGAACAGAGTAATTGCGAAATAAGGTCGTAAATGAAAATTGTTTGCTAGTTAGTTTATAATTAGAAAAAAAAATAAAGGGACAACAAAGATTCCTTGGAGCAAAATAAACCACGAAATTCTGACGTTTCACGACATAATACACCAAGAAGCGCTTTGTGCCCAAACATTTCCGGCTAAAATAGTTGAGGTCATGAATTTGCTAGGAGATCCAGGGTTCGAATCCTGGTGAAGACTGGGATTTTTAACTTACGGAATTTAAAGCGCCTCTGAGTCCACCCAGCTCTAATGGGAACCTGACATTAGTTGGGGAAAAGTAAAGCTTTGTGTTGGCCACATTCCACATTCGTGAACCGTGGGCCACAGAAACAGATGACCTTTGCATCATGTGCCCTACAGATCGCAAGGTCTGAAAGGGGTACTTTACTCTTTACTTTATGATTTTGGTCATCAAGATTGTTAACTAAAAGCATCTTGTCAAAAGCACTTTTTAAAGAATTCTTGAAATGGAGACTCAATATTCCGACCTCTTTCTTCACAGTAAAGTTCGACGGCTTTCCGAAGGCGTGGCATTGAAACGTTTTGCTATGTGCTTGAATGAAATACAGACATTCCTAGATAAAAAAAGGCATCACCCTGAATTAGAAAACGACAAATGTTGCAAACATTTTACATTTTGGTGGATATAACAGCGAAAATTAAGTTAACTGAAAGGAAAGGGAAACCCAGCCGATGTTTTGGTAGAAGAAATCGTTTGTTTTGAAGAAAAAATTATTTTTGCAGAAGATATTCAGAGCGGTCAATTATTTCATTTTTAAGTTTTAAAACAATATCACGAAAAAACCAGTGCAACTCTGTACAAAAATTACTTTAACACAGAAAAAAAAATTAATTTGCTGACAAATTTGAGCAATTCAAAACCAACGAAACCATCTAGCATTCATAGTTAATTCTTTCAACACAAATGGTAACAAAATCCACATTGAGCCGTTCAAAATCTATACTGCATCTTTAGAACTGCTATTGATTAATTTAAAAAGTAAAACTTTAGGAGAGGAAAATGTACAGAATCGAAAAGCAAGTTGTTAAAGCTGGAGCTCCAGAAACGCAACAAAAGTGAACAGCTTAGTATGAAATGCATCGAGTTGAGGAACTTTTATTCGACGCAAGGAATAGTTCTCCAGAATGTTACAGTAAGGTGAAGAAGTTGGCATTTGGAGTGCTGACTATCTTCGAATCGACATATTAGTGCGAGCAAGCGTTCTATTTTATGAATATAATTAAAAGCCGAGAATTAAGCCGCTAAAAAATGAAAAGCTAGAGTCGTGTTTGAAACTAAAAGCAACAAGTTATGAGCCCAAATTTATCCAAACTTTCTAAAACCAAAGCCATCGCTCACATTGAATTTGTCAGTTCATCTATTTGTTATTGATGTACAAGTTAGTGTTGTATGTAAATTGTTTTAATTTATTTACTCACATAATAAGTAAATATCCAATAATTCCACACACACACGCACATATATGTATAGTATTATCTAATTTGTTGTAAAAACGCTATTTATATATGAATAAATAATGATTTTGTTTGTGAATAAATAGATTAGTTTTTAAAATAAAAACTTTATTTATGCGAGTACTTTTTATTGTAGGCAGGAAAAAATGTTGTGGCTCTTTAAAAACTTCGAAATTTTTTAAATTGTAATTTTTGGCTCTTCCGACTGAAAAGGTTGCCGACCCCTGACCTAGACAGAGAACGAAGGCGCAGTGGCTGAGTGATATGCGCTTGGCTCCTGAATCGGGGGTTCTGGGTTTGAATCTCCGTGAAGACTGGTGTTTTGAATTTCGGGTTCTTTAAGGCATCTCTGTGTCCTTCCATCAGTTTCTGGAAAAGTAAAGGCGGCTGATCATTATGCTGGTCACATGACACCCTTGTTAATCGTGGCCACAGAAACAGATGACTTTTACATCATCTGTTCTGAAAGTTGAACTTTAGAAACAGGTCGTTTACAAAAACCTTAAATTTTCTAAAAGTCCAGTAGCGCAACTAAGAGAAACAAGTGTCAAAACTTTATTTCGTTTGTAAAAACCCTGACTGTGATACAATCGTAATAGATATAGATTCCCTAGTTTCAAGTCATGACCAGACACACACATTCAATTATTGCCTTGACTATTAGCAATGAGCATCTAAAGTTGCACTTTACTTTGGGGCCAGTGTACATTCATTAACTATACAAAGATAGGTAAGGTTTTAATCTTTAGTGCTGTAAAAATTGCTAACTTTATTTATATGTGGCATAGAATAGCAGCACTAAAGTACAACAATGCTAGACAGTAGACGGTAAACAGAACATGTTAATGCAAAGGTATTGTAATAGATCTGCTTTATACCGGCGATTATGGTGCGCACCTGTGCACCATTTAATGCGACACTTAGACTGTTGGTAGAGAAAGTCTTGATTTCCGCAGTTCAGGATTAAGTTCTATACAATCAAGCAGAGCAAGTAATGGGTCAATGGGTCACAGGTCAATGGGTCAAATGGGTCGCAAAATTGGATGGGTCAAATGGGTCATGGGTCAATGCTCCCTGACCCACGACCCATCCTTAGTTTCCGCCTGATTCTGAAAAAAAACCCGTCGTTGCGCGATTTTTTTTATGTGCGTCAAAAACAATTCGTGCCCTTCCATACATTTGTATAGAAAATTAAAGTTAAATTTGTACATAATCTGCTAATATCTCCATTTCTTGACTTAATTTTAAAATTTCGCTCTGTTACTATGTAGTATATATATATTTGAACACATATATGCAATAACAAAACAATTGGACAACTAGATTTCTAGAAAAATAAAAAACAAGATTGTGTGTGTCATGAAAAATTTATTTTGAGAAAAATGGGATTTAAAGTTTACAGGGATGTTGATACACACTCTGTGCATTGTGGTCTAAAGTTACCCTCCGGTTTCCAAGATGACCACCTTGAGACCAATCAAAATAAACCTCTATGTAGTTGACTACCTTTTAGCCAACCAAATGTTACCAGAAACCTTGAGATCTACATCATTTCTCGTGTTCTAGTTTCTATAATTAGTTTTAGCTTGGAAAACAATCAAGAAAATGACGTAGTACACAGCGTCCTCTTTAAATCGATTGGCTGAAGGAAGCAATCATGATACCAAATATGATACGGTCGTAGTTAAGACTTATGCATTACCGTGTGTTGAAATTAGTTGAATTTTTCATTTTTTTCAACAAATTTAGATGCCACCCTTATATTAAAACATGTTTTTAAGTATTAAAATGCAATATTTTAATAATTTGAAGTATACCAAGTGATTCTAGACATATTTTGCTATCAACATATGCAGTTTTTAAAAAATCGATATTTTTGTCCCATATCGACCATTTCATGACCCGTGTATTTAGATTTCTCTTTCCTGTTCCTGTTGACATTTTGTTTTGCAGTGAATGTGCTTAATTCAATCTTAATTAATCTAAACTAAACTTAATTCTAAAATGTTGGCGAGTACATCATCATGTAACGACGTCGATAATGTCTCTTACTCAGCAGATTGGCTGAAGGAAGCAATCATGAAAGGTCAGATTGTTATGAAACCAAATAATGATGGTAAATCAGAATCATGGAAAAAATTTCGTATACTTGAGACATGTGACGGCTCCCCAATCTTTGGCTGGACCGCGTGTGCGGATTGTTTTTGCTGCATAATGTATAAGGCAAAAGTAAAGTTCGTTCAGTGAAACTTTATGGAACTAAAAACATGGTAGATCATGCTAAGAATTGTTTCTGCAGTCCGAATAGACAATTGACAATGACTAGTTTTGTGAAACGGGCGCCAGGAAAAATTTTTAGCGCAGCAGAACGAAACACAGTAAAAGAAGCAGAAGTTCGCTTTGTTGCAGAGACTAGCAGTTCATTTGCTATTGTCGACAATCCTGGTTTTCGTTTTTTGGCCCAGACGTTGATTAATATCGGTAGCAAGCATGGAAATTTAGATATCAATGACGTTTTATATGGGCAAAAAACTGTAAGAAATGCGGCTTTTGACAAAATGAAATACTGTCAAGAAAATATCAGAAAACATTTCTTCTGCAGCTGTACATAATGCTGTAGCTTTCTGCACTGACATGACTACCGACGATGTCAATAAAAACTCATTTAGTGATTTCACAGTCATTTGGGTTTCAGACTGGGAACTCAAGCATGCCATGTACAAGTGTCAGCATTTTGCTGAGCGGCACACGGCTGACAATATCCGTAAATTCATTGACGAAAACCTGAATGAGCTGGGTGTGAGTTTGACCGACACTCCATGCACAACTGATAGAGGATCAAACATTGTTGCTGCCACAGTATCAAAAACTCATCTGGATTGCACTTGTCACCGTCTTAATACTGCCATTGACACAGCATGGAGACGAGTTTTATCATCTGAAGCCGACTTCCGCCAACTTGATACTTTTTGCCATGAACTTGTGAAATATGTTCGACAGGCAAGTGGAATACAGTCGCTTCTTCCATCAACATTAAAACATGGGGGTGAAACTACGCCTTGGCGAACCCTAAGTGGGATGTTTACCTCCATATCTAAAAGTCATTCAGCACTTCATAATATTCTCAAGGAAAGAAAAAAGGAACACCTGATAGCCCGAATTGATATCGATCTTCTAAGACAGGTTGAAGAATTCTTGGGCGTGTTTCCAACTTTTTTCAACCTGTTAGAATACGCAAATCTTCCCACTCTCAACAACGTGTTGCCAATTTATTATACAATGCATGAAGCTTGGCAGCCACAATCCTCAGATACAGAAAATATTGCACTTCTTAAGAGAGAATTTCTTTTTGCGCTGAACAGTAAGTACTGGGGAAGTACGAATATGCTACATTTTGTTGCTACGTACTTAGACATAACTTTACGGGATCTTCATTTTGTTAAAATCATAGTGATCGAGAATTGTTCCAGAATTCTCGATCAAGGAAGGTGTAATTTCCTTAGCCGGGGATTACAAGGAAACAGAAAGAAAAGCAGAACAGGACAACAAATCAACAACAAATTCTACTGATGAACCTTCAACTCTAGCAAAAAGGACAAAAATCAATCCTTTTGAATGGTTTCAGAGTGGGTAAGTACTTACTTAACCCTAACCTTTATATATGTTGCAGCTTTATGATTTTTTGCACTATGTCCAGTCCATATATATATGTTATGTAATAGTGCCTACACTTTCGCATCATAGAAATAGTATAATTGAAACAAATATGTAATTATATGTTTGCGTCGTTATTCAATATTTAGGATTTCTGTTTATTACTCTGATTTTGTCTTTCCATAGAGTTTCTAGTGAAAGAACTAAAGTCATTGCCTCCAGTCTGACATCGGTGGAAAGGGTTGAGCAAGAGATGGCGAAATACAACCAAGAACCAGTCCCAGAAGAAAAAATGCCTGGTGAATTTAATCCATTGAAGTGGTGGGCAGAAAGGGTCCAACGATTTCCACTTTTGTCAGACATCGCACGTAGGATATTTGTCATACCGGCTTCGTCAGCGGAATGTGAAAGACAATTTAGTTCATTTAATGCACAGCACATAATTACAGTACAACGTAACTGCATGCATCCTGAAACAGTTGAAGCTTTGTCTGTCATTTTGCATGGTTACAGAGGAAAACTGTTGCAATGAGATGAAATTTTGTTCAATAAAAAACTGACATCTTTTTACATTTTACTTTTTGTGCTTTAAATTTCGTAGTTTGTTAAAGCATATTTTTACTTTTAAACAATTTTAATATGTCCCATGTTTGATTTAATTTGTTATATTTTATTTCGCCAAAATTTGTTTCAATGGGTCATAGGTCATGTTGGGTCTGGGTCGAGAACTTGATGGGTCATATGGGTCATGGTTCAAGCTCAGTGACCCATTACTTGCTCTGCAATCAAGCCGGATTGTCGTATTTGTGTATAAGTTTAGAATCTCGTTAAGATCTCGCTTAGAATAAAGAGAATCGAATTTTCTTTCCAACTCTCAAAAAGAAAAACAAAAGTAAATTTTGGACAGACTAATCTTTGGGGGGGGGGGGGGGGGGGGGATTTTTGGAAAGAAGAAAATAAGTCAAACTGATTTATTGTTTCCGGAAATAGTCGAATTAGAGAGCTGATCGTTCTTTCTTTCTCTTTCTATCTATTTACAATTATCTGCATTGGCGTGTTGATATATACATATATATATATACATATATATATATAAACATTTACGTTGAGATGACCTTGACCGTGAATCAGACGTCTTAAACTCTTGTTCAAAGACGATCTAATGTAAATCAATATCTGTTGAGTGGTTAGGACCTAGTTAAATACCAGTACTGAAGAGAAACAGATAGAGAGAAAACCAAAAGAAGAAAATGAGTAAAAAAAAAAACATAAGGATAACTAAAGGGAGAGGTAAGGCCAGTTGTTACGGGCTCTATAGCCGGCCATTGATTTCTGGTGACCGGGTAATCAAGACTTGATTTGCCACTTGGACCTAATACCCCCAGTTGGAGCTCTTGCTTTAGTCTTGTGGAATGGGAGGAGGGGGTTGGGTAGATAGTTCCTTGAAGTGTATTTCTGAAGGACTTTCTTCTGTCTTTTTTTTTAACGACTTATCACAAGTACTGAAGAAATATTTGTATCAGAGACAGTTAGACTTAGGAGGCGGTGCGACTTAGGAGACATATTTTGGAGGCGGTTAGACTTGGAGGTGGTCAGAATTGGGAGGCGGTTAGACTTGGCAGACGATTAGACTTGGGAGACAGTTAGACTTGGCAGACGATTAGACTTGGGAGACAGTTAGACTTGGAAAACGATTAGACATGAAGACAGACTTGGGAGACAGACTTTGGAGAAGGTTAAACTTGGAAGGTGGTCAGACTTGGGAGGCGGTTAGACTTGCTTGCTTGCTTTATTTCAATGAAACTCATTTTATTGTTTGCATGTTCTGATCTTGCGTGCATGTTTTCATGGACTGCTGGAATGCTTGCACATTGTTCACCTGAAATGTGTTCTACAAAACTTAAGGGTCTTTGACCTCGTCTTAACTCGTAACTCATTGATCTACCCGGCAATCGATCTTCCGAAAATTACGGCTATTAGTGAATCTGGTTAGTGGACTTTAATATCCGGGTCAGTATTGAAGGATACAAATCAATGCTTTGAACCCTTGTGTTAGGGTCAATGATCCCTTATAAGTCTAGAGTACACTACAGATTGTACTCTGTGTGTATTAGAAGCTCGGGATAATATACATGGTAAGGTTTATGGACAGCATGATTAGGTCGATAGTACGGAAGCCAGAGATCAAGTATCGGTAGAGAAATTGGTGCTAAAGATTTGATGGAATGTATTTCTATGGGAGTACAAATATGACTAAATAATGTGTTAAACTATGACCAGGCAGACCCAGGAAGTGCAAGATTAGGATGAGGTATTCAGAAGCTGGGGCTGTCTTGGGTTGAGTTCGAGCAATGACATTAGGAAGAACTTTGGTTAAGCAACACATGCTTGTTTATATCGACCTTTTAATGCACCGAAAAATAAGAGCTAAACTATTATTAGAAGGTTTCAGGAAGTACACGATTAGTAAGCGTTATTCAAAACTTGAGACCTTCGTAGATTGTCTCAGAATGCTGACCCAACGAAGCACTTTGCTTACGGCTATTCAATGCAACATCTTTACCTCTTCGTACTGTTTAGCATTCTGTTTGCGACCATTTACTGTTTCTTCTTGTAAGTCCTGAAAAGAGTCGTTTTAAAAAGCGTTTAACTTCTAATTGTTTTAGTTTTGTTTCCAATCGTTCATTAACTACTTTTTGTAACACGTATCCTCGAAATGGCATGTAATTTAAACGCCAGTCCAAACATTCTTACATAGTGCACACACGTATCTACAATGCACAGCACCATTGAGCTCTTGACAAACTGCAGTTTTACTGTGTTGATTTGTTGTCTCTTACCTGTCTGTTGGACTTAACAAGAAAACTTCACGTTTTGATGTTGTACTGGAATGTCTCCACTACTGTTTACTCTGGCGTTTCACCATGACCCTAATAGTCTTGGACTTTTCTACGTGACCAGGCATGAGCTGTTGTTTTATTTTACAAGTGGACCAAAAGAGAAGTAGAAGTGAAGAAACTACAAACAAAAGTCTGGGCTCTCTATCCAAATGTTTCTCTTGCTTTGCAATAAATGTTGTATAGTATGACCTTCTTTAAATGATTATTTTGTACCTCCTAATGTCTCCTGTTTATAATTCTAATCCATTTGTTCTATTTATTTCTAGTGTTCTCTGTTTTTCTGTCTCGGAGCTCACATGCTGGTCTGTCAGTACGTCTGAGCTTCTCTACAGACCCTAGGTCTCTTCCTATTCTTTCTTTCTTTCAAATCTCTTTCTGTTGTTTTTTTTTTATTTATTTATTTTTCTTCTCTTTCACTTTCTTTCTTTAACTCTGTTCTTTATCTCCCTCTCTCTTTCGTTTTATCCCTATTTACTGGTACATGTTTCTAACTCTGTTCTCTCTCCCTCTCTCTTTCGCTCTCCCTCCCTTTCTCTATCTCTCTTTTCTTTCTTTTAATTGTTGCATTTTTTTTTACTTGCCTCTACATAATGAATAAAATGATTGATTCTCTTGGTAAACAAAGCAACCTTCAAGATGAACGCGTGAATTATGAGTTGAACCAATATAGTCTATTCATTTCCCTTTTGAATAATAAGTAGCAACCCCTCCTCCCCCAGACGCATCAATAAACATCGACCATACCACAACTCCCCCCAACCCACACTATTTATTCCCTCTGATAGTTCTATTCATAAACTTTCTCTGGACCATAGAAGAAAACAAAAATCACCATTTCAATAGTCACCACATGAGAACATTAATTGAAACGCAGTTAATTATTTATTGATTAGGAAATGTACTTTGTTTTACTTCTGTCACTGTACCTAGTTCTTTATGCTTCATTCGCAATCATGTTTCGATTCTAATGAATATATCTTCTTGTTTCACTATTGCTGTTAACTATGTATTGATTCTGTTAAATACATTTTGTAAGACTTGTTTAATGGGATCCGAGGCTTCGGACATACAGACGCCTGTAAAAATGGGCTATTTTGAGTTGAACTTTTTGCGATAGTATAGCCACTTCTGAATCGTTTTACAACTATATCACTTATACAATAATCAATACATCTTTATATAGTATTACTTTAGAATATACATCTACATGCAGTTCAACTTTAAACTATTCGTATGAGAAGTAGCTCTAATAATGTGGAAAAATAACTTAGCACTTGAAAACTCTTTCATTTTTATTTAAGTAAATATTTGAATGCATTCCATTCTAGAATACAAAGTGTCATTAAACTGTTTGGGTCCGAAATGTTTTTTTTTTAGCCGTACGTCGTGCAAAAGGGAAATCACGTGGGTGTGAATAGTACAAGTCCTGGCAGCCAGTCAACAAGATCTCCACTGACCAGCGAACCGAAACATTGCTGTCATGGGCTAGCCTCCTCCCCACCCCTCCACCCTTGCTTCCCTGCCTCCACTACTCATCAATATTATTTGTTCTGGTATGTTCTGACGTGTCACCATGTTTGCTCTTTGTTCCTGTCAATATTTAACAAATAAAAAAATCTTTGTTGACTCCAAACATCAAGCCGTACTTTAGTGTGACACCATCACTTCGTTACACTGATGTGGAATGCTCAATTAATGCACTGAACTATTTACCTTACATCTTCTGTACGCCAGCGGTCGGAATGACTAGCTGCATCAACAACTCAGCTAGCTCTTCAAGACCATCTATGTCATCCGCAAAGCGCAAGCTGGTGATTTATCTTCCGCCAATGCTGACAGTACACTCGTTACGTTCAAGATCATCTTCTATTGTTTTTCTTTTCAAGGAAGATATCGAAGAAAAGTGTTTTTGAGATCTTCCTGAATTAGAGACAACATCACTGCTAGAGATCTTCCTGAATAAGAGACAACATCACTGCTAGAGATCTTCCTAAGAGACAACATCACTTCTAAAGATCTTCCTGAATAAGAGACCACATCACTTCTAGAGATCTTCCTGAATAAGAGACCACATCACTTCTAGAGATCTTCCTGAATAAGAGACCACCTCATTTCTAGAGATCTTCCTGACTAAGGGATCACATCACTTCTAGAGATCTTCCTGACTAAGGGACCACATCACTTCTAGAGATCTCTTTGAATAAGAGACCACATCACATCTAGAGATCTTCCTAAGAGACCACATCACTTCTAGAGATCTTCCTGACTAAAAGATCATATGGCTTCTAGAGATCTTCCTAAGAGACCACATCACTTCTAGAGATCTTACAGACTAAAAGATCACATCACTTCTAGGTATTATGTAGCTTAATAGAACTTCTAGAGATCGTCTTGCATAAGAGAACCCGTTACTTATAAAAATCGCCTTGCAGAAAATACGAATCAAACTCCTAAAACCTAGAAAAAAAGAGACCAAAAACTCTCAAAGATTGTTTTCGATTTGAAAATTGAAGAGACAACCAGATATTTATTTCCAATACTCCCATTCAATCACCTGTCATTTGTCTGTCATTCGCTGAAGTTTTGCTTTAACAACCAGTTGCTCACTAGAAGAAAACAAATACTTGAATTTCTGAAATGTCACTTTGAATGGTCACGCTTCACTCCAGACTCGGTTTGTCGATTTCATGTCAATTTTTTTTTCTCCATCATTTACGCTACAATTTTTGTTTTGTCGATGGTGTAGCTTTTAAACCAAAAAAATAGATGTGCGCTTAAAAACACTTGAACAATCTTCAAAAGATTCCAACTCTCAACGATTTTACTCTTCACGACGCCATCCTGTAAAATCTTTCTAAAACCGAGCACAATGTTGAGCGGAAATTTCGCCTGCCAACTGACGTTTTCTTTTTTTGTCAAGAATTTCTCTTGTTAATATATTTTTTCCCTTTTTCAAGCTGTCCCCGAAAGGGGAAAAGACGCTATTAGTTTTGTGTGGCATGTCTGTCCGTCCGTCCCGTTTAGATCCCGTAAAAGAGAAAAGATAATCAAAATCCGATATCATCATATTTTAGACCATTCAAAGTTCTGATGTAACGGCTACTTTTTGCTTTTCTGAAAACGAAAAATCTAATTTTTTAAATCACTTATGCAAGCAGTTTTTTCATAAAAATACACCACAAATACAACTATTCACTATTAATAGTAACAAATACGGCGGCTCTTTAATAGGGGAGATAGAAATGCAGCATATTTTTAACACATTTCTGCAAACGGTTGTATATTTTTTGTCGAAAAATATTTTTTTACATTTGTATTGTTAAGTTATGTAAGTTCTGTTATACTAATTACTATATTTACACACAAAAAATGTTTAATATTTTTTTAAAGAGAAAAAATCTATTTAGTTTGCATATATGTTGGATATAATTTAAACCAGCAATTATAATTAGTTTTTCATATTATCACATGACCTACACATTCTAAATAAAAAGACTATAAGACACTTATACAAAGGAATTTTTTTTTTTACGGAAATGTTTTTTCTTGAGGAATAAGAGATTGACTCTTTACAAAACAATTATATCAATGAGATATTCATTATAAGACATCAGTTAGGCCAGGTTCACATCTAACTTCACATTCTCTTTCGCCTACCGTTTGGTCTGCTGGACCGCTGGGGCACCATACAAGATCTGTTAACCTTTTTTCTCCATTCTTCTCTTTCATTTGTCTTTGATAGAATTTCATTCTGATAATATAGAAATTTGCCCTTTACCTGCCTGGGTGGACCACTTTGGGGGCCGATTTTGAGTTTGTGTTTCCACACAAACTGTCTTTGTAACCTTGTTTTCATTTCACTTTTTCTCTTAGCGATGACTGTTTTTCGCCTGTTTCTGGCACAGCCGCTTGAATCAATAATGTGCTGGATCACAGACCTACATAAATATATCTTTGGACTGGCCAAGTTTGTATTCAAACACAACACGCACATGCATTTCATACGGGATTTTTTTTAATGTAAAAAAAAAAGGAATTCTCTTTTTACAAGCACAGCATATGTAATTAAGTGTGCCGGAATATGTAGAGCATGAATCTCTTAAGGGGGGCTCGTGTTCGAGTCATGACTTGAGATAATTTATCTTTGTTTAGAACTAATAGCACCCTCCCCTCCCCACATAAAGGGCCTCTTGAATACCATTTTGGAACACATTACATTGTTAAAGGTTTTATAAAATTCTCATATATAATGAGCTATATGAGCGTCATGTTTAAAACATCCATTACAGACTACAGTGTAATACTAAATTAATCTAACATATTTTCAAAAATAATGTAATAGCCTACATCCGTAGACAGTGCTACTGGTAGGCTTCATCCTTTTAGGGACTGGACAGAAATTAAAAAGCAACATAAGGCCTATATTTCTTATAAAGATATAGAGCATGCATACAGTTATCGATACATTATAAAAAAAACAACAACATTTAGATTTTGAGAACAGATGGACATATAATTGGGCCGATTAGGACATGTCAGGTCCACCCATGGCAAAGATATTATATATTTTCAGACAACATTATCTTTTTTTTTCTGTTATCGTAGAACTTATTTTCATTTGATACAAAGAAAAAAAAATTGGTCTCGTTGAGAACTGAACCCAGAACGTTAAGCTCTAAATGTGTACAATAAACATGAATGCCACACAGCCGATATAATTACATTATACATTACGGATTTAGAAACATACAACTTAAATTTGCTTTTCGAAAGATAAATCTACAAAATTTTCTCTGCTTTATTTTACAAATATTTCTTCAAACTTTTGAAATTTATTTGAATTAAAACAATTTATAGATTTTAAATCAGTATTTGTTTAAAGAAAAAGAAAATATTTTATCTTTTTATAAAGTTTACATTTAAAATGGTTAATCTAGTAATATTTTTATAAATTAAAAATAGATTATATCTTCTTGCATCGGTTATTGGCCTTTGACGATAACCTTTCCGTATGTTATTTTCGTAGTACAATGACATAGAGAACTTTTTAGGAACAATATTTTGCATTTTTCATCTTTAAAAATTCTTTTTTTTTAATTAAAAAATGAAAATAGCATAACATATATACAATTGTTTAGAATTTTATATTATAAGAACACCACATAACAAATTATTTCTATTTATTTTTATATTTAAAATTCATTAAAAAATACATTAAACTGGTGCATTTCAATGAGATACCAGTCTTACATTGAATATCTTCTTTATAAAGAATTTAAGAAAAATAACGTGCATAGTGCAGAATATCTATAAACTGCAATCTTTTCGCACATCATTTTACAAGCTCTACTAGTCCTGCTTACTTAGAAACGCACACTTTAACAACGTATTTTAAAACCAAAAATATTTCAACAACAAATTAGAAAAAGCTGTATGTCATTCTAACATTTTTGGTTAATAAAAGAAGGAATTGTGTAGACTTGCAAACAATTTGCTTTATCCAAGTTTAACCAATTTTAGATAGACTTATTTAAGATATCCATAGAACTGCTTCAAGAACTCAGTCTCTCCTAGTAAGTTGCGTGTAAAGATGCTTAAATTTTTACAGTTACGCAAGGAAGCCATATATCCGTGCGCCAAAAACAAAATAGTTTGGTAAGCTAAAGTTCATTTTCATAAGACTAGTGCATCCCCCCAAAAAGACTATAAAGACCAGCTAAGGTGCCATCTTGCTTGAAATGACATAGAAGAGACCAAATGAATGCAGTCGGCTTCCGAACGAGACGGTTGGAGATTTCTGGAAAACTTAACCTCGCCTTATTGAATAGCTAAAGCACTAACTTGATATTCTGTTAGAATATAACACGTAAAGATTTGGAACCAAGTCCTACAAATCTGTAGCTTTTAGACATCATTCGGAAGCCGCAGATACGGCGCAAGGCGAAGGCAACGTGGGCAATAGCATCGAGTAGAGACATGGAGAGTTGCAATGCAGGCAAGGTCAAAGCTTTCAACAAGAAATGGTTACAACACATGATACGTGCGAGGTGGCCAAAAAAATATCCAACTAAAGTCAATTGTAAACAGCCCATCAAACACCAATTAAACAGGTAATCAAAAGAGGCAAAATGGGGTTGGATTGGTATGACAATGCCAAAATCAAGGGAAAATATTTATAATCAGGCTCAAAACTGGAACCCACGAGGAAAGTTAAAGGCTTTGAGATCAATGGAGGAGATAAACAAAAGCAATAGCACAGATGACAGGATATACATGGACCAATGGGAAATTGCCCAGAACAAAGTAAATCGGCAAAGTACCGTTGCGGCTATATTCTTTACTGGTAGCCTAAAGGGTTATGTCAAGTAGGTCAAGCGAATCTCTTGATTTTCTGCAAAGAAATGGGGCGGACTGACTATATGGGCATTTTGGCAAATGCATGGAGGCCCGGTACTTACATGGGCCAGTAGGGCCACCTAAAGGGCCTCATGATTGACACTTTTAATTCAAGCGTACTTGGCCTCTCAAACATACTTCCCATGTATACATACAAGCCAAGCCAAGTGTCCTTTTAGTTATTAACATTTCTACCACATAGAACCTAGCGAAAATTTGAGTGTTTTGGCTGCGCATACAAATTACGCTAGTAATACATCAACTACTAAGTTGTTGTTTTTTAAATTAATTTTTGTTCTGTAACTGAAAACACAGGTTATATTAAAATTGGCAAGACCATCGAAGTTTCTCATCTGTTGCTGGTTATTATTTAATGCTATCAAATACTTTATATTATACAACAATCAAAAGAGTCTCTTGCGCAGTGGCGGTCAAATACTTTAATTTTGTGTTGGCAAGTTGTATTTCGCAGGGCCCTCTTGTAAAACAGACTAAGGCATACTTAATAAACTTTGCATCTATTATAAACAATTAATAAAAATGCCTTTAAAGAAAAACTAAAGGAAAAAAATTAAAAAAACAATTTTCTGCTTCTAGCCTCACTTAACTCCAGTACAAGAATATCGTAATTTAATTTTTCTTACAAGCTAGGACTCTATCTTCTTTACAAGATACAACTGCGAATTCTGATATTTTTTTGTGGTCGAGAGGCTAAGTACGCTTGAACTTGGCTTGGCTACCTATGGAGGGTGCTAGAGGTTCGATACCCGACTCGAGCAGAGTTTGTGTTTACTGAGCGCCTAAAGGCAGCACGGAAAACCTTCTCCCAGATACCCCCTCCCCCCCCCCCCAACTGGTCCACAAATGAGCGTGTAAGTAGCACTATATGAAAGCTATAATTTATTTACATGACCAGATTGTTAAACTCAGTCGGACACGTAGCTTATTTCCTTTTTTAGAGGTGGGGAGCACACATGGGATTTTTTTTACAGCCAGTTCCCTAATGGTTATAGTTCATTCGGCTAAGGTCGGCAGTAATGGTCATATCCAGGTTTTGTGGTTTTATATACCTATATGATAATTACATGATATGCGTAATTAACAAAGTCTGTCAAACTACGCTATTTAAAAAAAGTATTTATCTCATTACTTATTAAGAAAAATAGTTTTATGGCATTAAAATTACACAGTAGTTTTTGTTTCTTATTTGTTGCGTCCATTTGCATCGATTATAACCTTAGCCGTAGGTCGTAAATGGGAAGGACACTACGGTCCGTTGTGATTAAGGTTTCTGTGCCTACAGATGCCAGTGTAGGCAGTATCTGCTGTAGAATGGAAGGAAAGCTAGCTACGGTTGTTTGAAAACCTTTTCTGAACTAAGCTTATAGTAAGCGCCCTTGACGAACATTGAGAGTAATTAATTAAACAGACTCAGAACAGGCTTAATATAAGAACTCTAAGATGAAGAACCGCAAAACTACTGCCATCGCTCAATACTGCATGGTTTAACTCCTCTTTCTATATAAAACAAAAAGAATTAAATACCATTAATTGACATACTAATGGGTTACTATTTATTGATGCGTGTATTGTCATTGACTATGAATAATTGTGCAAATTTTCAACTTGATCCGAGAATGGGAAGTGGGAGAATAACCGTGTAGATCGTGGTCGTGAAAATAACACCACGTATATGTGAATGACCAAACGCCATGGCTTTTAACTATGGTGGAGAGTTCGTTAAGGCAAAACATTCGTCAGACGTCCAGCACTACCACAGTCACACGGCTAGGCATCGCGACATCCTGGACTTCATGGAAACGTCTTTGTTGTATATTGTTGTCATGTGACCCACTGACGTCATCTCGAGGTCTTACACCCCTCAGGGAATGTCAACAGACAAGAGTGTGAGCGACACGTCCAGGGGAATGGATTTCACTTTTCTTTTCATTCTATTTCTTTCTTTCACATTTCTACCAGTTTCTCGTCTCGTCTGCTTTGTGTCGGAACGTCTTGCAACTCAGGGTTATAGAATTCAGTCTTTGAAATATCATTTTAAGTTTTGTTTTCTTTTGGTTACTTTTCCTTTAATCCCCACTGAAATTTTTTTTTTCTTGAAACACAAATTCTAAATTTCTGCGTTCTCTGTTATCCTGTGTTTTTTAATATTCTGTTTTTTTATTTCTTTTCTAGCATTGACTTGTGTCTATCATTTCATGGTACAAATTTAATACATTTGTGTACTGTCTTTTTTTAAAAAAGGAATGAAACTGTTATTTTGCTAGTGTCTCTGATCAAACTGCTAGTGTCTCTGATCAAACTGCTAGTGTCTCTGATCAAACTGCTAGTGTCTCTGATCAAACTGCTAGTGTCTCTGATCAAACTGCTAGTGTCTCTGATCACACTGCTAGTGTCTCTGATCAAACTGCTAGTGTCTCTGATCACACTGCTAGTGTCTCTGATCAAACTGCTAGTGTCTCTGATCACACTGCTAGTGTCTCTGATCAAACTGCTAGTGTCTCTGATCACACTGCTAGTGTCTCTGATCACACTGCTAGTGTCTCTGATCACACTGCTAGTGTCTCTGATCACACTGCTAGTGTCTCTGATCACACTGCTAGTGTCTCTGATCACACTGCTAGTGTCTCTGATCACACTGCTAGTGTCTCTGATCACACTGCTAGTGTCTCTGATGACACTGCTAGTGTCTCTGATCACACTGCTAGTGTCTCTGATCACACTGCTAGTGTCTCTGATCACACTGCTAGTGTCTCTGATCACACTGCTAGTGTCTCTGATCACACTGCTAGTGTCTCTGATCACACTGCTAGTGTCTCTGATCACACTGCTAGTGTCTCTGATCACACTGCTAGTGTCTCCTTATTTTTTCTCAATGGTTCTTTTTCTCTTTGTCCCTTTCTCTTTCTCTCTCTTTTTGTGTATTTTCTCTTTATTTTTCTCATTTTTTTTCTTTCTTTCTTTCTCTTTATTGTTCTCTTTCTTACTCTTTCTATTCTCACCTTCATTAACCTCTCTATCTCTCTCTATCTCTCTCTATCTCTCTCTATCTCTCTCTATCTCTCTCTCTCTATCTCTCTCTATCTCTCTCTATCTCTCTCTATCTCTCTCTATCTCTCTCTATCTCTCTCTATCTCTCTCTATCTCTCTCTCTCTCTCTATCTCTCTCTATCTCTCTCTCTCTCTATCTCTCTCTATCTCTCTCTCTCTATCTCTCTCTATCTCTCTCTATCTCTCTCTATCTCTCTCTATCTCTCTCTCTCTATCTCTCTCTATCTCTCTCTATCTCTCTCTATCTCTCTCTATCTCTCTCTATCTCTCTCTCTATCTCTCTCTATCTCTCTCTATCTCTCTCTATCTCTCTCTATCTCTCTCTATCTCTCTCTATCTCTATCTCTCTATCTCTCTAT
>JASAOG010000094.1:1305000-1757500 GCA_030265305.1 Biomphalaria pfeifferi
ACAGACAGAGTGAATTATTTTAAGCTTTATAAAATAAAGACGTTGATCATAGTCTATTACAGTGTTTCTCAAACTTTTTTGTCTGGCGGCACAGTAAAAAAACTACTAAAATTTCGCGGCACACCAGAAGAGCAACAGTTATTTTATAATAAAAAGGAAAAAAGTATTTTACCTGTTTTGAAGTATTACATTTAATTTGAAGGGTTTGCCTGTTGTTTTTTTTTTAGAGCAAATGCGATCTAATCGAGGCTCCAGAGTCGACAAACAAACTCGTATTTCATCGTCTATAGTAAGAAGTCTCTCTCTTTTCTTAGATTTGATTTCAGTCAATGCTGAAAATCCAAACTCACAAAACCATGAAGATGCAAATGGAAGAATTATTTTGATTGCTTTTAAACTGATTGCAGGATATAACTTGTTGATTGAAATCCAAAACTTATACAGGCTTTTCTCGGCAAAACTTGACTTAAGAACTGCATCGTTTTTTAAATCAATGAGCTGCTCTGCTTCTTCAGTTGTCAGATTTGTAGCTTCATTGTTTCGAAATGGATAACTGACCCATCCATATTCATTACTTCCAACTGTTGGAAAGTAATGCTGCAATGCTGACTGCAAGTGTATCAAAGTGTCCAGAATTTCGGGGTTGATTTCTTTATTTGAAGCACATTCATAGTAAGTAGGAAAGTAGTCGAAGACTCCTTTCGAGATCTTACTTTGCCACAAAGACAATTTTTCACCAAATGATTCAGTTTTGAGGACGCAGTGATGATGGTTTCCGATGGTCCTTGAAGACTTAAATTCAATGAATTTAATTTGTCAAATAAATCAGAGAGAAATGTCACCTTAACCCACCCGATCTCGTCATGAATAGAAAATCCAAAGTTATTTTTGTTTTCAGCCTCCATGAATGAAATCAGCTCAGCCTTGAGTTGGACGACACGCTTTAGCACTTTTCCCCTGGAGAGCCAACGAACATTGGTGTGATACAGGAGACATTTGTAGTCTGAATCCATTGCTTTACAAAGCTCTGAGAAAAGTCGGGATGCAAGCGGTCGAGATTTGATGAAGTTTACAACTTCAATCACTTGATCCAGAGCAGACATCAAATCTTTCGGTAAAGATTTGAAGGCTAGAGCTTCTCTGTGGATCATGCAGTGAACAACTAATACATTTGGATTTTCTTGACGCACAAGAGTGACGAATCCCTTTCTATTTCCCTGCATGGAAGAACAGCCATCGCTGACAGTTTTTCCACTGTAGTTTGAAGAGCAAAAGGTTTTCGTTCACCACTTTAAAAATATCTTCGCCTTTGGTCGTAGTTGGTAAGTCTTTTCAAAATAAGAATTCGTTGACACATTTTTCATCCTTTATGAACCGAATAAAAGCTAGCAGCTGGGCTTTGCCGCTAACGTCAAGTGATTCATCAACTAGAAGAGACCACAGCAGAGACACTTCATCGTCACTCACGTCGAAGTGTTCGCAGATTCGATCTTGTAAATCTGACGATAAGTCTTCAATTCTGCGCGAGATATTATCATTTGACAAAGGAACTTTGTTAACTTTTTCGGCGGCATCGGGTCCAAGGATAGTTTCAACAACTATTGCTAAAGCTGGTGCAATGATTGATTCAGCCTCTGTGTGTGCTTTCTTGCGTTTTTGTTAATAACTGAGCAACCTTATAGCTTGCAATCAATCCCTTTTCTGGCAGCTTTAGGTAGTTTGTAAGTTACTTAGCTTGTTTATTTTGTTGAGCCCTGATGTTTTCAACGTTTTTTTTTCGGTTGCGCTTTTATAGCTGGATATTTTGTTTCTAAGTGTCTCTTCAATTTGCTTGGAACAAGCGCCTCATTCGATAGAGTTGCATCGCAGATCAGACAGAATGGCAAGGGAGCATCTTCAGGTCCCGAAGAAATGAAACCATATCCGATGTAATCTTCTTTGTACCTTCGTTTGGATCCTTGCTTTTCATTTAACACTTTCGCAGTTTCATTCTTGCTAACGTATTTCTCCATGGATAACAATGAATAAGGCTTAGTGATAACTTATTATTAGCATACATATAAAAAATTGACATGAAACGCATCGCTTATTATTATCGTTACCAATTCAAGAACTGCTGTGCGTCTGCTAAGGCAGCCTACATTTGAGTCATTATAATAATATATGTATAGTTAAAAAATTCCATAACCTGAATAAATAACAGCCCTTTCCGTCATAATGCAGCGATCCACTACTACTACTGGTCATTGCAAGTGGAGATGTCATCGCAACGTAAAATAAAAATTTAATAGTTGGTAGACATGTGTAACGCCTGCACGTGTGGCGTTCTGAAAACTCCCAATGCACACCTGCAAATCTTCGGCGGCACACTAGTGTGCCGCGGCACACAGTTTGAGAAACACTGGTCTATTAATGCGACTTTGATCAATTAATGTGTTGTTTGAAGTTTATTCTGAAATACAGTTTCATAGAGTTAGATCCTAAACAAAGGGATTTGGAGATTTATAGATTTTCTACTTTACAGGTAAAAAGAATATAACATGGCAGTACTATGCCTATAAAAATGGTGAATTTTAGTTTATATGGAGCATGATCATTTAGTCACATTTTTTTTACACATTCATTTGAACATTCTAATCTCATCTGTCCCTTGGCTGACGTTCATGGGGTGTTATGACTGTTCACGTGATCAAATACCTCTTTCCTGTCCATTCTTGAACGTTGTCCAGCTAGCATTTCTTTGGGTGATCCTTTCTTCGTGCTCCCTCCACTTTACTTTAAAGAATGACTTTTGACAGTGAGTCATGTCTTACAATAGGACCTAACCAGCTCAGCTTTCATCTGCTCCTTCACACCAATCCTTTAAAAATCATAGATTAAAAATTAGATCATTAGAGCATGAGCCTTGCCTGCTTCGACTCTTCGTACAAGACATTCACTTATTTGAAACTAAATTTCATAGCAGGCAGGTGTAACTTAACTAGCAACAACATCTTGGGCAGAAATCAGGAGATTTATATTTCATGTTTTGACAGAGAAGGTTTTAACTACATCACCATTGGTTCCGTTAGCGCATCCGTGTGGGTGTCACAAATCGAAACAGATTACATCACTGCCAGAGATGACTGTAGAGGTAAATTCAATGTCTACACTAACTTTTTCTAAATCTGTTACCACCTTCCCCCTCTCCTCAAATAAAAAAGGCTGGGGTCTACTGGAAATGCGCTGTAAGCTGTGGGATCATTTATATATTATTTTGTGTGTGTGTGGTTAATTTTTATTTTTTTTTGCGTAATGAGCTTCAGAAATTCACCCCTTTGCGTCAACAATGAAGCGTTTCTCGCTGTAAGAGGATTTCTTGCAAAAAAAAATGTTTTTTTTTTTAAAGGTTGAGACGGGCTAATTTACATGTCAAATGAAATCTAATTTCAAGAAAAACATAAAATTGTATCAATTAGTTTGAATCAGTCATGTTGTTAAATTTGCGATACATCAAGCATAACAATAATAAAAATATGTGCGATTAGAAATATTTTTACCGATTGTTTTTTTAGCGTAATTTTAAGCATTTAGCTTTCTCACTACGCTATGATCCTATCACTTGTCTGGACCAGTTGGGAAAGAAAAGGGGGGGGGGGGGGAGCAAGAAGGTACATCAGTGTGACTGTTTCCGTGATTCGCTTTTTTAACTGCATACAAAAACAAAACTTTTTCCCTCAAGCCTCAAGGGGGCTAATTCAATTTATACCACAGCATCTGTCAAGTGCGACTTCTTTCAATAGTTCGATACCAAACAAAATAATTAATTACCAATAGTTTAGGACCTCTTGGTGGCCGAGTGGTTAAGCACTTGGTTCGAATCTTGGATGAAGACTGGGATTTCGAATTTCGGGATCTTTAGAACGCGCCTGAGTCCTCCCAACTCTAATTGCAACCTGACTTTAGTTGGGAAAATTAAAAGTGGTGGGTCCTTGTGCTGCCCACTTGACACCCTGCTCGTTAACCACTGGCCAAAAAAATAGGTGACCTTAACATCATCTGCCCCATAAATCGCAGGATCTGAAAGGGAAACTCTACTTTAGTTTACATGAGAAAGCTTTTTTTTAAATGTGGTTTATTCAGATTATACTTTCATTTACACTAACACACAAGACAAACAGGTGAACGCATCCACGTCCAGACCATACAGTACTGTTGAGCAGTCAAGGTTATTGAGAAGTTGAATAAGGTTCCTGATCACATACACTGTTCATTGTAATATACATCAATTATAAAGTCATAGTCCCAGATATAGGAGCATAAACAAGTGGTCAAAACAAGATCAGTTTTTCGTGTTCATTATAAAGAGCGAAGATCCAAAATTATTCATAGGTAATGATTGTGTTGGTGCGTTTACCAGCTGACAGATCAGCTTGAATTCCTATTGTTCTAATGTTTTTATGTCCAACACTATATACTTATTCAATTATGTTCCTAAACATCACGTTCTGGATAAGACTTGAGTTCGGCGCCATTGTATACAGGCCCAAAGGAACTTTATTAGTTTGACCGTTTCTCCACATAACCATCGGAGAAACACTTAGTAGGCAGAACTGCACCAGCTTCCAGAAGTTAACTTGTCATCAAACCAAACATTGAACCCAGACAGCAGTGCGCTCATGAGGAATTTAGTGGACTAGATAAATGTAGATTGTAAATACAAGCATGTCTGGTCTGGCGATAATTTTTCCCCCAATGAAACCCTGGGACAACTAATCTTCACCAGTTGACACCGAGAGGTCCTGGAGTTCTTTTATAATCACCACAGACTGAAAAGATAAAAGATAATATCTGTGAGTAATCATTTTTTAAATAAATAGTCCAAGAACAAACAAAGCTCCATTGCCTCTCTAACCTTGCTAATAAATCTCACATAAAATACAATTTAAAAATATAATTCAGTACCATGCATCGCATGAGATTAAGTTCCTTTCTTTATGAAATAATAATAATAATAACAATGATACTAATAATCATAATTTAAAAGCAAAGATGCAGTAAAAAGATACTGAAACCATCTGATGTAATGATTATTCAGAACCAAAAATGTGATATAAGAATAGCATATCAAAAACTAATAAATAACTAACCGGGAATAAAAGTAAATACAAAAATACACTTACACATTAATCCATGCCTAACCGTACATACATACTCTTCAAACAGATATAAATACAAATCAACACACATTTGTTTTCATCTACATTCAAACAAATATCACAATATCAAATAGCATTAACACCATTTTTTTTGGAATAGGCCTACTACTTGAGTATTGTACAACTATTTAAAAAATCAAACTCTACCCTAGAACCAATAATTTTTTTAAGTGTCAACTCTAAGTAATTAGAAACAATCATTACTATGTAAAGCTTTGAACCTGCATGAGAAAGCCTATTAAAGTTTGGCCAATAAACCTGTTCTATTAATTGAAAGTAAATTTAAACTTTTTAAAACTATTTTAAGGTTAGATAATTTCGCATAAAACTGTACACTTTTATTTTTCCAAAACTGTTTCTAACATCATCCAGCCAAAGATGCTCATCTGTATACTGTTAAAACGATGGAGAAGCTGACAGAGCTACAGTCTATTTACCCCAGAAAGTCAATCTGGATTGGTCTAAACGACATCGATGTAGAAGGAACATACAAATGGGAAGACGACATTACAGTTTGTAGCGAGAGTTGGATGAATCAGACTTTTAGAAATGGTAAATTCACATTATCAAACTTATTTTAGATTTCATTTATTTTTTAAACTAGTTAGTAGACGATAAGTTTACATATTTAAATCCTTATTATTTTTAAAGAAAAATACATTTCAAATTCCATCGATGTAGAATTTTTTAGTTTTTCATCGGGTTGCTATTGGAGATTTCCAAACAAATGATTATCATTGTAGTCTGTTGCTCGTTATCTCTTTACTTTTGGCCTTGTTTCTAGTGATAAAAAATGTAAAAAGAAGGCCTTTACACCGGAAGCACCAAAAAGTTAGCTATTTATGGATTCGTCTCCATTTAATGAAAACGTTCAAAACTTATGCAAACTTGCATAATTGTTTATCAATAAACAAACAAAATAGAAGAAAAAAATATTATCTTACCAATTGAAGCATTTCTAAGGGAATAAGCTTGTACTTATAGCCATCAATACTGTAAGATATTTTCCCTTAATCAATATCAAACTTAATTAACTAATTGATTTTTTAAATTGATTTATATTGTGTTAAAAACAATTAATAATAGTGTAAAAGTTTCAACTCGATCGAAATTCGGTGGTGTGAGAAATAACGTGTACAAAAAATGTACCAGACAGACAAACAGACAATTTGTAAACATACTATTTTTATTTTGTCACATTAATTTTCAATGTCCTAGACATTGTCACCCTATTGCTGTAATGGTAAATGTGTCATTATTTCTTTCAGTAGGGGAACCAAATAACGAATTATTCTATGGTCCTAACGGTGAAGATTGTATCAACTTCTACTACTTGGAACCGCTGCTAAATGATGGATTTTGTTTGTCTAATTATACCTACATTTGTGAAAAATATTTTTTCAACTTCCCATAAATCTATTTAGGCATTTGGTGCGTTTTTATGTACAGTTTGAATGAAACACATATCAAGAAATTGACAACAGTCAAAGGTACAACTTAGAGGGAGTGGGAGTGTTCAAAATCGGAGCTCTCTCACATTGCCATCTGTAAAAATCTCTCTATATATATATAATTCTCTTCTTCCCTAAACAGGTCAAACAAGAAGTAAAGGAAAGATCACTCTCTTATTTCTGCGGATAGTCACCCCACGAAAAAAAAAAACAAGAGGGGGAAGGAGGGAGAATGTTTTCACAGCTCGCTACGGATGGCTGCTCGCTGGACTGCCAAACCCTGCCCGCTCCCATCCCATGTGGGAGGTTTGGACTAGGAAGTAAACTATCGTCAACTCTGAAGGAACATCCGAAACATGTAAAACATTTTACAAACACTAAATAGCAGGGCCGGACTTAAGCATTGTGGGGCCCTATTTGAAACGGATTTCAGGGGCCAAGTTTGGGTAGCGAAGCGGACAATAAGTCAAATTTAAGAGTTTGTATTAGAAAATAAATTCGTCTATGCATTTTATTCATTCTTTACTAGTACAGAATTACTTTACGAGCCTTGCTTGTAGCAAAGTTATACAGTATATCATAATAATTCTGTTTCCCACATAGATCACGCTCAATAGCAAGAATTACCAAATGTTTCAATCTATCTTTGAGGATTGACGTTTTCCATATTGAATGACACCCAGAATGACACTTTTTTTGTATGCATTTCCTTATATTTTAAGGACTTTTTCGTATATTTTGCAAATTCTGGAGATTTTAAGGAGCTCCTAGTAAATCGACAGGAGTGCGCGGGAAATCTGTTTTTAAGTTATAAAATGGTTTAATTTAATAATTTATACACCTTGAATTAGCGCGGGCTCCATGAAAGTGCGGATCCTTCGGTCACATAGGGTGCAGTGGCCGGCCCTGCAATATAGCGGCGTGTGCTATGCCGCCGGTCGACTAGTAAGTTTATATTAAGTAATTGATGTTTTTATTTGTAGATGTTATGTGTAAGCTCCTTATCCGGATGTAACCTAATAATATGGTAATTTTAATAAATGTGTAATGCAGAATTACAAAAAAAGTCCCTTTTAATTTGATACTGTGTTTGTTGGTCTACATTTTATATATTTATCTGTTGAAACAGGATGCAATCTATTGGTTTCAATGACATTAAATATTAAGACAATTATAGATCATTGTTAATTACTAATCATTTACTAGATATTGACCTGTCAATTCGGAAAGAGTGAGATATAATTAAAGCCTTGTTGTTTTATAAGAGTATAATTACCAATTTTGATTTTAAGACTACGACTCACATTGCTTTTTTCTTTTATCCTTTATGGAAATTTGTTGTGATTACAAAGACTCTTCTTAACAACAGTAACATTCACATATATAAGATAGATACGACATGCAGAGAAGTCCATAAAGTCACTACACACAGACGTCTTGATCATTTTCAAGTTCTCTACTCAACGAATTGCAATGATACAGTCTGACAGGAAAAAAGGAACAAACGAGTTTTTGAACCATTCGTTTCTAGTCTTGATGGACAGAAGTCACCCTATTCGCGACCACTTGACGTAGTTATGATGGAGCGGGTGGCGGTTGTCTAGTAAGATTTTTCCGACTTAGCTAAATTATTTCTGTTTAAGTCGTTCATTTAAATATGGTAGTCTTGTGTGTTTGGTTTTTGCTGCTTTTTTTTATAAAGTTGTCCAAGTGGTGGTACTATTTACCTTACTCGTTGCCTAGCGAACAAATTATTGCATATTTTAGACAATTATGTATTGGTGAGCTAAAAGGTAATCGACATGCCCCACGGAAACGCTTAAAAGACCAATTTAGGCACCAATTTGTCTTAGCTGACATAGAAGAGAGCACCTGGTTGCACGCGGCTTGAGAACGAGACAGCTGCAGGTCACTCACAAAGGCATGATACACACTTGAAACCAAACGAAAATCCGCTGCCCAGGACAGACGTAGACGGCGAAAAGGATATCTTAATCGACCACCGGCGGACAATCGTTATGCTTGTCGTGTTTGTGGCAAAATATATAGGTCACAACTGGGGCCACGGGAAATACTGCATTCCTCATTAATCTTCGGACTCGAAGACAAGCCTTATTATTAAGTAATTATTATTATGTATTGTCGCACAGTAAAATTTGCTAACCTCTTTTGTAGTTTATAGCTGTTAACCTTACTATGGAAAAAATAGTAACTGCAATTTTCACGACTAGTTACAAGATTGTCTTCGCACAAAAGATTATTGTCTACAATGATATTTAGAGATCTCCTGAACGAGTTCACTTTGTTATATCTGTATATTGTTTATCTGCAGTTCACGTGTCTGTTGTTTATTTCTTATGAAATCTGTTAGAAGTTATTTAGTTTATGTGACATTCGGTTCTAAAAAGTTGTCAACGCATCAGTTTGTAAAATTGCCCATCGAACTTCGATACTGAGATTTGTCTCCATCAATAAACAAGACCGACTATGACAGTATCAATTTAATATACTTAACTGAGTCGTAGAAGCTTCTTATGTCATTAGTGTAAAGCGTGTACAATACCGGAGAAAGCAGACAACCTTTGTGGAGTCCCTCGTAACATGGCTCTCGAGTTGACGATCTGTTTGTTGTTGTTCACTTTATCAAACTGGGGATGTTGGGGTTCAACATTTTAGAACCCCATTTCTGTTGATAGCAAAATGTGAAGATGTGAATGAAATACAGAAAAAATGATATTTTCGTAATACTGTGTTTTTCTATTTCTATTTCTTCGCTGTTAGTCTATTTAACTTCAGCCCTTTTTCTAAATTTTAAAACTAAATCCTTATTTTATACATTCATCAATTTAATAACCATTGACTAAAGATGTAAGTTTGGCAAAAGTATTTTTTTTTTACATTTTTTAGGGAAGCTGTGTAATTTAGAGATTCACACCCAAATTTTGTCAAATGCTAAGCTAGTATCAAATTTGCTAGTGCTTGCCTTAATTAAGGTGGTTATGCAGTATAATTTTTGCCTTTAAGCAGATTGTGTTTTAAAGCACATTATTTGGACTAATTTATTCTTGTTTTTAATAAGCTCTAATAAAAAATGTCTATTCACAACTGACAAGTGTAACATCATTATTAACATCACTAAGAACTTTATAACAAAAGAATTAAAAAGTAAGATATCTATAGTTCATAAAATGCTGAACTATAACGTACAAAAGGAAGATTACAAAAATGAGGTTTATGTTATCACACAAACTCAGGCGGCTCCATGGGCTGCGGGTAGATTGACAGGTTTCAAAATTTTCCTATTAAAAAATGAGAAGCTAGGATGGACAAGCAACCAATAGTAGCAATCCCTCCTTCCTCCATAAAAAATGTTAAATCACATTTGCATTCCGTCCCTTTCACCCAGTGCATGAAGTCTTGATTGTTTTCTCCTGCCGGAAATAAGACAAACTTCGTCTTTATTATTAACACATTTTTTGTTGGTGCGTAACTTCATTTCGTTCAAGTGTTGTTTTTTTTTTAAATGTTCAGGTTTATTTGTACCCAGGTCTAGATCTAGATATAATTCTACTCTTCATCTAGATAATTGTCACAGAGAATGTGAGGGATTATCCTTAGATCAGTCTGATTATCAAATGTGTTTTCACAAAGAACACGAAACAACTGTATAAATGCGTGTGTGTGTTTGTTTGTAGGAAATCAATACATTTTGAAATAGAAGAGTGTAGTTAAAGAAAATTTCATTTGAGCGATGGAAAAAAAGGGGTGGGTGGGGCCGGTCTAAAAGGTCGTGGTTGGGAATAAGGGTTTCCTTTGGATGATACCAAAAAATTATGCGATGCGATCCCCCCCCCCCCCCAAACCCCCCTCCCCGAAAAAAGAATCCTGGCTACGCCCATGTGACATTTACACACAATTGTCCCATAGATCGCAAGGTCTGAAAAGGGTGTACTTTACAACCCTATACATGTGACATGTGACTTTTTATTTTTCAGTTAACTTTTCTTCCTTTTTTAAAATAATTGTAATTTGTTTGTTGTTTCTTTGTTTCAAGAGATCTGTTATAATTAAGTCTGGCAGTTGAAATGAGTTCTGTTCGTTTTCACAAATTAGTATAAAGTAGGTCAAACTATTCAACAAGCATATTGAAGGTCAGAGGTCTCATTGAAAATGCCAGAGAATGCCAGCAAAACACGTGCCCAGATAATTCATACAGCCATCAAGAATGCTCTATTGGTAAACTGTTTGCTGTCTACGGGATGAACTTAATTATAGATGATGTACTCAGTACTCATTGCACTGGATACAAAGTGTCTACTCTTCAAACAACTTCAAAGACAACAAACAGAATGAAAAAAAAAAAAAAAATCCACTTGCGTTCACAAATATCATAATGATGTCATGCCTTAGAACAGTAGTGGCCAAAGTACGGCCCGAGGACCATATTCGGCCATTCAATCAGTGTTTTCCGGCTATCCTAATCTTATGCTCACAAAAGCCGATGATGCTCGGTTCACAAACTTTATTTGGGGGGGGGGGGGGAGATGCTGCATGAGGTGTAGTAAGTAAACCGTGCGGCCTGGGCAAGGTACTTTATTGCACTTGCAATCCCCTGGATTCTGAATAGCCAAACTCTAACCATTGTTGTTGTTTTTTTTGCACCATCAGATTAATTAAAATCTAAGTAGCAACCGAACAAGTAGTGCTTCCACTGGTGACTGAAGTACAGTTGTAGTAGACTAGCCTAGGCTTATCAGGAATGAATGTCTGACCAAATTCGTGCACCCCTCTGAGTAGCCAAATTTGAGACAGTTTTTTACACCTTCAAATCAATAAAATTCTGCTAGGAAGCAAAAAAAAAAAAAAAAAAGGAAAATCCTTGCCAGCTGTCTTTCGATTTGATTTATGTGAAAGTTTCTTTAAACCTGATTGAAGAGTGCAGTCATCTTAGTGCATGCATTTACTTTTTGCGGAGTTGCGGTCAGTGCTAGAACTCGATGCAATAGTAGGTTAAACAAGTCCACCAGTTTTCGATAAAAGAAATATAAGAAAATCTGTGATAAAACGTTGATGCGTATCGACTGGCAGCAGCAGGAAACAAAAACATACAAACAGCATCCTCGTGAAGTAACTGCGTTTTCTTGGCATTTCAGTGATGAAACTGCAGATATCTCTGGCACTTAATAGATGTGTTTCGTTGCGCGCTCCATAGACTTTTACTTAAACATTGACCTGAGTGACGTTTCAGATATACGTAATGCTGTTGGTTTCATCAAGAAGATTATCTATTTCCTCAGTAACAGTCCTAAGCGAGAGCGTTGGTGATAAATTTACCTCTTTTGTGTCAGGCACGATGAATTGAAAAATACAAATTCATTTGCGCTTGAAGTCACAACTTTAAGATCGTAGACTGTATGGCGAATTTTAAAATAACGGCTGTAAGTGAAACCAGACAAACTGCATATGTGTAATCAGTGCCTGCTTCTCGTGTGTTTCTGATTGGTCTTTTAATTGTCAATTATTCATCTGTTCTTGAACCAGTTTCCGTGATGTTGCAGTCTGTCCATCTTAGCATAAGTCCCTCTTAACAGAACATCAGCAGTTACATTAATGACATAATGAAGAGCCAACTTGACTATACTGAGATACACTTCAGGGAATACATCTTCAGAAAGGTAGACTGGTAGACAAATGCGTCGCCTCAGCGTGGCGCCTCCGGTGGAAACGTCTAGTAGAGGAACTAGATAGGCCAAGTACAAGTAACGAACGAGCCGCTACTTCTGGGAGCCCTCAGACAGGACAAGGTATAGGGAATCCCATGTCCATGCCTGGTTGTTGGATAAAGGCCTTTCTAACAATCAACAGGATAATGGCGCCTATGGCGCCGATTCCCTACTGGACTTCATTGAAGGTACAGGGTATGAGTTGGTGCTGCTGAGAATTGGCAGTCGACAGACACACCGAACACATCTTTGGGTTTTGGGAGTTATTACAGAAGACGAGTTTACATTCCGTCCTTGATTCGTTAGCTTCTTCACTAACGTCTCGCTTTTCAAACAATAATAATGTTTAGTAATTGTATATGTGCAATAAATAGTTTTTTCACGGTAGTAGGATTTTTATTTTTTATTTCATGGCACAAATATTTACAGTATACTTAATATAGCATATGTATGTGGGGGGGGGGGGGGAGAGAAGGGAGTACCAGTTCTTTTCTTAAATATTCTCTGTAATAATATAGTTGAAGCTACGACTTTGAGCCATAGTGGCAACTTGCAACCCCCCCCCCCCCCCTTGAAAAAAATCCTGTGGGCGCCGATGTTTATTGCCCTATCCCCATTTTCCATGAACACCACATAGAAATATATGTTACGTGTGGTGCCTCCTGAGGGTATCTCCCGGGGCATCGTGCCCCCTTTGCTCCCACCTTACGCCTCTGGGTATGAGTCATTTGTATTGGAAATGTCTACAAAATCCAGCTGCTTTAGAAATAAAACAAGCAAAATGAACAACAAATACATTCTTAAAATTAAAGCTTATATAATGTAATAAACCGTAAATAACGGCCACATCCTTCAATACTACAAGATTTTATCTTTTTTTATTTAAATTATTAAATTACCACTAATTAATTACTTAATTGGTTAATTTTTATATTTATTCATGGGTTGTCTTTGCATTGACTCACGGCCTACAAAATTTCAACTTGATCCGAGAAAGGAAAGTAGATAAATAAAGTCCACAAGATTTGAAGTATCTTCCTGTCATTTATTTTTGTTTGCTAATTAACATATGAAATAAACACATTAAAAAACTACAACAAAAAAAAACAAAAAAACATTTTCCCCTTTTTTATTTCATTACTTTTTTCCGAGGAGCTGCCACACCGGACATCTTATACCCTAGTTACGCCACTGAATAAACAAATACATTCATAAATAGATAAAATTTGTTTAAACTCGTACAAGGCCTCTTGAAGTCAATTGTTATAAGGCTATATCAACTCACTCTGTCTGGTAAGAAATGTGTACACGTTATTTCTCCCACGCCCAATCTCGGATCAAGTTGTAAATGTGCTAAAATATTTCTTGTAACTAAGAAGAATCAATAATAATAATAAAAAAAACAACAACTAAGTAACTGATTAACTATTGATTTTTTTTTTTTTTTGGTATCGAACAAGGGAAAGAAATCAAAGAAAGAAAAAAATTGGTAACAAGAAAAAAATAAAAAATCACGAAAAGTTTATACCGGAAGTACGACAACATTATGTAAGGCTGAACGAAACTTATGCTTAGTTACCTTAGTGTTGGAAGTCATTGTATAATATAGTCCAGTGATGTTAAACATTATTCATTTGGCGGGCAATTTTAATTTCTTACAGTCGTGGCACTGGCCATATCACCGAAAAAGTTAGAAAGGAAAAGGGCAATAAACCATTTTTATTAGAAATCTACTTACATAAACTCATGAGAAGTTTATCCTATACAAACCTTTTAAATATCTGTTGTATAGATGAGACACTAAGTAGGAGCACTGAATCTAGAATTCTAGATATTTGTCCGTGAGACGATAAAGCAGCGTGGTTTACGCCCCATTCATCACCGAAAAGGTTTCTCCATCACAAAAAAAAAGTGCTTGTAATTATTTTGATCCACCTTTACGTTTGTTTTCGGAGATTTAAAAGCAATACGGTGTAGATATCAGTTGTCTGACTCTCTTGAAATTCGTCATGCAGGGAAGTCTGGGGGCGCAATCTAATCTGTTCTGGGCTTTTGACACAGTGACCGCAGATGGATTTTCAAAAAGACTAATAGTGTTCCATCTAAACACGATCATCCTCACATGGTCCAGACTTGATACCTTACCACTTCCATTTTGTTGGTGAACTATTCATTGAAGCCAGATAGGCTCAGTTTCATTTGAGTCGACAACTATTCTAACTTTTTGCTGTCAATCACACTTATGGTACTATCGGTAGTCACTCCCATTTATTTCTGCCAAGAAAGTGAAAGATCCTCAGTGATGGTTGAAACTTCATTGGTGATCCCATGTATGCTCCTCGTAGCTACTAACTTCTTTGATTTCAATATTGCTGTTTGTACTGGGAATAAATACCAAGATTTTGAGCGCTATCAGTCAGATATGTCGGTAGACTCATCAGCGGCGATAGAAATGTCAAAATCTGCCTTCTCTGTTAGCTTTAAATGGATATATTTACCCATTTCTTTCACTCGCCTTGTATTGATCATGAGAAAAGGTTGACAGCTTCAATAGCATTTTTGTTTTCAGGAATTTTTTCTTCCGTCATTGCTGGCAAGCACGTTTTTCGTGGAGGCGCGGTGGCTGGCTGTAAAGCGCTTGACTACCGAACAGGGGTCCGGGGTTCTTTGGTTTCATGACGCTGCTTAATGTAAGTTCTTTAAAAAGAGCTATTTTATTTAATAACAATATATATATATTGATTTATTTTAACGGTACCAATCAATAAAAAAAAGTGAAAGTATGGAAAGATTTTTTTAAACTTTTTTTTTGTGGAGAGCGGATTTTCTGCAATTTGTGTCGACGTTTTGGAGGGCCGGATGTTGCCCGCGGACCATATTTTGTGCATCACTGATATAATTTATAGTAAAACTTTGTCATGATTACAAACACACTAAAATTATCTTTCAGCTACATATAGACGAGGAGTTTTCGGCGCTTTATGTGTATGATACTGAAATAAGGAAAATATATTTGTATTCATATTTCATAATTCCTGTCTTTAACTGTTCATAACTTTGTAACCATGATATGCTGGAGGCAATACAGATATGGGTTGAAATATTAATTCTTTAAATTGATGTCCAAAAAATGTCAAAAAGATAGTACTGATTTATTTGATTTCCTGCTGCCATGTTAAGTGTTCAAGCAATAATTGATGACTTTTTCTTTGTTACAGCAAGATTTTCTGATTAATAATAAATATTCTCTAGCCGTCTCTTTGTTGGCTCGTTTTAACACATATTTTCTCGACGGTATAAACAGTAAAGATCGTGAATTAACAATATGGAGATTAAACTTTTGGTGTTAAGATTCTTGTTATTTTTGTGTTTAATTGGTGTTAGTAAGTAATATATATTAATACTTCTTACATTAAAAAAATAAATACTTTATTTGTGTTACCGAAGAAATACGAAATCCGGCTTTCTGTAGAACGGTTATCACTTTTATTGATTGCGTGAAGTGTTTAGGGTTTGAGTTTTGAGTTTTTGGCACATTTAGGCCAAGGAATACACCAAAAATGTCTTTAAAAACTCGAGGATTGTGGGAGCGCCCTGACCAGGATTCTCGTGCTGAAGGGTGCACAGACCTGAGCAAGCTATTAGAGCACAGTGCAAGACGGGCCTGTGCGCTATTTTATCTAATCTAGCCATAAGTACCTCTGAGAGTGGTTAGCACAACGGCCCTAGAAGTCGCGAGTTATGAATGAATTCAAGTCGAACCCCTTTTTGTTTTGCGTAAATGCTTTTAAAAACCATTTACAGTAAAATTCCCCAGGAATCCCTTTCTTCCTTCCCCTTTTGTAATCATTTTCCGAATTGGTCCCCAGATAAATGCAGAATCAGAACGTAGTGAGAAAGTTCAAAGCATGAACTAGAGCTAAACAAAAAACAATTGGTACAAGTTTTATTAATCGCACAGATTTATTGTTAGTCTAGACCTATTACAAATTCAATTCCATAACAGATCCACACTAATCGTATAAGCTTTTTTTTTAAAATTATTTTTTAATGTTCTTCATGTTTGCTTGTTTTTTGGGTTTTTTTGTGGATAGGATGACAGTAACATTTTGTTGTATTTTAGGTCTGGCAGTCGAAACAAGTTCGGCCTATTTTCTCAAAGTAGAAAAAAGCAATTTTGTTGTGCAGTATTCAAACACCATACTAAAAGCCAGAAGTCTATCTGAATGTGCCGGAAAATGCCAGCTACATAAATGTGCTTGCTTCTCATTTAGCAGTCAAATATGTTCCATTGATAAGTTCACAATGTCTTTTGGAAATGTTAATTAAACAAAATGTTCGTATGAAGTATGTCTATCCTACGTCCAATCTTACACATTCACCATTTTAGGCCTCTTAAAATTTTATTAAAGGTCTTTTGCATGCTGTCATCCACCATAATGGATATGTTTCTCACCCAGTTCAGCTGTTAAACGGAAATTAATACATCTAGACAGTCTACATTGGTATCCTGTAAAATGCTATGCATGTGCCCATTAAAAAGATCGGGCACTCTTGCTGAAAGAATTTGAGGAGCCTTAGATGCACGCATGCTTAAATGGTTCTTGCCAAAATTGTTTTAAAACTTTATAATGTACACTATTGTATTAACTTAAGGGAGACAACTCAAAGAGGATATCACAAATACATAAAACAACGTGTCTGCCTTGAACAAAGTCTCTTTATTTATTATCTCTAGACTTGGGCGGAATATTTGCGCTTTCTTTCTAATGTAAACATCCTTCCTAGTCTGGTCTCTGAGAGTGCGCATTGCAGTGGAGGTTTGACAGTTCAGGTGGAGGTCGATCGGTGGGAGCCACAGACTGCAGCAGGCGTGTTCCCCACGAAGGCATCTGCACAGAAGTCACTTACTCTTCCTCCAATTGGCCAGTGTGCTCTTGAGACGATATCGTGGTCGCTGCTTTGACCCCATGATGATTGTCATTGATGACAGCCAGCTGACATGAGAGAAGATAGTGGAGGTCAGGGTTGCCAGCCACTTATAGCAAAAGGAGGTTGTGGCTATTACTGTAGTTCCCAGTGACGTTGTTCTAAGACGTTAAGTCAGCAGACCTTTTTCATGGACGTCTCGCGACATAGTTGTAGGCCCACAAGTGTTTTCAAACACATATTCATTCTCAGCCTCATCTGTAAGGTATGCCCATGAAGTACCCTTGTAATGTTCCATAAGCCAATGTCCATTTACCACTGCATTAGGTTCCGCTGAAATTGATTAATCATCGTTCAAGTCACTCTCACTGATGTAGGCAGAAGTATAAATGTCTGTTAAACTCAAATCTTGTCACTAGGTTTCTTGGCATGGACAATGTCCCCGCAGGGTGCCGCATATACAGTTTTTTTGTCAATCGCCTGGATGCAGTTGCCAAACTTCGAGCTCTCTCTTATGCCGAAGGCAAAGTCAAACTCGTTGTTTCTGTCTTGGCCTTTGTTGGGGCCCGTATTCACAATTACACCCGACGACATCCACGGCAACAAATCAGAAACGGTTTTCAAGCGTTCATGTTTGAGCTTTTCTCAAAGGTACTGACAGATAAAAAAAAGGGTTCTTCAAGGTCCACAGCAGCAAGCTTGGACGCAGACCCAACGTTGTCTTGATATGTCCGTCTCATTAAGATACTCGTTGCAGGTACATCAGGAACAAAAGCTTCAGGACTTAACAGACTTTTCTTGTTTCTTCATTTGTTTCTTTCCTTTCGATTTGGTACATCCCACTTCTGACACCAATGTAATAGCTTAAGAGAGGCAACTCATCGACGCAACGATGTCTATTTAAATGGGGACACCACAAAACATCACAATACCTAAAACAGTGTTTGCCTTGACTCTAGACTTGGACGGAACATGCGGTGTGCATGCAGGGTTATAACAGTATTATGTTAAAAACTGAACATTTTCCCTATGCAGAAAAATGAATTTTATTATATATATAGAGAGAGAGATAATACAAAACTAGAAACAGAACAATGCATAAATGAACTAAGAAATTATTTCTTCCTCTTATAGGTAAGTGCAAGTCGACCAACAACACCATAAGCTCAAATGAAGAGATATATACAGAGGCGGACTGGCTATATGGACAAACTGGCAAACGCCCGGAGGACCGGTACCAAACGAGCCGGTCTGTCGCGACCAGAAAAAAACTTGTTACAAAGGAGACAACTTTAAAAAAGAATAGTGACAGCAGCGAGACACAGATGGCCGAACAGGTTTTTAGCGGCCCCCTAAAGGGGAAAAGACGCTATTAGTTTTGTGTGAAATGTCTGTCCATCTGTCCGTCCGTCCCGTTTAGATTTCGTAAACTAGAAAAAATAGTGAAAATGATACATCACAATATTTTAGACCATTCAAAGTTCTGATGTAACGGCTACTTTTTTTTCTGAAAGCGAAAAATCTAATTTTTGAAATCCCTTATGCAAGTAGTTTTTTAAAGAGAAAAGGCAATTTAGTATGCATTATAAGTTAGACCTAACTTAAAACGAATATTAATCTTGTAAACTGCATTTTCTTATATATTTTATAAACCTCGAAGATTTACAATCTATTTTTGAGGATTCGAATAAGAGATTGAGCCTTTTCAAAACAATTACATCAATTATAACACTTCAGTAAGACCAGGGGAGGCGCGGTAGTTCAGCGGTAAAGCGCTTGGCTTCCAAACCGGGGGTCTCGGGTTCGAATCCTGGTGAATACTGGGATTTTCAACATCGGAATCTTTGGGCGCCTCTGAGTCCACCCAGCTCTAATGGGTACCTGACATTAGTTGGGGAAAAGTAAAGGCGGTTGGTCGTTGTGCTGGCTACATGACACCCTCGTTAACCGTAGGCCATAAAAACAGATGAACTTTACATCATCTGCCGTATTGACCACAAGGTCTGAAAGGGGAACTAGTTAGGCCAGGTTCACATCTAACTTTGCATTCACTTGCACCTAGCCTTTGATCTGCTGGACCGTTGGGGCACTACACAAGATCTGTCAACCTTCTTTCTTCATTCTTATCTCTCATTTGTCTTTGATATAATTTCATTCGGATGTTCTTTCTGAAAATATTGAAGCCTGCCTGGTTGGACCACTTCGGGTTCGATTTTGAGTTTGTGTTTCCACACAAACTGTCTTTGTAACCTTGTTTTAAAATAATTATTATGTTAAAATAATTATTATTACACTTAATTTTGTTTAAAATTCAACAAGAATTAAAAATAATTGCATTACACTCTTTAGCTTACGTATTACCTTTTGCTAAAGTATAGACTGCACTTTTTGCTATGCACGAGCGGCATGAACTTCAACACAACTTTAATGTCTTCGTGGTTGTGTCTGGCTTAATCATTTTGCTGGTCGGCATGGACGTTTGATGCACTTCTTCTGGCTTTTGGTTAGCACATATAGAAGTAGAAGGAAATCAGAAGGCTGACCCAATCGCCAAGAGTGGGAGAACAAAATCCCAATTAAACATTGCAGTCTATCCTGTAGAAATGGAGAAATTAATAGTAAATAAAATAAATGAGAAATGGGCAAGCTCTCATCCGAATCAAAAGAAAGATGATGTCTATTATAAGCTATCTTGACATGACAAGATCAAAGTCCTATCTTACAACTCACGACCGCACACAACAGAATGAGACAACATGTCGTTCTAAAATGTTCTCTTTACCATGAGGCCCGTACAAGACACAGGACCCAAAACACCCCAATAGCAAGAAAACTCTATGGAGAGCTCCCTGATTTGGAAACCATTTCTTAGTTCATCTCATGTTGATCTATTGGTCAAGTCATCTTAACGTTCCAGCATAAAAATGAGAACGAGGAAGAAGAAGAAGCTCTTTAACAATATTTAATAGGAATGAGCTTTAACATATACACATTGCCACGAAATTGCAAACCATCCAACTTATTCACAACTCAATATGGGTATAGAGTTATTCTTTCTGAGATTTGTATAGAAAAAGTAAGTTTTTTTTTTAATTTTTAGTAACATAGATCTAAGAATACTAGAAAAATATTATTTAATTTGTAAAAAATCTAGATTTAAATATTTTTTTTACTGTTATGATGGGCTATAATGCGTTTCATTTCTTTGGTTCAAAACTAGATTTAGAAATTGGGCCAGAAGTATCTTTTTCTTTTTATATCTTTTGCATTTTTCATTTTAAATTAAACAGACATAATAAGGCTGTAATTTTAAGTGTACTTGCTGAAAAAAATTCTGCCCAAAAAAGTACGGGTAGTTGGGATCAAACCAGTTTAAGGCTATAAAAAGAAAAAAACCTGAAACAAGCTCGTGAAACTACACGATTACAGTATTTTATTTGATGAGTCTTTTACCCAAGATCTGTGTACATTTTTAGCTTACTTCAAGTACCCGGCATTTTCAGATACACAATGTCACACACAAAAATAATTATAGAAATAAAAATTGTGATTTTAAAACTTTTAATTTTTTTTTAAAGGTGTTACTGTAATGGAGGAATGGAGGATTCCGGCAAGATTCGGATGTCCAACTACGCGAATTTTACGTCAAGATTTCTTTAAAAATAACAACAATGTTTACAGTCTCTTTCCAAATGGTGTCCACTTCGTGTCCACTATGTCAAAGATTTTCAATTTAGAAGAGGCGTCAATTTAACAGAAATACTACCTTGTTTGCATTTTCCTCGCTGATGTTTCCTAGTTATTTCTATCTTTTGGGCGCACAATTCATTGTGTTGGACAAGTTGTCCAGCAATACTCATGTCAAGTTCGGCCACAGCCTCATTTATGGGTAAAGGGCCGATTTCTACGTTTGTGACCTTAGCCATTGATGATGGGCCCAATGTAGCTTATTTCCAATTATGTGTTTAATAGTGGATCTTCGTTTTAAGGCCGATAGCTTGGCTTGTCCATATTACCTAAAATCTAAAAAAAAAAGATAAATATATTCTGCTTATTCTTTCTAAATGTCCAAGTTCTTGCTGACACAAAAGGACTCTTCTTTCTAACTTTCTATGTCAAATGTATAATAATAATTTAATTTAAATAAGTACAAAATTCTTTATATAAAAAGTTTTATTCCATTAGTAAGAAGTTTATTTTGATACAAAATAAAGACATGTACATTCATATATAAACATTTAAAACATTATCAAACAAAATTGTATACTCATACTCTTGAATTGATTGCATTACATTTTTTTTACAAGCTGTATAACAAAATTGATGAACAGACTTATTACATCTTTCTTTCTCTTTACATCACTTCGTAAATGTTGCTTGTTTTAAAGAAATATCAACAAAGGGTGAATGTAAAACTCATGTAGATGATATGATTACACAACATACTCCTAATGCTAAAGAAGTACATCGCTGTGGTACTAATAATAGTACTAAAATTGAAAATGTTGACATGTTTCTTAAGCAACAGCCAAAAGAATCCAAACGCCAATGAGGGCGATGACGATTGTGCCGCATGTGCTTAAGGCTATACCTTCAGAGTAGAGATCTATAGTGCTTGTTTCAGTGCTAAACATGCAGTTGATAACTGTTGAAAAAAAAATCAAATAATGCGAAAAATATAAATCTCATTTGTTAAGACCATGTATTTTTCTCATTAATGAGAAAAAAACTTACAACAAATTATTCCCAGGCCTCTTTAATGTGATCCCTAGGAAATTGAAACTTTTGCAAGGCGATAAAGCAAATCATTTTGTTAAGGTTACTGCGTTATGTTAAAATTATAAAGCGTCGTTTTGATAGCTTTTCAGAAAATATAGTTTACCTATTTTCACGTAATTAGAATAGATCGACTACATGTGGCTCGCTGAGCCTGGCTAAAATATTATCACACAACCTTGTTTAAAAACGCTTTCAGTATAAAAAAAGGAATGCATGTTTGTCTGTCTGTCTATCTGGCAAAAATGTTTTAAAACGTTATTTCTCCAACACCCAATCTCGGATCAAGCTGAAATTTCGTACAATCATTTTTTTTTACCTGACAACACAAGAATCAATTTAAAAAATTACCATTTAGTTTATTAAATTATTGGTAATTAATCCTTTTGTTTGGTACCTCGAAAAAGGGAAAGAAGCTTTACTCGGTGATATACGCTTGTGATCTATAGGGCAGGTCATCTCTTTCTGTGGCCTACGGTTAACGGGGTGTCATGTGGCCAGCACAACGACCAAACGCCTTTACTTTTCTTCAACTCATGTCAGGTACCCAATATAGCTGGGTGGACCCAAGGATACCGAAATTAAAAATCCCAGTCTACAACAGGATTCGAACCAGGGAACCCCTTTTAGGAAGCCAAATGTTAAACAACTCAGCCACCGCGCCTCTCATAGATTGGTTGCATTGTTAAGATTGACGTTACCCGTTGGCACGATAAAAACTGGTTTTAAGGCCCTAGTTTCTTACCTACTGTCAATTTTAAAAAACAGGTTCCAAAGCAGATTCTTTTAGAAACACAAGCCTTAAGAGTACAAGACCATTTAGACAATATAGTCTTTATATAACCACAATATAGTCTTTATATAACCACAATGTAGTCTTTATATAACCACAATATAGTCTTTATATAACCACAATGTAGTCTTTATATAATCAAAATGTAGTCTTTATATAACCACAATGTAGTTTTTATATAACCACAATGTAGTCTTTATATAACCACAATGTAGTCTTTATATAACCACAATGTAGTCTTTATATAATCACAATGTAGTTTTTATATAACCACAATGTAGTCTTTATATAACCACAATGTAGTCTTTATATAACCACAATGTAGTCTTTATATAACCACAATGTAGTCTTTATATAACCACAATGTAGTCTTTATATAACCACAATGTAGTCTTTATATAACCACAATGTAGTCTTCAAGCGCCAACTAGCCTCTCAGAGAGTTGATGACGTTAATTCTGATAACCCACAATATATTGTCAAATGTCAATATCCCAATTGCAGTCATATAATGGTCACAAAAGCATTAAAAAGTTGAAAGATTATGATAGGTTGTTTTTCATGGAACAATCAAGCAGACCAGTAAATTATAAAACTATCAAGTGAATGTTAACTACCAAATATCAAGAAGTAGTTTGGTTCACATAATGGCAGCGCAGGCAAAATAAACTGGACAGTGTCAATTTTCTCGATGCAAAGAGCACTCATTATCTTGCAACTAAGAGCGGCAGGGCGCACGTCTTAAAATTTTCACCAAAGCAGAATACCCACACTCACACCCACCTCTAACTCTTGTAGACACAGCGCCCACCATTATAAATCTGCCAATAATAAACTACATAAAATGCTCCAATTCAAAGTTTTTTCGACAAGCTCTAATATTATAACAGTCCCACGGGAGCAAGACTCCTCACTGTAAGACAGCTAAATAATAATAAAAAAAAAACAGCGCGCGACATTTCCAAGGCACAGACTGCATAAGAACTTACAGTACAGCAGCAAAATGAACTGACTAAAAGATTTGTACCTTGACTGTAGCCGGGACGGCTTGTCACATTGTTTGACTGGGAGTCTTTATTGTCTGAAACTTGAATAAAACAAAATAACAAAATTACGAGAAATATAAAATCTCATTAATGAAGACCAGGAAGGATCTTGTTTATTCCTTATGTTTTAAAAGGAAAGTGACTGATTTTGTTTCCCGACATCTCTATCCGATTTCTAGACAAAAAGAAACATGTTCACGAGAGAAGTCAAATGATATTCTTAAAGCAATGGCTTCTTTTTGTTATTTTCATAGTTTCTTGAGACACCTTCTAGAAAAGAGAATGAATATATTTTTATGTAATTAGCACAGAGCGTTGATAAACATTTATTATACAAAACTGATCATTTATATTTTATTAAAGTGTAAAGGAATACTGATTTCCAATTAACTTAATTGTTATAATGACCGGTAGCATGCATCTACTTAGGGATGTTTAGGACCTCGACGGTGCCTGCAAAGTCAGTTGCCACTATCCCCTCGGTTGATAAAACAACAGAGTATATTGATATTTAAGTCTCACTTATGTAGTCACTAAATCTATAAGTTTGGCTTTCATATCTTGTTTATTTTTTTTTACTTTCAGTTTTTTTTTCTGTTGTAAGATAGAGGTACCGCGATGCAATTGATGGTTCAAGATTTTTTTTATTGTTGCGGAGGATTTTAAACGCATAGATTTACTGTTTATTTGTCCTTGGCAAGACGTCTTACTTAACAGGAAGATGATCTTATGGCAATTTCATCTATTCCAGCCATACGTGCGCTATATGTATTTCGAATGTTCTTATATACTAGTTTCAAAGGTTGTCATGGCCAGAAAGTGTCAATGGGGATAAGCTCCCATTGTCTATAAAATATTCCTAAAGTCATACGTCTCAGCCTCGGACAACTAAGTCCACCTGGCCTGCTCGTGTGGCTTAGATACTATGCCCGGCGAAACTGCTCTTACTAACAGGTGAAGGGATGAAGGCGGATACCTGGCGCCACAAAACCAGGAGCTTTGGGCAGATGGAGCTCGTCAGCCTAGTACGGCGATTCATCTAAGAGATTGATACTCTTACTTCAAACACCCGCTGCCTTGCGGAAATAAGGCTTCAGGAGACAACCTCGAGGAAAATTCAGGAGTGAAGCCGCTTAGGCGTTGGGAGTATCAGCTATGAAATTCCCTCCGGCAGCATCTGCAACTGAGTTGGTGCCAAATGTAACGCGATGCGTTCCTTTCGATCACATCAGCAAGATCAAGAGAGGAACCATGACGCATGGGCCACCCATGACCCCTTCATCTAAGGCCCAGGAAACCGCCCCGGAGAGGAAACTCTGGTGCTGCTGCAAAGCGGCTAAAACAACACGGGAGACAACAGTTACGGGTTATAAGTCCAACTTGATTGGCGTAATGTATGCACGCCACGGGTTGTCTCTGACGGTGGGAGAGGTCTTCGCGCCTCACTGATCAGCTATGCCCGCCTCAATCTGGGCAGCCCCCAAACAGTTAGGTGCTGATCTGCCACAGCCTGCCTGCTCTAATGGGTGCTTAGAGCTTAGTTTAAAACGACAAGTAGGCTGAAAACTTGCACCAAGTAACAAAAGAAGAAAAAGAAAAAAGAAAATTCCTATCATACGACTGGCCACATGGAACGTCAGGACAATGTGTTCTGGTCTCACAGATGACCTACGGCAGGTTGACGATGCAAGGAAGACGGCATTCATAAACAACGAGCTGAAAAGACTACGCATTGACATTGTAGCTCTCCAAGAAACCCGACTGGCCAAAGAGGGCATGCTACGCGAGGCTGATTACACTTTCTTTTGGAAAGGAAAAGCTCAGGATGAGACGCAAATACATGGTGTAGACTTTGCTGTCTAGAACAGTCTACTTCCAACAATCGTCCCTCCAGTTGGTGGCTCGGCAAGGCTACTAAGCATACTTATGATGACTACATCTGGAAAAGTCAATCTAATTAATGCCTATGCCCCCACACTATGTTCGCTTCAGGAGGAAAGCATGCCCTAATCAAGCCACTCCATGAACTGCTAGGCTTGTGCTGGGAGCAAAAAATTTTCCCTTAAGAATTAAAGGATGCCAACATAGTAACAATTTACAAAAATAAGGGCGACCGCTCCGATTGTAACAGTTACAGAGGCATCTCACTTCTTAGCATAGTTGGGAAGGCTTATGCCAGAGTAATACTGAAGCGGCTGCGGAGCTTCGCAGAACTAGTTTACTCTGAATCGCAGTGTGGCTTTAGGGCCTGTAGATCCACACTGTTCGGCATCTTCTTTTCAGTTGTACTCACCAGCGCTTTTAAATCCCTGGAAGATGGAGTATATATCCACAGTAGATCCGATGGAGAGTTTTTTAACCTAGAACGCCTTAAAGCAAAAACAAAGAGACGGCGTATTTTGATCTGGCTTTTCAAGAGTTTAGCCTTAGAATTAGCCTCTCCAAGACTGAAATCCTGGCACAAGATGTCGCAGAAATACCAGTGATACATATTGGAAATCACACACTTATGGTGGTGCAGGAATTCACATATTTGGGAACAACAATAGCCAGCAACCTAGATTTAGATACTGAGCTGACAAAAAGAATAGGAAAGACTTCTGCAGCAATGGCTAAACTCTTCTTTATGGCAGTGAGAGCTGGGCAGCTTTCATGTGTCAAGAACACAGATTAAATAGCTTCCACCTACGCTGCATGCGACGTATAATGTGCATCTACTGGAAGGATCGTGTCACCAACCAGGAAGTTTTGACACGGGCCAACATGCACAGCATCTATGCCCTTCTTCAACAGAGAAGACTACGCTGGCTCGGTCATGTCACTCGCATGCCAGATGGAAGAATCCCTAAAGACATCATATACGCTGAGCTTGCAGAGGGAGTCAGACCCAAGAGCCGCGCAAGACTAACTATAGAGATGTTTACATGCGAGACATGAGAGCCACGGGCATCGACCAAAGGGAGGAGATAGCCCAAGACCGGATAGCATGGAGACAGACTGTACGTGCTGATACAAACTTCGCCGAATGCAAAGAAACGAAGCTGCGTCAGCCAAGAGAAAGAAAAAGAAATCTGCCCTAGGGCAGATGAATATACATGCACGAACTGTGGCAAACTATGCCGCTCCAGAATGGCTTGATCAGTCACTCCAGATTCTGCCCGTTCTCAAGACGTAACCAAAGTCAGTGACTCATCATTGTTTTCCGAGACAGAAGGAGCCATATTCACTAGCATTTGCCAATAAAGTTTCCCTTTCAGACCATGCAATCTATAGAGCAGATGATGTAAAGGTCATCTGTTTCTGTTGCACACGGTTTACGAGGATTACATGTGGCCATCTAAACGACCAACGCCTTTACCTTTCCCCAGGTAGCCACTAGAGATAGGTGGACTCAGAGAAGCCCAAAGATCTCGAAATAAAGAAAAAAACTCAGTCTTCACCAGAACTCGAACTGAGGACTCCTCGGTTCGGAAGCAAAGCGCTTTACCACTCAGCCACCGCGTCTGTTAGTTTATTCTAGTAATTACTATTATTTCGTGGGTGGGGTGAATTAGCCTCCAAAAACCCCCGTTGCTATTGAAATTTTGCTTTTGTTTTATTTTAAAAGGAATTTTAACCTTTGTTACGTAGTGACAAGGATGTTGAATCTTAATTTTTTCGGCATAGTGGTTTGAACCCCGAAACCTCCCAATTATTCTTGCGTACTCATGGTACTTACACGCAACTGTAAGTATAGCCGAAATGTTTGCTCCTTTGTCTCCTGCGATAACAAGACAGATGTACTTCCCAGCGTCAGCAGGCTGAGCTGCAGGAATTAGAATTGAAATTTTCATAGTTGCATCGTTGCATTTCCTATTCTTATCCGCATCGTTATCTCTGTCATGTCCAGACATATTGTTGATCCCCTTCGGTGATCCTGTTTTACAAAGATAAAGTTTTACATTATTGCAACATTATTATTTCAGTTGAAATGCATGAGTTGATGCCCTGTTAGAATTCGTACCGATTAAGTTATAGCCGCCTATAAACAAACCTAAACTGTTTAGGCTCAAACATAGCACAGGTTTTTGTGAAAAAAATACAGCACATTTTACATTTGCTATAAATCCTTTTTTTTTATTTTAAAATCTTTTATATTATCATTTACATATATATCGCTTGTCAATAAAGGATCTAGGGACTCGCGTAGGACGAAATGATCTTCTTTATTGAAGTAACGCTTGTATTTTTAAGATAAGACAAGAAGATAAGATAAATCACATACTTAGATACCATCAATGTTTCTATGTGCAGATCTGAGAAAGGGGGAGGGGGTGCATATTTTATTTATGGTACAAGTCATGGGAAGACAAACGAAAATCATTTTAAAAACTACTTAAAAAAAAAGACACTTCCATCTTTAAGAAGCTGAAATCTGTTTCAAAAAAACTCATATTTTACTGTTAATAACAAATCAAATGACAGATTTTACAATGTCCCCCCTCCTTAGGAAGACAATGCTATTTAAGCGTATGTATAAATCTAATCAGAGTATATACATTTGTAATGATAGGTTCATAGATAGGGACTGTGTATGTTTAAACAATCTTCAGTGATTCAGTAAGCGCATTTTAAATTAAATACTTTGCTACAGATAAATAGATAAAATAGTTACGGGGGAAGAATTGTGTCAGAATACAGAGCGTGAAAGTGTAACTAGAGACCACAAGTAAGGTATGACCGGAAGTAAGGGCGTTAATGAGAGAATAAGACTTTCGTTAATTTGAAGTCATGTGGCAAACCAGTTTTTAATTGTCAGTTAATGAAGTCTAGTGAAGCTGGTGAACTTAGCGATGTAACCATGTAAGAAGTGAAGTTAGTAAACTTGGCGCTGTGACCATGTAACAAGTGAAGTTAGTGAACTTAACATTGTGACCATGTAACAAGTGAATTTAGTGAACTTAACGTTGTGACCATATAACAAGTGAAATTAGTGGACTTAGTGATGTGACCATATAACAAGTGAAGTTAGTGGACTTAGTGATGTGACCATATAACAAGTGAAGTTACTAATCATCCAAGTACTTCGAAACTAGGGTCCCGGATTCGAATCCTGGTGAAGATTTGGATTTGTAATTTCGGGATCCTCAGTGCGCCCCAAATTCCACCCAGCTCTAATGGGTATCTAACATCAGTTGAGGATAAGTAAAGAAGTGGATTGTTGTGCTGGCCACATGACACCCTCGTTAACCGTGGGCTTCAGAAACAGATGATCTTTACATCATCTGCCCCATAGAGCGCAACGTCTGAAAAGGGAAAATTATACTTTGTTACGCATATCATTCTAGTAGGTACAACGTTCTATACAATGTTTAAAAGGATATTCTCTGGTCTTTGTATATAATGATAATTTAACGTATAGAGCATTGCTAAGAAACTAAATGTAAGCTCAAGGCGCTGTGATAACATGAACACGAGCGCTAAAATGACAAATGAATCTAAATAAGGTTTAACATGTAGGTTTTATTGTTCTTCTTGAGTGTAGTGTAGCATATGTCTGTCTGGGAGTGGGTTCCACACCTTCGGTCCTTGAACTGAAAAAGCCTGGGTGAAACCATATTCAATCTAGTTAGAAAAAAAAAGTATTTCTATGTTTTATGTCCATTACCTTCTTGTTGCCGTGAATGTTAAGCCCAGCTAGCCCCACGAGTTGTATTCATTCCTTCGTTGGTGCCTAGTAATATTAGGTCCACGATACATTGCTTAGCAGTATAGGGAAATCTGACTGTGTCTGCAGAGCAGATAATAGTCACTGGTTCTCCTGACTTGACCAGAGTTTTATCTAAAAGTTTTTCCACTGATGTTTTACCTGGCATAATACAAAAGAAGACAAGCACAAAAAGATGTAAAAATATCATGTTTGTCAACGAATACTAGAAATCTAAATTAAAAACAAAACATTTTTCTACGGGCACTGGTCAGATTAGCGGAAATGGAGTAAGACTATATACACACATACATAACAAAACAAATAGCTAATTAAAAAATATGGTACACACTTGAGACTAAAAGAAAATCCGCTGCCGAGGACAGAAGCAGACGGCGAAAAGAAAATCTAAATCGACCACCAGCGGACAATGGTTATGTTTGCTCTGTAGGTCACAGCTGGGGCTGCGCAGCGACGGGAAATACTGCATTCCTCACTAATCTTCGGACTCGAAGACAGGCCTTATTATTTTTATTTTGGTATTAGCAATTTACTTTTTACAAGGACAGACCAATTGCCGCACATGGACCAGTTACAAGGATAGACCCATTGAGTGATCAACTAAAACGAAGGGTACTTTAATAGTTAACAAGTTGCATTTCTGGCTGCCTCCATATTGTATGGAATCATAACAAACTGTAAAACTCAAGGGAGACTACAACAATAAATATGAATCATTTTAAGCATTAGACTTATTGTTCTTGACTAACTTAATTAACATTTATTCATTGGCATAGACGAGACATGAATCAATAAAATAAAAATTACAAGACCTTCCTTCAGGGAACAGTAACAGGAAAAAGAAGAAGAGGCAGAGACGATGGGAGGATAACATTAAATGAATAGTCGGGCCGCCATTTAAAGAGGTTCTGACTAAGGCAAAAGACAGAGAGGAAGGACGGTTGACTAGTCCTGCGTGATGCCTCAACGGATAGGTAATGGTAAAAAGGTATATGCTTACAGAAAAATGTTTGGTTTTTTTTTTTTAAGTGTTTCTTACCGCATTTAGTTTTATTAGCAGATTCATCGTCATCAAATCCTAATCCTTTCTGTACTAATTGTTCTTCATTACAGGCCAAAAAAATATTGAGGAAAGAGGAAAGTGTTTGTGAGTTGAAGATGTTTGTACATGACATACACATTTTTTTTTTTGAAATCGTACACACACACACAAAAGTGAAATAACTATTATAAAGAAATGCAATGCCGAACTGGGAGTCAACCCCTTGGTAGGGCTGTGACAGAGCGTCGCATGAGGTTTGCGGGACATGTATTCCGACAAAATGATGTATTACCTACCATGTTCAGTATATCCTCAAACTTTAGCATATAATAAGAATATAAGGCATTTTAAATGCTCAAAAATAAATTCCAAATATTAGCTTCTCTCTAGTTTGTCCTAAATTTGGAAAATGGTGAAATTTGCGTTTGGTTTGATTAATTCAATTCACACAAGAAATGCAAAGATTATAGGCTTCATTTTTTTTTTTTCATTTCCTTATGATCAACTTGTGGCTGTCAGTTGATCTCGTTCATAGTTTAAGCAAGCCTGTTCATTGAGTGACGTGCTAATGGACATCCTCCCCCCGGGGGTGCCACTCTCACTGACGTACACGGTAAAAAATAAGAATCTAAATCGACCACAGGTGGACACTGGTTCTGCTTGCACTGGACGTGTCAAAATAAGCATACTTTATTATGGCACTTGATAGTAAATATTGTCGACTATACAAAAAAAAAACGTGATGTACTACATTCTTTGAACTCCTAGCATTTATTTTACACATTTTTTTTGTGTGTTTTAGTTATTATCTTAATGTCTTGACAAATAGGTATCTGAGCATTTCATTGCATATATATATTTACAGCTTTTTGTACAAAACTTCCTTACCTTTCTCCGCTGGACTTTCAGTTTCTGTCTCCGTCATGTTGTTCAATTTTTCTTGAACATCCATCGCACCTTGAAATAAATATTTATAACTTTTTTTTTCTTTTGGCAATTTGAATATTGAATTTGAATATTTGAATATTTTTATAATATGACCACAAGTAACATATATTTGTTTCTTTTGAAAGACAAAGTCCTCCTGTAGGAATCTGACAGCTTTTCGTAACCGCCATTTTTTTTACTCTTAACAAGTTATGAATGATGGATTTTTATACAAATTCAACATTGGTACCCCTCCTCCAATCCTCTCTCTCACCTTGACCGAAATTCTGATTAAGCAAATATGTAAATCCTTTCAGCGTTTATAAAATTCTAACTATAATTTCTTTAATAAATAGAGCCGGCATGTGGGAAAATCCGCTGTGCATATGTTTAAGATAAGATAATTAAGACCAAATTTAATTTTAAAATAAAATTTTTCTAAAACATTATAACGGTCAGAGTGTTTTCCAGCGTAGCCAAGTAGCTAGTAAGTCTCTTCACAAATATATACATTGACTGTCAAATATCTAGGAAATTCGTTAGAGCCTTTTTAGAGATCCACTCAGTTCCAGGAATTAACAAGTTGATTAGAGGAATTATTTGAATTAGTTAGAAATCTAACGTAGCAGGTGAACAAAAAGGTGTTTGTTTTTAACGCTGCTGAGGAAATTATTTCAAATCTGTGAGCTAATGTGTTTTTAGCAGGAAATAATCGTACTATGGAAAGAACATTAAGCAATCTACACTATGCATGGGCGTAACCGGGGGGGGGGGGTTCAACCCCCCCAAATGAAATCCCCAGCAGAGGAAGGGGGAGGGAGACGGACTTAAATGACTGATTTTTGCTTTGATTTAGTTTATTTTAGGTGAGATTTTAATACTAAACCATCATTTGCCCCAGCGCAGCCAAGGGGGTTTTGAGTTTAAACCCCCTACCTGGGGGTTTTGCAGTTTAATTCCCCTCTTCTATAAAACAAAAATGCAAACGACAATCCCCAAATTGCTAGATCATAGCTAAGGAAGATTTTGATTTTAAACCCCCATCCGAAATTTACGATAAAACCCCCTCTTCAATATAAAAAAGCAAATTACACACTGAAAATGCTATGAGCGTAGACATCGGGATTTTGAGTTTAAATCCCCCTTCAGAGGGGTTTAAAGCTAAAAAATACCCCTTCAATATTAAAAAAAAGCAAATTACACACTCCGAATTCTATGAGTGTAGCCAAAGGGGTTTTGAGTTTAACCCTCTACCCTTCAGTGGGGTTTGAAGCTAAAAATATACCTCATCAATATAAAAAATGCAAATTACACAGTCAAAATGCTATGAACGTAGCCAAAAAGGGTTTTGAGTTTAAACCCCCTTTATCGGGGTTTGATGCTAAAAAATTCCTCTTCAATATAAAAAAATATGTAAATTACAGAGTAAAATTCTTTGAGCTTAGCAAAGCCAAAGGGGAGTTTTGAGTTTAAACCCCCTCCTCCAGATGACTTTTTTTTTAGGTTTAAAACCACTCCAGAGGTTTTTGAGTTTATAATCCCCCTACAAAGAGTTTTGAGGTTGAAAACCCCCTCTTTAATATTATTCTAAATTCCAAAATCTCTGAGTGTAAATAAATGGGGTTTTGAATTTGTAAAAAAAAAACTCTAGAGATTTTTTAGTTTAAAACCCCACAACAAATGATTTTGACGAAAAAACTTCCCTTTTCGATATAAAATCTAAAGCAAACTACAGTCACCTGATTCCAAGAGCGTAGCCAAGAGAGGTTATAAAATTTCTACCAGTTGCTGGACTTCATTAATAAAGTGCAGTGGATAGTAATCTGCCGAAATTGAAAAGACTAAATGTGGCTCAACAAAGATGGCTAAGAGGGATTTTAGTAGTCAGTTATAGAGATCGGGTCTCAATCAAGAAAATGCTATGCAGAAATGGGAGTCAACCCCTTGGTAAGGTTGTGACAAAGCGTCGCATGAGGTTTGAAAGAGATGTATTCGGACAAAATGAATTACGTATAATAATAGTTGCAATGACATGGAGGCCATTACGAGGAAATCGCAAACAGGAACATCCTAGTACAACTTAACGCCTCACTTTCATAGAGGTCCTCAGGGCAGGTGGGAAGAGGCTTAAGACATTGCCAGTGACAGATTTCTGTGGAAACAGCTTGCCGCCCAATGAGCCGAACGCGCGGGAGGATCTAAGTAAAAATAGCACAGATTTTGAAATAAAGCTTTTTAATAGCAGAATAATGCACTGTAGATACCTCAGAATATGCATTTTTTAGGCTTTCAATACCTGAAATAGTGCTTGGTGGTGGGGTTCGCCGCGCTCCCCCAGACCCCATTGCTGTCATGGGCAGGGAGTCTAGAAATTTTCCACTAACTCCAGGAACAACTTATTCTAGTGTATAATAAAAGTCTTCCGAAGAATAAATAGTCAGAATGTAATAAAGATTACTTTACACACACATACACACACACACACACACACATATATATATATATATATATATATAGCGCGGGGGGGGGGGGGAAATCTTCCCAACCCCCTCCCCGAAAAAAAATCCTGACGACACTATGTCATAAAAAAGCTGGCCCTGTAATCAAATAGCTTTTGTAGAAGGATCAACTACTACATAATGAGTTATTGGGGTTATTGTTACTATTATTTTTTCTTTATATATATCAGTAATGTAGTTTATTCAGTTTTCTTGATATTGTTCGCTTTGTCGTAAATATCTCCATTTATAAAAAGATATGTTTAAAGAGTTTCTTAACCCAGTTATTTTGAAATGTTATTTCACTACATAAGCCAACTTTTTAAGGTAATTCATCGTAGCAAAAAGTAGTTTTAATATAAAAGTAGCATTATAAGTAGCATTTTAAGTAGCATTATAAGTAGCATTATAAGTAGCATTATGTAGCATTATAAGTAGCATTTTAAGTAGCATTATAGGTAGCATTATCAGTAGCATTATAAGTAGCATTATACCTAGCATTATAAGTTGCATTCTAAGTATCATTATAGGTAGCATTATAAGTAGCATTATTAATAGCATTATAGCCTGCATAAATAGTTTTTTCTATGTGGCTATACTATACCCTCAGGTGTTATTAGGTTATCATTTCTTAAATACGCATTTTTGTTTTTAGCGCCTTAAGAGGTATAGGTTATTGCATCTGTTGTATAAGCTGTGAGATTTAAACAGGAATGGTTCTGGATTGCAGATAGCATACACACCAGAAGTAGATAGAAGAGTGAAATTGCAACAGCCCCTTATGATTACAGATGCCCAACCTGTGACCTGCAACAGTGTATCAAGTATTGGTCTCTTTAGTCACACGAGAAGTTGCAAAGGGACATTACTATAATCCTAGAGACGTAAAATGCCACAGGAGAATATTCAAAACTACAGTAATAAGCAAAAAAAAAAAAAAGATACAGACACTTGAAACTTAGTCTTTGAAATATATGGGATCTAATTAGAACCACTCTTGAAATGGACAGAAAGTAATAAAAACCACTGGTCTATATTAGAGTACTAAAGAGGTCCATATGAATAATTAATGTATTTAGCCGAAACATGCCAATAAAAAGTCAATAACACGATTAGAAAATTCTTTCACAGAGTCATTAGTAATCTTAAAACATCATCATTAAACTCCATTTGAGTGAGGGCTTGCTTGAGAGGCTCCAATCCTCATTTACAAAAGCCCAGGGCAGAGAGCCAGCTGTTTTGCATAGTGCATACATGTATTTCGTAGTACATACATGTCACCGTAAAGGTCGAGAATGTTTGGCTTCCCAGACCTGTCGTGACGGATATCAGCAAGCCTGGGGAAGCCAAAAAGAATATGAGACACGTGAGTCAAAATTTGGCCATAGCCGTGATAAATATGAGCCAACAGGACAGTGGCCTGTCCTGCACTGTGCTATCATGCGCTCCCAAACTCTGCGGGATTTTTTAGGACTTGTCCCAGCACTCAAACCACTTTTCCATTTCTATTTTTTTGGATTATAGCCAGAGCATGAAGAAAACTCACAGCCTGCTCTGTGGTTGTGTTTGTCCTTTTGGTGGGCCAAGGAGTCTGCAATGATGTTTCCAGTGACATCTATGTGACTTAGTGCCCTGCATTATTACAGGGGTGCCATAACGTGACTTTATGTTGTGTGAAGTCATAAAACATAAACTTTTTTTCGTGATCTTTTGTAGCTTTGTAAACACATTTCTGAAGACATTTCTGAAGACATTTCTGAAGACATTTCTGAAGACATCGTGGAAAAAAGGAAAATCATTATATTTGGGAAATTAGCTTTCGTTTTCCTTATGCTGGCGGATACATACCTAGTAACGACAGTCACTGCTGCGTACTAAATGTTTAGCATTCGGCAACATAGTGTAGCTTCAGAGTAATCATGCTGGTCAATATTTTATCGAGGTCCACATTATAAGCCCTTTCCCTACTAATGTGAATGTTTGTTTTTAAAAAAATGCCATTACTTATGATTCTCTAAATAGCATTCAATGCATAAGTCTGCTTTTACAATACAAATAATAAAACACTCCCCAATTCCTGCACCTAGAAAAGTATATATACCATTATTACATCACTTTACAAATATATGGATACCTTAATGTTTACACCAGTATTATTGAACTAAGCACATTCTATTTTATATCAGTTGGTAATTCGTCTTCAATATCGCTCTCTAAAGAAAACAATTCTCGAAATATTTACAACAAACCACTTTCACTTTGATTTGAAACTTTTAATCTGATCTCTAATTTAAATATATATATATATATATATATATATATATATATATATATATATATAGAAACATTAATTGTGAAAGGACTTACAATATAGACCTGGATAAAATATTGGCAACCATCACCATCATGGACATACGGAGGCAAGACAGCACTTCAAACAGCGATGTCCTTGCGAACGCCGGTATGGACAGTATAGAGGGACTTCTTATGGTCCGACAGTTACTCTGGACAAGACACGTATCGTATGGGAGACAAATGTATGCCAAAGGCAGTCTTTTTTTGGTGAGCTAAAAGGTGGTCGACGTAACAGAGGTGCCCCATGGAAACGCTTTAAAGACAAGCTTAGGCGCCAACTTCCCGGCGAACAATGGTTATGCTTGCCCTGGATGTGGCAAAGTATGTAGGTCACAGCTGGGGCTGTGTGTCCACAGTAAATACTGCATTCCACTAACTTCACTTGTTACATGGTCACAATGTTAAGTCCACTAACTTTACTTTTTATATGGTCACATCGCTAAGTCCACTAACTTCATTTGTTTTAGAGGGATAATAAATTAAAAGGAAGACAATAAGTGTTTTCTTTTATTATATAAGTTTTAAACTTCAAGTTAAAAACGTTTAGGAATTTGTGATTTAAATAAAAAAAATTCTGTGTTAATGGTGTTTGTTTAATTATTCATGATTTCTGATAGTGGAATAAAACAGTTCGATTTCATTAAAAGGGAAACCTTTTTCATGACTAGCTATTACAGTATAAATAATTTGGTTCATCGGATTCTAATTACTAGGAAGCAGTGGCGATATTCTCCACCTAAAAGTATTAATAGTCCAATTCAGTGGCGTAGCTAGGGTGGAGGAGGGAGATCAAAATTTGAAAGGGTTGCCCCCAAACAAGTGTCCAAATTTGTTTACATTAAATATTAAATAAGCCACTGCCAAGCAATCTTGCTATAGATGTCGCTATATATATACGTTAGTGACACTCTTGCATGGATTTCACACAGATTAACTCTTTTCGTGCGGGGTTACTCGCAGGGAGTACCTGGATTGTTCATATATCAAGTTCTATACTTATTAAGTACATTATCTCATGATATCGAACGGCGAAGTGCAAGGGCCTATAAAAGGTTAATCCTCCCGGGTCCCCAAATCCCTAGCTACGCCCCTGGTCTAATTCTAATAAAAATATAGAAGAAATAAAAACAACATTATTTGGTCAAATTAAATATGTTAATATAAATGTTACAGGCTTTTATTGAATTACTTTCCTTCGATTGCAACTAATGGACCTCATTCACCAATCGTAAACAAACATTTAGTCACGTGATCTCATTCATAAAACAATGGAAAAAACTGTCACGTGACAACCATCATGAATCAAACATGAGATCGTAAATTATATAGTAGAGATAGAGCGCCACGTGGCTAAATGTTGTTTGTTTACGATTGGTGAATGAGGTCCATTGGCACGTATGCCTATGTGGAATTTGGGTTCTTAAAGGTCAAAAGTTAACTTCGCACCTTGATTCATCTTAAGAACGACGCAGTTGACAGTTTTTTTGTTTTTTTTTTCGAAATTTTGTTTGTGAAAGACAGGCTTTTAGGGAGAGAGACAGACTGGAATTGTCCTGTTCACGAAATTCAAAACTTAATTTCGAGCCATAAGAAATGCCGCACTCATAGACAAATTGGGACGTGATGTACAATACTTGTAAAAATATTTGTTTCTTTGTAAAATGTTTGACATGTTTCGGATGTTCCTTCAGAGTTGAAGATAAATTTTCTTCCTAGTCCAAACCTCCCTAAGGACGACGGGGAATGGGAGCAAGCAGGGTTTGAACCCAGGACCATCGATAAGTAAGAACGACAGACCAGTGCGCAAACCGCACGACCAGGCAGCCATGTGTGGTGACACAGTTATTTGCACGATATGGGTGACCAACCGTGACACACTGTCAAGAGAAGTGCCCCTGTGTACGCTAAAGAAATGATAAAGAGTAGCTGGCTTGTTGGTTGACTGGACAGTTAGTCACGTGGATGTGTTTGTTGACAAGTAGCCTGTAGGAGCTACGTTTGGAGTAAGAGTGGGTCGAGTCGTACGTATACTATAGTGTAGACTAGGGAGACATTGATTGTAACCTTAGACTTGTGTAAATAAACGTTCGTATTACTGTTAGATTGTCTTTATTGTTTGACAATGGAACTCCAAGAATAGCTCGAATATAACGAACCCACATTTAAAAGGAACTCGAATCACCACAGTATCTGTTCAGACTGCGCCAGAAAATTACAAAACAATTAAGTTATTGATCGAGAAATGTTTCAACCCCCAAAGAAACCTTTAAGAATTAGGCTTCGTTTACATTTTGTTTTCAGAATAGATCAAATCAGTTTTAAGTTTGTCTTATTTTGAGAAGAATTTGAAGGGTATTCAAAAGGAGAAACGTTAACATTTGATAGCATAGACCCACTTTCAAGTATTCAAAGCAATAGTGAAACAAGCAAAAGAAATTGTTTAAAATCATCACTTGTTAACATTAAACATTAAACAAGTTGGCAGTCATTTAAATTGTTGAAATTCGTTGAAACAAGCCATAAATATAATTTTTTAAGATTTAAACTAGAAGCTTTAAAAAATGAAAGAGTAGCCGACGCATTATCCTATAACTTGTCTAAAACTGACAATATTTGTTTCAGGCAAATGTAACCCAACCAACACGACCTTAGGTCCAAGTCAAAAGATTTATGTTTCATGTTTTCGCAGTGACGGTTTTACTTTCATCACTTTTGGTTCTGTTATCGCATGGGTGTGGGTGTCAACTAACATAACAGATTACATCACTGCCAGAGATGACTGCAGAAGTAAATATAAACAAAAATTGTAAATAAATAGATAAATAGATTACTTTTTTGTATGTTCTCGGTGTATTGTTTACTAACAATAAGGAGACAAGTTTACTTCGTATCAAAACTAAAAATCTTATCTTATACAATACAGACCTTCCTTGAAAAAAAATAGAGACGACAGTTACATTCTACTTGTATCCATGCATCCAACAATGTGAGATTTTACGCCAAAACCTTGACCGAAATGTTGAGATCAACTTGATGATCATTTAATCCAAACAGCATTTCTGACCTTTGAGTCAACGTCCGTCTGACAAAGGTCAAAAAAGAAATTGTTTTGAGTTACAAATCATTAGAATGAGACCATTATTGGTTTCATTTAAATGGAAGCAGTATTATAGCACTATATTAAGAATAGTATACACCCAGGAGGACCAGTGTTGTCATAAATGTATCATTTCTTTGTCTACATATAGAAAATCGGACAATGTTCACGCTAGCCTCATTCAGACAAGTAACAAGCAGAAACTGGTCTTGAATGAGAGTGATCAAGTCCGACAAACTAGTCAGTCGCCTAAGGCCTTCAATTGGTGCGGGCCTCGCACAGGACTAATACCAATCTTTTAGAGAAGAAATAGCAAAATGTGTGCCCATTAGTATTGCTGGAGTACACAAAGTGTTTACAAATAAATTGCGTACTTTTAGTTTTTCGCTCTTTATTTGTTATTTCGCTACTTCATTAGGGGCCACCAAATTCACTTCGCCTATGGCTTCCAATCATCTATGGCCGACCTTGAAGTGACTACAGGCAAATATTATTTTAATAAACATTTTTTTTATGGAGGGAGTAGGGGATTGTGGTGGTTGGTAGATTGTAATTCATACATTTTGATATTGGTGCTGAAAATGTCCAAACTTGTCTGTCTAGCTACACTGCGTACAAAACTGTCGGGTCCCCCGCCTCTGTTTTTTTTTTTGATAACTCAAAACTATTTGTAATCTTGTTTACACATTTTTTATTTACAGCTAAAGCACATGCATTTTATAAAAAAATAAATTAAATTATGATTAATTATGTTAATACCTTATTAACAATATTACAATATTTTTTATATAAATGTATACATCTTTAAAAATATTACATTTAACATTATTCAGGCAAGGATGCTTATCTGTATACTGTCAAGAGGATGGACAAACTTAAATGGTTACAGACTTATCACAATAGAACTAAAATATGGTTTGGATTATACGACATCGATGTAGAAGGAGCATACAGGTGGGAAGACGACAATTCCATCTGCAGCCAGAACTGGATTAATCAGACTTTTATCCCAGGTAAATTTAATTATCAATATGTTTCTTTTGCTATTTTTTATTTCATATTTAAAAGGAAAAATAATTAATGTTTCGGATATACATGTGCGTGTATATGTATATCTGTAGTGGAGGTGGGTCAGTACAGGTGGGGATCGGTGGTGGCAGCCACAGATGACTTGAAGCGTATTCCCCGCCAGGATATGAACTCAGGCTTGGTTCAAGGGGGTCGTGACCAGCGACACACCGGGTGTGAATACATGATCACTTCGAATAAGGCGGGACTTCGTACAGAGAGAATGGTGAAAAGCCAATGTCTCATCCTGGCCATGGATAAAAGTCTTTTCTTGGTCAAGAGGTCCATAAAAGGAAACCGGAAGTTCTCGGACTTAAAGGACATCTGATTCAGGGCCCGCTTTATATAATAGGAGACCTTAGGCGAAGTAAAATTTGGTGGCCCTAGGTGAATTAATTTTTTTTTAAATCACGCTATTTATTTAAATGCTAGTGTACAATAATTTATGACATCATTCAGGGCTTGCCGAAGACATGCTCTAAACTTTTCCTTTGGTAAAGCCGATCTTTAGTTCTCTGGCTCAAAGCTTCTCCATCAACTGTGTGAAACTGAGCTCATCTAATCTCTTCAGCGTTGCCATTCTTTCCATCCGCTGAGCTGTCTAAATCGAACTTCTGACACCAATAATATAAAATCTAAGTAAAATGTAAGGCAACCATTCAACGAAAGGAAATTGATAATAAATGATGCGTAAATTCACAATTATAAAACAGTGACTGCAAACCTAAATACACAAGTTGTTTTGTCTTTACTTTCACCTGTCCTTTCCTACCCAAACCTTAATACCGACCACTGACACACAAGTGTCGCTCAGGTCTTTGATCCAGTTCTTTGATAACACGAAAGATCGCTCTTAGGTCCAGTCAGCTTAGACTCCTACCTCTTGTTGATCACTTCAGCCAGATCTCAACAATCGTTCTCGCTGGTCTCAACATGTCGTCTGTAATCCGTGTCGAACAGTGCTCTGCTGCGCATCCTACGATTGAGAGAGAAAGAGAGAGAGAGAGAGAGAGAGAAAGAGAGAGAGGTATATGTATGTATGTAGATCATTATATAGTCTTGCATTTAATATTTTTAATGCTGAAAATCAAAACAAATATAATAACATAATATATATATATACAGGGCCGGTCTGAGGCCACTGCAACCTATGCGGTCGCAGTGCGCCCCGCACTTTCATAGGCCCCGCGCGATGCGAATTCTAGGTGTAAATTATTAAATTAAACCATTTTAACTTATTATTAGAGGGTTCCTGGAATTCTCCTGAAATTATAAAATATAAGAAAAAGTCATGAAAATGTCCTGAGATTATTAAAATCTTCTGAAAACTGATGCAAATCTTAAAACAGACAAAATTGTCATTTCGATATGTCATTCATGTGTCATGTGCGATTTAAAAAATGGCATTGTCAGCTTTCATTTAATAGAAATGTAACAATATGGCGAATTTTAACCAAAACAAGAACAACAAATACTTAATTTACTTCAATAGTCAAGTCATTGGCATATAAATATAGATCTAAATCTATCTCGACCTCTTAAAAAAAGCGATTAATTTGCGAGTCGATAGTAAATCTAAAAGGCAGACCTGAATGTTTATCGGTTTTTTATCGAAAACTACCATCTATTGTAGATGACTCGTAAAATTAACAGTGATTTTGTACTTAGTAAAGAATGAATAAAATGCAAAGACGAATTTATTTTCTAATACAAAATCTTCATTTTCACTTATTATCCTTATCACAACCCAAATTAGGCCCCGCGCAATCCGTTTCGCATAGGGCCCCGCAACCTGTAGGACCGGCCCTGTATATATATATATATATATATATATATATATATGTATATATATATATATATATATATATATATATATATATATATATATATATATATATATATATGGCTAAAGAAATTGCGTTGAAGTATATTAATTTTAAAAGTTTACTTACTTATTTAGAATATAAAGAATAATGTTACGAAATGACCAGGAAACTATAAAGATAATACTGTTTCAACTTAATTCAACAGGTGAACCAAATAACGGGGGAGCAATCGGCGATCAAAATGGGGAAGACTGCATCAACTTCTACCATTTCTTCTCACACCTGCTGAATGATTCACCTTGCTCAATGAACTAGACCTACATTTGTGAAAAGCCTTTTTTAAACTTCCCATAAGCGAATCGGATGAAATGTTCCTCGCTGTGTCTCCACTGACGTACCAATGGAAATGGACATATTACAATTAATATTTCTCAAGCATCAATGCCTAATTGAAATTGTACAAGGCTATTTAGAAAAATAACACTACCCATGGTTCTGTCTTGTATATTTTATGCTTAAGCTAAAAGCAGTTTTTTTTAGAGGCTCCCGAGAGGGGAAAAGACGCTATTAGTTTTGTGTGGCCGTCTGTCCGTCCCGATTATATCTCAGAAACTAGGAGAGAAAATGAAAATCGGACATCATAATATTTTAGATCATACAAAGTTCTGATGCAACGGATGCTTTTTTCTTTTCTGAAAGCGAAAAAATTTTTTAAATCACTTATGCAAGCATTTTTTTCTTAAAAATACACCACTTTTACAACTATTCACTATTAATAGTAACAAACACGCGAGGCTCTTTAGATGGGTAGATGACAATACACCATATTTTAAACATATTATGCAAAAGTTATTTTTTTTATTACATTTGTATTACTAAGTTCTGCAAGCTCTGTCATACTAACTACTATGTATATGAAAAAAAAGTTTTTTTTAAAGAGAAAAAATCTATTTAGTATGCATATAAGTTGGACATAATTTAAAACAACAATTAATAAGTACTTTTTCATACTATCGCGTGAACTGCAGCTCATACATAGGAAGAAGCACACTTAATTTTTTTTTACGGAAATATTTTTTTCTTGAGGATTTGAATAAGAGATTGATCTTTACGAAACAATTAGATCAATTAGATATTCATTATAAGACATCAGTTAGGCCTGTGTAAGGAACTCCAGGATTATTCAGTCCCCAAATGTAAAGGACTGGGGATGAGTTCTTTACTACAGACATAGAGCTCGATATTCTAGGGTATGATTCTCACATGCAGACCTTTACATGTATAAATATTATAAAGTATCACTCAACGAAGGAGCATAAAATTAGTATTTATTTACAGCCAACTGGAAGTTACACATATAATATTGAATGCATCATAATCAATTACTGAAATACTAAATGTGCCCGAGTTAATACTACAGGGCGCTTAGACTAGGTTCATATAACAAAGGCCATCAATGCCACACATAAATATTACCCCCAAGTAGTCCGTTCACACACATAGCAAGAATAATAACATGAGTTATAACATCTCCTTACGCTAGGCATAAAAACTGCTAAACAAACACAAGCACCCTACTCAGACCAGGTCAGCTCTCCAACTGCTAGACTGACCGCTAGAAAACCTTATTGTTCCCCCTTGAAAATCCCGTGATAAAAAACAATTCACAAACCAACTAATAAAATAAATACACACACAATCTTACATCTTACACCCCCCCTCCCCCGTTTTTGACAGCCAGGTTAACATATAACTTTACATTCACTTTCACCTATCCTTTGGTCTGCTGGACCGCTGGGGCACCACTCAAGATCCGTCAACCTTCTTTCTCAATTCTTCTATGTCATTTGTTTTTGATAGAATTTCATTCTGATGTTCTTATGAAAATATTGAAACCTGCCTTTTTACCTGCCTGGGTGGACCACTCTGCGGCCGATTTTGAGTTTGTGTTTCCACACAAACTTTCTTTGTAACCTTGTTTTTATTGATGCCAAGGTAAACAATGATAGCGTCGTAGAATCGGCAGGTCATACGATGTTGTCTTTAGCGAAACTGAACGGTATTTGAAACCAAAAATGTCGTGTTATGAACTTTATGGTAATTGGTATCATATACATGTCCTTGTTACAACTGGTGTTGAGTTACAACGATAGTTATCCCATTAATAATAAACATCTCTGATGCTGGTTATACCGACAAATCATTTATTCAAACAGTTTCCATGGACAGAACTGTAAAGATCGTGAAGAGAATATATAAAATGCGATTTTCAAAGTTAAGTGTCTTTGTATTTCTGTGTTTGAATTGTGAAGGTAGGAAATATTTCTTACATTTCTTTCAAGTATATTTTCTTAATCCTACGACTCTAGCAATTTTCATGCAAAGAAAATGGTTGATGTTTATCTTTGGGAAAAAAAATTACGAGCTCGTTGGCGAGTCGTTGGCCACACTAGTTTGACCGTTGTACTTTTTTAAATTAAAAAACAACGAAATAAATTAAACTTTGTCTAGAGAATGAGAAAATGTGTTACTTGAATGGACTATACGTCTTGAGATACTTCCGTAAGTAGGCATTATTATGTCAATGCGTTATTCAATCAATAGTTTTTATACATTATTATCAGGAACATTTTGCGCATTGTTTTCTTAGTCTTGATCTGAAGACCTATTTTTGAATTGTATAAAGTGTACTAGATCTATATATTCGCTTTACGGAGTAGGGGATAAGGGATAGGGCGGGGTAAAAATAATGCTTTTTTGTTTATCTGACATTTATTATTTCTTAAAGAACAAACTAAACGCTCAGTATGTACTATTAAGGAGGTATTAACTTTTTAAAAAAGTTTTGTCGTTTTATTTTTCTTGTTTAAATTAACGGTAATATCATTTATATAGAGGTATATTGTTTATTTTAGGTATTACAGACGAAAGGGGATATGTTTTCTATCATAAAGTAGAACAAAACTCAGTAACTCAATATGATACTGTAATATTACAAGCCAAAAGCCGCATTGACTGTGCCAGAGAGTGTCAGCTGAAAAAGTGTGGTTGTTTCTCCTATAGCAATCAAGCCTGCTCCATTGGTGAGTTGTTAGCTGTTTACAAAAATGAATTAATAATACATGAGGTGCAGCGTGAAACTTGAGAACCCTTTAGCTTATATCATCAGTCACAATGGAGCTTGGTAGTTTCCGTAATAAATCTATTCTTCCTGGTCAGCAGCTGCCGTTAGCAGAGTATCATTATTATTTCAGCTTGTCTTCTTCACGACCTTTCTCCATCCTCTTGTACCATGAGTAGTTTTTTGACAATGCTTCATGTCTTTTTGCCAATTATGATGTTAACTTTTAATAGTAAAAACTCATTTGTTTACTTTACTTTACTTACTTTTACCCAGTATTTGTTATAAAAATTAAATTCGTTCATAAAATTCTAAAAAAAAAAAAAAAGAATGTAATTAAGTCCTACATGTTAATCTGGACTGTGTACGAGGCGTGTTGGTGAAGTTGTTTTGTTACAGTCTGTTTTGTCACAGGTTGTTTTGTCACAGGTTGTTTTATCACAGGTTGTTTTGTCACAAGGTTGTTTTGTCACAGGTTGTTTTGTCACAGGATGTTTTGTCACACGTTGTTTTGTCACAGGTTGTTTTGTCAAAGGATGTTTTGTCACAGGTTTTGTCACAGGTTGTTTTGTCACAGGATGTTTTGTCACAGTTTGTTTTGTCACAGGTTGTTTTGTTACAGGCTGTTTTTTTCAGATGCTGTTTTGTCACAGGTTGTTTTGTCACCGGCTTTTTTGTCACAGGTTCTTTTTCACATGCTTTTTGTCATAGGCATCATAGGCTGTTTTGTCACAGATTGTATTGTCACAGATTTTATTGTCACAGGCTGTTTCGCGCTAGCCGTTTTAGCACGAAAGATTCTGAAGATAATTTACAAAACACAATACTGTCAAATTGATGAAACTATGAAAAAATCAAACAAAGCATTAGGGTTTATTAAAAGAAATTTCTATAAATCAAATAAGAACATAAAACTAAAATGTTATTTAACCTTGGTTAGGCCAATAATTGAATATGCATCCTCTGTTTGGCACACAACAACTCAAGAAAACATTAAGAAACTGGAACAGACACAAAATAGAGCAGTCAGATTCATAACAAACGAATATTCACATTTGACTAGAGTAACACCTTTAGTAAAATCATTAAATTTAGAAAGCCTTCAGGACAGAAGACTCAAAAGTAAAATAGCAATTATACATAAAACACTGAACCATAATCTTCAAATACAAAGCAAAATTTAATAAAATTCTCAAAAAGACACAAAGATAAAGGCACATTCCTCGTCCCATATGCTAGGACAAATTTGTACAAATACTCCTTCTTCCCTAGTGCTATTAGAGCATGGAATGGGTTGCCTGAGCTAGCCAGGAAAACCAGTGTTTTAGCAGAATTTGGGTCATTGGTTAATATGCATGACTAAATGCATGACGCGTAGGACGTAATTATCTTCTTTTTTGAAGTAACGTCTGTATTATATAAGATAAGAAACGGTTTTAAACTATACACGTGTTTCTCAACTGCTTCCGAAAAAGCAGATCATGCACTGAACAGATTTTCTTTCCACGAATTATCGCGCGAAGCATGGAATACAAAGAATGTTGATTAGTTTTGTGGTTTTAAAAAAAGTGTTTGTAGCTTTTATCGTGAACCACGAATAACGCATCCCTCAAAATTGGTCACAATTTTTCGAAATCTCTACAGCGAATCTAGCTATTGTATTAGAACAGACGATGGAATAACAGAGTTCTTCAACATCGAGATGGATGTTAGACAATGGTGTATCTTATCACCATTTCTTTTTCTGATAGCCATTGACGTTGTCATGAAAAAAAAAACAGCAACTCAGGCTGCATTCGTTACCCTATGGCAAAAAAGAAACGGACTGATGGACCTGGATTTTGTAGGCGATATAGAATTACTCGCGAATACAATTAAATGTATAGGTTTGATAAAGACGCAGAGAAAGTTATGCTGGTTATCTAGTATATCCATCAAAATTGGTCATCCAATACCGCCATCAACATTTGTTATCCAGTTCCCTCATCAAAATTAATCATCTAGCATCCTCATCAACAGTGGTCATCAAGTACCTACATCATCATTGGACACCCGGTACCCCACCAACATTGGTCATATAGATATTGAACAAAAAGAAAAGTTCACCTGTTTAGGCAGAGGGTTATCACCAATTCACCTGTTTAGGCAGAGGGTTATCACCAATTCACCTATTTAGGCAGAGGGTTATCACCAATTCACCTATTTAGGCAGAGGGTTATCACCAATTCACCTGTGTAGGCAGAGGGTTATCACCAGCGATGGAGAAGCATATCACGATCACGATGTTGCATGCTGGGAAAGTAGAAGTAGTCTTTCAAAAAGTACTACCTTTCTGAACAAAGTAATTAACCTGGAGACCAAGGTCCATCCTCCTCAATAGAATCATCGTCCCAACGGCTTGAGAAAGTTGAAAGGTGTTAAACTTGGCTCAGCTCTGATGTCTGAGAAAGATCCTAGAACTAACGTACCGAGATAATCTGACCTGTCTCGGATGAATGTGTGTATCTATGTATAATCTATTTTTACAATCTGCTCGAATGACCGGAAGTGTGTTGGTTGATCAGACAGAGACAAGCGTGTGTGATATGCAGTAAAGCTGATTAAAGTGTATGTGTTTGATCTAATGGTTTCATTGTTTTATTTCGTTAACTAGAACTGAACCAGGGACACCTAGACGTAGCGAGACCTAAGGGAGATTCTATCGAGTTATGAGTATAAATAGAATAGGAAAGCTGTGACATGACCATTAGAGAATTTTTTTTCCTCCAACGGAATTCGCACTTTAAAGGAAGTGGTGAGGGAACGTATTACGAGATTCACGAGATACGTGATATAGAAAAAAACAACGAAATACGTTTACAAAAGTCAGACTTATCATGATAGCCGAAAAGAGGAACACAAATACAAGGCCATCCAGGTGTAAATCCCCTCGACCTATACCTGTGGAGAGAACTAGCACCCTCAAAATTTTAAATCCGATAAATGCTACGTTCGCCACCCTATTGGTCAGATAATAGATTTGGGGGTTGCGTCGGAAAAGAAAAACATTTGGAGGATAATTACACTGACCATTCATAAATGTGTATACAAGTTGTTTTTTTTCCATTTCAGGAAAGTGTCATTTGGCAGCCAACACTTCTGGAAGTCAAGAGATTTATGTTTCTTGTTATGGCAACGATGGCTTTAACTTCATTACCATTGGTTCAGCTAGCGCATGCGTGTGGGTGTCGACAAACGCAACTAATTACATGACTGCCAGAGATGACTGCAGAGGTAAACAACTAAATATAATAATTGCATTTAATAATATCTATCTATTTACCTATGTATCTATGTATCTATGTATGTATCTATCTATCTGTCTGTCTGTCTGTCTGTCTTTTTCTCTCTCTCTTACTCTCTCTCTCTCTCTGTTTTTTTTTTATAATTTTAAGTTATAGAATGAATTTCTAATAATGTCTCTATATTATATTTTTTTATGCTACCCACGAAAGAGATGAGAAAATGTGATTCTGCTGTGCTAAATAGGGCACAAAATTATAATGTAGCTTTAAAAAAATATTTATCGAAAATTCCTTTACTCTGTACACAGGATGCACCAAAACAAATCTAGCTATTGACAGTTTTTCCACCATAAATCAGAATATGTAATAAATAATGCAAACCGGATATTAAGAATTATAGTGTAAACATAAAAAGTTAGATAGTTTGATATAAATTAAGTGCAAATATTTACTTTATAGAAAATACATATAAATGACGAGCAGATACCAGTGCTGTGCTACGGGTGAAACTTATTGAAACCCAGTTATAGAGAGTAAGCAAAAACACTCGTGAGACCCATCAGTTGTAGTTTTGTCGTCTGCCTGATTTATAACGCCCCCCTCCCACTACAAACGCAATACACACACAAGTTTTAAATGAAACGCCTTTCCCACACAACGCACCTTTTTGGTCCTTGAATTTTCAGTGGAAAAGTCTTCATTTCAATAATATCGTATACCTTTTTGGTGATCTCCCAATAGAAAGTTCTTATTCCGTAGCACGGACTTTCAGGTCGTCTCATTTTTTTTTGTATCCCACAGATGAAAGGCCAGTAAGCACAAAGCATACACTTAATAGAATCTCCAGTTGCGCAACAGCTAATAATAATGCACTACATACATTTTGTAAACTAAATTATATTTTTAGCGGCCGCTATTAGGTTTGTGCAAAATGTCCGTCTGTCACACTTTGATCTCAAAAACTAGAAGAAAAATGAAAATATTATTTTACCATTCGTCGTGGCTTGAAAAGTTTAGGTGCAACAGCTACTTTTGGTTTTCTAAAGCAAACCCTTTTATCTTGTAAAATTAATTATGCAAGCGTTTATTTCATAAAAATACAACAATTATAAAACAATACATAAATGTAACCTTGATAATGCTACAATATGTTACCAAAGAAAGTCAATTTTTGATGTATTGTCAGTATCAGGATGTTGTTTATAAAATGTACAAGAAATGTTCACAACAAATATAAATATTAGTTAAATGTGTTTTTTCTGGTCAACTAGCTGCTAAAATTAAAAGAAAACATTTGTTTGTTTATAAAGGCTAAGAATGCACTTTGTATGTAAATATCACGCACATCTGTCTATAGAATTCTCTTCTTCGCTCAACAGTTTGGACGAGCAAAAAGTAAAGGAAAGATTACATTCTTATTTCTGCGGATAGTCTCCCCACGAAAAACTAGGCCGTTGTGACGTTGTTTTTTTTTCATTATAGGTCATTTGGAATGAATTCTTTAAATGGAATTATCTGAAGACTCGGTGCACCAATGTCTACGGACCCTCGTCATCTTGCTCGTATTGATAAAGACATTTTTTAGTCTAACTAGACCGTGTGACGTTGTGGATTTATTTCTTTGACGTCACACGGAATGAATTCTTCAAATGAAATGCTATAATTAAAAAAAAACTCGGTGCATCAATGGTTATTAAACATCGCCATCTTTCTCGTATTAAAAAAGACATACTAGCTAGATTTAATCTAGATTTTTTACACTAGATCTAGATTCTTTACACTACATCTAGATTTATATTCTTATTAAAATCATTGTATATTCTAGATCTAGAATTTTAGGTCTAGTTTAGAATGATACAGACTGGATCTAGATCTAGAATTTAAATTTCTAGACTTAAAGTGTAGATTTTTATTTCCCCATTAATAGATCAATATTGCAATATTATAAAATACTAAAACTAATCATACTATTGATAGATTGTCTAGGCTTTTTTAACGAAAATCTTATCTAAATTAAACCTAAATTATTCCAAATTTATATGTTAGATCTAGATCTAGTAGATATAGTTCTTAAGAGTGCTAAATCAGAAGTTTAGTCTAGGTAGATCTACATCCTCATTCCAGTTCCATTTCAATGACAAGGCCACTAGCTCTGTTGCTAACTGTGGGGGGGGGGGGGGGGGGGGGGCTGGGACATCGAGAGCAGACGTTGCCGAAGTACAAGCACGATACCTGTTCTTTTCTTCTTTTTTTTTTCAATATACAAATCATATCAAAGTGGTTAGCGCGCTGGACATTGTCTCGACAGTCCCGGGTTTACACCATGCTCACTGACATCCCCCGTCGTCTAGCGGGAGGTTTGGAGTAGGAAGTAGATTATCGTTAACTTTGAAGGAACATTCGAAACATGTCAAACATTTAACAGAAAATACTTTTTTTTTTTACAAGGCCAAATGAATCTTTGAAACATTATTACTTTTGACAATCAAAACAAAACCACGTCTTGTATATTCCTAGAAAATAAGCGGATACTACAGAGATCCGACTAGGGCCTGAGTTTGTCTGATAACACAATCTCTCTTTGTAATCTTGTTGTATTTTTTTGTTGACATTGATGTAAAATCAAATTTTTTTAAAAATAACATTATAACAATAATAACATAATCCCACTTCTTCACTGTGAACATTATTTTTAAGATCTAGATGCATAAAGAAATAATAATAAGAAGAAAATATAATGTAATTATTGGAAAGTTACGCACCGAAACAGTGTTAATAAGTGTTTAAAAAAGATGAAATTATAGTTCCCTGAGGTGAAGGCTTTCCAGGCCTAATTAAGCTATTATAACAGTGCAGGACAGGCCACTGTCCAGTTTGCTCATATTTCTCACGACTATAGCCAAATGTTGACCTCCGATGAGGGAAAGAAGAGGAAATCGTGTCTCATATTCTTTTTGACTGCCCCAGACTTGTTGATCTCCGACAGGTCCAGGAAACCGAAAATTCTCGACATGTATGGTGACATGTATGCACTACGGAAAACAGCAGGATTTCTGTCCAGGACTTTTGCAAGTGAGGATTTGAGCCTCTCAAGCCCTCACTCAAATAGAGTTTGATGATGATGATAATGATTGATAGTTTTGTATTTATACATTAACATGTCGGCTTTAAAATACATATTTTGTAAAAAAAGCGAATAAAAGAATCATTTTTGTAAATTTAACCACAGTAGTTTCGAAAATGTTTTAGTTGTTCTAGATTTTAATTAAGTAAGAATATGTTAAACTTTCGTATTTTGTCATCCATGGCAAGCTAGAGTATTCGTTATTTTTGAATGAATGAAAGAATTGTATATTGTAGATAATAGTCGATATTTATGATTTAAAAGCTACTTTTCTTTTTCTATCAAATGTTGCTTTCCTACGTATAAAAATAAAAATTTCAACATCATCCAGCCAAAGATGCTCATCTGTATACTGTCAAAACGATGGACAAGCTGGCATGGCTTCAATTGAATTACAATTATATGTCTTTATGGATCGGTCTAAACGATATTGATGTAGAAGGAACATACAGGTGGGAAGATGACGAATCTGTCTGCAGCCAGAGCTGGATTAATCAGACTTTTGCTAAAGGTAAAATTAAAAAATGAACGTTAGTAGAGATCTGGTAATAGACATGTTCACCTATTTTTGTGTGTTTCTTATAGATTATTATTATTATAGCTTTTATATGGCGCTATATTTATGCTTATAGCTTATAGCCAATATTATAGATCTTGGGAATGGGCTAGGCACTACGCACTATTCCGTACATTAGTTTTATGTCAGACAAACAATTGTAGGACTAATGATGTTGATTATTATAACATTATAAAATTTTATAATTATTATATTTGGGAACGCGTGGACGTGGCCACAATACTTTACGTAAAGAAAAAAAATCAAAAGGCAATATAAAACTTTTTGTTGAAAACACTGCTTATTCCGTATTGTTTGGTAATTTATATTTACACTATTTGCTAGTTTACCTATAGACCATAGAGGGCACCTAGTAGCATGCTGTTTAGAACGAGACAGCTGCAGGTCACTCACGAAGGCCGCGGGATACACATTTGAGATCAAAAGAAAATCCGCTTCCGAGGACAGACGTAGATGGCGATAAGAAAATCTAAATCGTCCACCGGCGGACAATGTTTATGCCTGCTCTGGATGTGGTAAAATATGTAGGTCACAGCTGGGGCTGTGTATCCATTGGAAATATTGCATTCCTCATTAATATTTGGACTCGAAGTCAAGCCTTATTATTATATAAATATATATATTTTAACATTAAAATTTTAGATAGTACTGAAACTATAAAAAAAGCCAGTATAACTCAAATGATAACAATATTACTAACTATTACAGGTGAACCAAATAACCATTTCTATCCAGGAGGTAGCTACGATGAAGACTGTATTAGCTTCTTTTACAATGTACCGCTCCTGAATGATGCATCTTGTTTATTAACGTATGCCTATATTTGTGAAAAGCCTTTTTTCAATTTTCCATAAAAAACTTTGACGACTGGTCAACTGTTAGTTTTTCACAGACAAGCCACTACATCTGCTTGAAGTCTTTTTTTTTTCTTTTAATCAATCTCTTTAGCTCAAGTTGTAAATCAGTAGCACCCAACATACGGTCCGCGGACCACATCCGGCACATGACGCTGTGCTGACTACACCAAGAAACATTTCTCTCTACAGTACTCAGTGAAGCCACAAAGATTCTTTTTCAATCACGCAAAGATTTATACAAAACTCACTCCGTCTATCTGTCTGTCTGTCTGTCTGTCCGTTATGTACAAATTGTGTATAATTTTTTTCTCCCACTTCCCATCCTCGGATCAAATTGAAATTTGGCACAAATTTTGCCAGTCCATGACAACACACGAATCAATAAAAAAAATTACCAACAAAATAGCGTTAATTAATTAATACAGTTTTTTTCAGAAAAATTTAAGTTCATGAATGATCCAAACTAATTAAAGCAAACACTTTTGATATATACTTTAAAAAAAAATATTCATTTATATTTTTGGTGTCTTATTTGTAAGAGCAATATTTCAATGGTAACCGGTCATTTCATCCCTGGTCACTTCATCCCCGGTCATTTCATCCCCTGGTCATCTCATCTCTCGGTCAATTCATCTCCCGGTCATTTCATTCCCCGGTCATTTCATTCGAAATTAAATATTTTTCTTTGTTCTGTATTTTTCATTGTTTAAGTGTGATGTTAAGGCTTTGACTTTAAGCCATCATTTCATCTAATATATAAACATGATTGTGTAGAATGCTTTTTGATATTTTTTGACATGTTACTAAAGCGTTTATAGTGTTTCCCCCTTCCACTTTGCAATAATTATGACCGTGCCGCTGATAACTTATTATCAAAGGCCAAGGTGTGGTGCAAGTACGACCATGTTTCACTTTATTTTATTTTTCAATCGCTCTGTTCTTAGCCTTGAAATAAGTTTTTTTTTTCTAATAAAGACTGACTTCACCCATATCAGGATGACACTTTTTTACATTACCTCTATATTTATACATGTTAAATTTTTATAGTTATTATAAATTGTAATTTTATTCTTATCTAATATGTTACACTTTTTGTCATTTAAATAAAAATGAATATATTAAATATTGCTCATTTCATAATTTCTACAATTACTATTTGTTAGATAACATGATCAGATGATGAAAATAACGGGATGAAATGACATATGTATGATATATGTACGTGTGTATGTATGTATGTATTTATTTATGTATGTATGTGTGTATGTGTGAATGTATGTCCTTTATAGAAATCAAAACAGTTTGACCAATCTTAATGAAACGTTACTTAGACAATGGATGGGATCTTAGAATATGAACTTTTTCCCTACATCAAGAGAGTTCACTAGATTTAGGCCAATGAGGCATCTTGATGTACATTCTTAACTCTTAAAATTAAATGCATTTTATTATAAAACAAAAGAAGCAAACAAAAGAAAAGCAATAGAAAGCCGGGTAGAAAAAAGAACATAGCTAGTAAGTAATAAAAAAAAATCACTAAAATTCTTATTACCAAGAATACTGCGCTATTTAAATGTATAATGATGTGATGATAAAACTACCTTTATTCAACGAGTTGAGAAAATAACCGAGGTACACACAATAACAAATTACTTACATTTGCTAAATGATGTACCTTGTTTCAGCCGTTATATCACCTACCCCTATATTTGTGAAAAATATTTCTTTAACTTTTCATACATATAAATTTTAACAAAATGTCAGTTGACATCTGAAAATACAAATAAAGTATCACATTTAAACATACTCTTGTCAATTTCATTTTTTAAATATATAAATCTGAATTTGGTAAAATTAATAAATGCTATTTTTTTTTATTACTGTAATTGCTATATATTGATTTTTTAAAAAATAAATCCTTTTAGTTCCAGGTGTATAAAATATATTATCAGACTGTTAATTATGTCTTTGGGTTTGGATGTCTTGATTGGCACTTTTTCATATCTATTTGATTGTATTATTATAACTCTGCCATACGCACCGCCATCTAAGCTTGTGCAGTAGGTGAGTACTGTTAGAGACTTGACTGATAAGGATGTCAACATTAGGAAGAAGAGAATAAGTTTCGCCCAAGTCTAGAGCCGATGTGAAAAGACTGTGTTTAAAGACAGATGTTGTTTTATGTGCTTGTAATGTCCTGGGAATAAACATCGTTGCCTTGTTGAGTTGCCTCCCTTAAGTTATTACAATACATAACCATTGTACTTGCAATTTCTAATTCAAATATTTTAATAATAATAATAATTTTATTTATAAAGCGCTGTTAACAAACAAAATGTAGGCTCAAGGCGCTGTAATAATATTACAAACACAAACACGACGGTATCAATGACAGTTAATCTAAAAAAGTTTTAAACAAATAAGTCTTTATGTTCTTCTTAAAAGTGGTGTAGCATATTGTCTGTCTGAGATCAATGGGGAGTGAGTTCCAAAATGTTTGTTTGTGCACTAAAAAAGCCCACAGAACGTAGCTTCTGAGGGAGAAACCACCAAGAGCGTTGAGTCCATTGAACCAGGGCTCTCTGGGGGACATATGGAGTAATCAGTTCGCTAAGGTACACTGATATATACAAAGACGACAAAGTGTGACGACCTTGTAATTTTACCTATATAGTGTTAGAGATTTTAAAATAATGTCTATAGAAACAAAGTTGTTTTAAAGGTTTAAAAAGAAAAAAAAAATGTCCATACATCCCTGTCAGGGACAATTATGGTGAGATGGATGAATTATTTATTTATTGTTATTTAGGTATGAATGTGAACACTGTGTATATTATCGACCTATAGTGGTCAAAGTAATAGTAGTTTAAAGTAACCCCTTTGAGACCAGTCAAGAATCAAAGCCTACATCTACATTGCCTTTATAAATAACTTTTATAACTGGCATCACTAGAGTCGGTGTCACCCGGTGCGGTAAGCTCAGTGTGTCAACCCCCCCCCCCCATCAACTTTCCCTAACAATTCTCCAAATAAATGAAAAAGTAGTGGTGGCAAACTCACAGGAAGATGTTCAGTCACTGATGTCCCGCTTCCCTCAGGCCTGCAAAGATTAAAGGGCTAACTAGTAGCACGAAAAACAACAAACAAACGTGATGGGGGGGGGGGCACCTGCTAGAACACACATACACACACCTACCTCTTCCTTCATCTAGTCATCTTACTTGCATTGCCTCACATTACCTGAAATAACTGCCTAGATAGAAAGATAGATAGATAGACAGACAGACAGAAGATAGATATATAGATAGATAGATAGATAGATAGATAGATAGATAGATAGATAGATAGATAGATAGATAGATAGATAGATAGATAAAACTGAAACCAAAATATTCTCCAAGAAAACAAAATTTCGTGACATTTAAAATATTATGCTTTGAGCACTGTCGATATTTGAGCATTAAATAAATTTCAATAGTGTTGACATCAAATATGTCGGAACTTAATCAAAAGACAAGTTGTTAGCTCTCTTTGAAATACATCGATCTGAATGCGTCTTTAGTTTCCTCATTGGCTTTTGCCAGTAAAAATAAACAATAGTTTCCTTTTCATGCATATGTCCTAGTATTTGTCTACACTTTCTCAACGAACGCCATTCTGGCATACATATAAACTCTTTTGTTGTCAACATGTGTACGAGTCTTGAAGGATAAAGATTTAATTAAAAGTAAAAAAATTTCTCATTGCTACGCAGTCCAAACTGTCATCTACACATTTGGTCACACTAAACGCAGACAAACTCGTTCTTTTCCAGAGATATATTTTAACTCTTTCTCTCCGTAATTATTTACCACATTCTGTTGGAATGAAAGTTGGTATATCGTCAGGAGAGTAGGAGTTAAGTTGTATTTACGTCTACGTGTCTTCAGGCGTTCCTTTTGTTTTGGTCTCAAATATAGCTCCATCTGCATTTTTTTTAAAGATCTCTTTTCTACCAGGTGTTCTCTATGCTACCAGGTGTTCTCTATGCTACCAGGTGTTCTCTATGCTACCAGGTGTTCTCTATGCTACCAGGTGTTCTCTATGCTACCAGGTGTTTTCTTTGCTACCAGATGTTCTCTATGCTACCAGATGTTTTTTATGCTACCAGGTGTTCTCTATGCTACCAGGTGTTCTCTATGCTACCAGGTGTTCTCTATGCTACCAGATGTTCTCTATGCTACCAGATGTTCTCTATGCTACCAGGTGTTCTCTATGCTACCAGGTGTTCTCTATGCTACCAGGTGTTCTCTATGCTACCAGGTGTTCTCTATGCTACCAGGTGTTCTCTATGCTACCAGGTGTTCTCTATGCTACCAGGTGTTCTCTTTGCTACCAGATGTTCTCTATGCTACCAGGTGTTCTCTTTGCTACCTGGTGTTCTCTATGCTACCAGGTGTTCTCTATGCTACCAGGTGTTCTCTTTGCTACCAGATGTTCTCTTTGCTACCTGGTGTTCTCTATGCTACCAGGTGTTCTCTATGCTACCAGGTGTTCTCTATGCTACCAGATGTTCTCTATGCTACCAGATGTTCTCTATGCTACCAGATGTTCTCTATGCAACCAGGTGTTCTCTATGCTACCAGGTGTTCTCTATGCTACCAGGTGTTCTCTATGCTACCAGATGTTCTCTATGCAAACCAGGTGTTCTCTATGCTACCAGATGTTCTCTATGCTACCAGGTGTTCTCTATGCTACCAGATGTTCTCTATGCTACCAGATGTTCTCTATGCTACCAGGTGTTCTCTATGCTACCAGGTGTTCTCTATGCTACCAGGTGTTCTCTATGCTACCAGGTGTTCTCTATGCTACCAGGTGTTCTCTATGCTACCAGATGTTCTCTATGCTACCAGATGTTCTCTATGCTACCAGGTGTTCTCTATGCTACCAGGTGTTCTCTATGCTACCAGGTGTTCTCTATGCTACCAGGTGTTCTCTATGCTACCAGGTGTTCTCTATGCTACCAGGTGTTCTCTATGCTACCAGATGTTCTCTATGCTACCATATGTTCTCTATGCTACCAGGTGTTCTCTATGCTACCAGGTGTTCTCTATGCTACCAGGTGTTCTCTATGCTACCAGGTGTTCTCTATGCTACCAGGTGTTCTCTATGCTACCAGGTGTTCTCTATGCTACCAGATGTTCTCTATGCTACCAGATGTTCTCTATGCTACCAGGTGTTCTCTATGCTACCAGATGTTCTCTATGCTACCATATGTTCTCTATGCTACCAGGTGTTCTCTATGCTACCAGGTGTTCTCTATGCTACCAGGTGTTCTCTATGCTACCAGATGTTCTCTATGCTACCAGGTGTTCTCTATGCTACCAGGTGTTCTCTATGCTACCAGATGTTCTCTATGCTACCAGGTGTTCTCTATGCTACCAGGTGTTCTCTATGCTACCAGGTGTTCTCTATGCTACCAGGTGTTCTCTATGCTAAGGCATGCTGGCGCTTTATCGTTTTATTGCTTTTTTTGTCTAAAGTTCGCCCAAATATTTATCCATCCATAAGGCATGACACAAGGACTAAGGTGAACTGCCCAGAGCAACACCGGCTTTCACCAGGACATTGCTGTTTGTAGAACACGCAAACATTTTTTTTTATTAAAAAACTGCCCTTTCTAGCGTTACTCCGCCAAAATATGTATAGTTTTAAAATGTATTTGACTTAATTAATTTGAAGAAAATAAAAAAAACCTACTGATCACCTTGTAAGATCTAAAATATTGTTTTGTTGCTTTTAAGCTCATGATTTTTTGTTTTTAACCTTTCGGATCGTTCGTTCAAGATTATATTATAATATTGACTTTTTAATCTTAGCTGCATTTAATCTATTTTCTTGAGAGAAATAATTTTTCTTTCTTAAGTCAGTAATGCAAATAGTACATTTCAATTGTCTCTGTGTATATGTGTTTCTGTGTTCTTGCTATGGAGGTAAGTGGAAAGTTCTTTACTTTTTTTTTATTTTTTTATTTATTTACAGATTCCTGATTTAGTTTTTAAGACTTTGGAAATATTCGAGTATTATAGATGAATTCACTGGTAATGAAAGTACTTGTAAATTAAGTGTTTTAAAATCTAGATTTAAATTTAGAATCTGTTGAAGCTGATCGCGTCATTGTAATTTTGACTTGTTTCCACTGCGACTTTCTTGTGTAATGTGTAAATGTGGGGGAAAAAAAAAGGAACGTAACTCAATTGTAACATAATTTTGAACAAAAAATATCCTAAATACAGTTACCGTACTTGATATTTAAGCTACAAAACAACAGAAAGAAAAAAATCTTAAACAGTAGGGATGAGTAAGCCCTTAGTAAGGCTATTGAATCATTGCTAATACATGTATATTAAATCTTGTTGACAATGTCAACTAGATGTTTTTTCGATGGAGGACAGAATTGATATGAATGATGTGTTAGGGACATTTCAATACTCTTTTTTTGTTATGGATACTGTATAATGTATATTGAAAGAAAGTTGGGTTTATTATTATTTATTTGTTTTATTTTTGCTTTTCTACAAGCACAACTAGTAGCATCGAACATTTTTTATTCGTAAAAACACACTGATAAAACTTTATAATCACATAAAGAATATTTAATATCTCAACAGTATTCTGTAAAATTAGTCTTCCTAATGCAATGTTTAAGTAAAAAAAGTAAACAATCACTAGAACTTTAGACTTCTTAGGTTAGCATTAATGAAAACAATTTCAACGTTGTGCTTCTGTCTATTTTAGTCTTTTCTCTCTGTCTTTCTCTCTCTCTGTCTCTTTCTCTCTCTCTCTCTCTCTCTGTCTCTTTCTCTCTCTCTCTGTCTTTCTCTCTCTCTGTCTCTTTCTCTCTCTCTGTCTTTCTCTCTCTCTGTCTCTTTCTCTCTCTCTCTCTCTCTGTCTTTCTCTCTCTCTGTCTCTTTCTCTCTCTCTCTCTCTCTGTCTTTCTCTCTCAAAACCCTTTCAAAAGGACACGCAAAGCTTAAAAGCAATTTTTTCCGTCTGCCAATATACAAAGCTATTTTGATGTCACCTAAAAATGATCCAAGTACGACCTAAATGAAATGTAAATAATGCTCTGATTAAATTGTTTTGTGTAATTGTAACTCATTGACACTTCAATCAGAAACTCAATTCCCGGGAACACATTGTCTTCTAGGGCTAGCAGTACCAACACACTCTGCACTTTTCCACATAGTAGACCATGACGGCTCGGTAATGTTGTATTCAACAAGCACAATCCAAGTTCCAAGTATCATTGAGTGTGCTAGAAAATGTCAGGAACAGAACTGCTCCTGTTACTCTTACAGCATCCAGTCATGTTCCATTGGTGAGTTGACATCCGTATGAATTAAGAGTTCAACAAAGTCTTCCATTCCGAAGATTAAGGATAAGTGCAGTGTGTCATGTGACACCTAAACCCAGTTGCAACCTACATATTTTAGCACATCAGACTCTAAAAAGGTGTCCGCCAAAGGTTTATTTAAGTTTCCGTCTTCTGCGCCTGTCTTAAGCAAAGGATTCTCTTTAGGTTCTCTGAGTCAAAAGACCTTCACCTTTCTTCTTTAACTAGTATGACGTCAAGAGACGCGGTGATTGAGCGGTAAAGGGCTTGGCTTCCGAACCGGGGGTCCCGGGTTCGAATCTTGGTGAAGATTTGTATTTTTAATTTCGGGATCTTTGGGCGCCTCTGAGTCCCACCCAGCTCTAATGAGATGGGTAAAAGTAAAGGCGGTTGGTCATTGTGCTGGCCACATGACACCCTCGTAAACCGTAGGCCACAGAAACAGATGACCTTTACGTCCTATGCTCTATAGACCACAAGGTCTGAATGGGAAACTTTACTTACTACTTTTAGTATGACGTAATTCATTCGTGTGTTCTGTTCTTTACTATTAAGACTAAAGATGCTCAGATATGTGTCTGCGAGGTAAAGAAAGTCGTAAAAAATTATATGGGGAAATACTTGACTCAAAAAAAAAAAAAGATCTGGTCGGGTTAGTCGCTTTGACACAATGCATCACATTTCATTATAACTATTATTGGAATAGGGTAATCTAGAGACGAAACTATATATACTTTTTAAATCCATGAAGCTAAGTGGAAATTTTGTATTAAATTTATAATTTTGGAGTTTTGGTTTACTTTTAAATTCATCTCATTTTTAATTAGGGACTGACAAAATAAGGCTAAAAAGGAAGCTCAAGATTAAAAACCCGGCTCAAGCAGAATTGTATTTAATGAGCAGCTAAAGGCAGCACGCAAAACCTCCAAGATACCCCCTACCCTTACTGGTCCACCCCACAAAAGAGATTAGGATTGGACTCTGAGCATGCTATAAGCATGAAAGTTGCGCAAAATATAAAAAAGCTATTCAAATAAATATCTTATCTTATGTTATAAATACATACGTCTGTCCAAAAAAAAAGAAAGATTACTTTCTACGGGTCAAGCTACTAGTCAGGCATGTTAACCAATGGCTTAAATTCTGACAAGTCACTGGTTTTCCTGGCTGGCTCAGGCATATATATCTAACCAGTATAGTAGCGTAATTATCTTTAAAACCTAAATGTAATCAGCTCATTCATATGAGCTTCAAAAAATATGCCAAATGCGTTAATAGTTAAGTTTGAATGAAATGTAATGAATTGTTTCTTTAAACATTTTTTTTATTTATGAAGAGCAAAACTAAAAACTATTTCAAAAGAGAAGAAACATAAACAGAAAAAGTTTCAATCTGTTTCTTCCTGTTTCAGGCCAGTGTAACTCGACCAAAAAGACCACGATCCCAAGTCAAGAGATTTATGTTCCATGTTATAACAGCGACGGTTTTGCTTTTATCACCATGGGTTCGGTCTGCGCATGCGTGTGGTTTTCTACAATTAAAACGGATTACATCACTGCCAGAGACGACTGTCGAGGTAAACGCCATAATATCCATGTAATCACTTATCACAAAATGTCTCATATATACACAGAGTACTTGTTTTCTAAAATTATATTAATAATTTAATTATTAATTTTAATAATAATCTATAAGTTATTCCTTCATAGAGGGTGTGCGGACGCTGATGTCAAAAATTGCTCCAACGATTTTCCTTGAAATATTAGAGTTGATGTATTTCGCTGAGAAAATAATTAATTTCTAGCTCGTTGATCTCATTGGGGAAAACTCTAGATTAAGCGTTATAATTTTTCAAAGTAAAATTAATATATAAATGTAAATTTGGCTATAGACTAAATCTAGGTCTAGATCCTATTCAAGAGTTCAATAAATTAATGTACAGGAAATTTTTGCGCACTGTTTTCTAAGTCTAGATCTAAATGCTTACCATTAGAATATTTAAAAGGTGTCCTAAATCTCTAAGTTCACTTAACCGTTAGATTGTCGTCTGAGCTGAGCCGAAGGCTCTTCGAGCTCAAAGTTTGAAAAGAAAAAAACCTGTTAGGTCGTCCAGCCGTAACAGTAAAAAAAGAAAAACAAACCTGTGGGAACACAGTTCTGTTTGAGAGCGACCCGAGTCAATGCCTATATAAAGCATTGCTATATCCAATGTCTTCGGCCTCCGACACATGGCCGAAGGCCTAGGAGCACTGGGAGCCTCCGTCATCTTCCTTCTTTGTACCAAGCTAACCGTGGGGGACTCGCCATTTATGGGACGGTCCTTTGAGGAACGGCGCATGGATGTATGACAATTTTTGTGAGGACTTTTTTACAACCCCGCCCGTGCAAGGGGTGGACTCTCGTCTACCCGTGGGCATCCCCACGGGAGTTATGTTTTGCCATTCATTTTGCCTAGCTATCTCCTCAAATAGCCGTTTCCACCCGGGTGCCACGATGAGGCAGAACAGCGAACCCGGGGTTCACTTAACCAGGATTCTTTCTCGGCGAGAAGGGGGAAGGGGCGGGGTAAAAAAATAATTTTTAAATCTAACATTCATTAATTTTTAAGAGAAAAATCAAAGCTCAATAAGTTGCATAAAGGAGGTAATGTCTTTTTACAATAGTTTTTGTAATGTTTTTCTTGTTGCAAAAGTAATTGCCGTTATAAAAATTATCCACATAGTCCTTGTAAAATATGGCGTTGTTCTTTACAATTAAGTGCCTCTTTTACCATATCTCCAATATTGTAAACTGACAAGTTATCAAAAGAGATTCGCCACATGAAACGCGTAGGACATAATTATCCTCTTTTTTGAAATATTGTTTGTAGTTTATACGATAAGAAAAATATAAGTGGTAACTTACTTGTTTACATTAAAATCATATCAGTTGTTAAAAGAAAGATATAGGTGTAAAACTAGTAATAGACATAAAATGAATCAAGTATTAACCCGTTAAAGAAGAGATTGTCATTTAGTCTGATTTGTTTGCGCTGAGTAGCTATCACTAATTTTGTAGCTGATGAAGGCCTCTTGGCCCAAACGTCCATTGTTTTACTTGGTCCGGCAGGGTTACATTTATGCATGTTTTTCGTATTTTCTATCACTAATTGGAAACTAACAAGTGGACTCACACCTGGGCAAGGACTGCTCTTCACAAAATTTTCCACCGAACGTCAACTTTATAAATACAAAAGAAGGTTTAGGTCAAAATTGTAAATATTTAATTCGTTGTGCAGTAGCGTCACGAGGGGAGTAGTGGTGGGTGCGGATGCACCGGGTGACACCAATCCTGGTGACGCCTCTAATGGCCTAGTCATTTGTAAATATTCATTTGTAAGAAATCTCACGACTCTGTCATTGTCTGTTCTAATTTAAATCTGTTTTCTTGAGGTGAGGGGCCCCAAATGGAGGGAAAAAAACAAGTAGTTGATACAACACTGATTGAGGCTAGCCTATCACTAATTATCCTATAAAATATAAGTAACACAGGCTGTTACAAAAACTACCAACACAACGATATGGAACATTGAAAACCAATATCAGAATCTTCAAGAAAACTTTGTCTGACTCTTACCTCATTGGGGAAAAACCAAACCCCGAGTTCTGCCCAAAACAACCCTTAGACCACGAAATCCGAGGATCTAAAGAAAGCGGCCTGTCAAGAGTAAAACAAGGAGAAAATTCTTTGAAAACAATAATAGTGCTAAACTGCGAAGAGTAATTAACCCTGCCAGATTCTACTTTTGCAGATGACAAAGGTCACACAAAAATAATAGATAGATAGATAGATAGATAGATAGATAGATAGATAGATAGATAGATAGATAGATAGATAGATAGATAGACAGATAGATAGATAGATAGATATTATTTTCGTGTGATCTTTGTCATCTGCAAAAGTAGATATATATATATAGCCTTTTTTTTATTAATTGACTTCAATATTATTCAGACAAAGATGCTCACCTTTATACTGTCAAAACAATGCACAAGCTTGAATGGCTACAGTCCAACTACTTAGATATGACGGCTTGGATTGGTCTTAATGATATCAATGTAGAAGGAACTTACAGGTGGGAAGACGACAATACCGTCTGCAGTAAACGTTGGATACAACAGACTTTCGCCCCAGGTAAATGTAAATGTAATAATTATCATTGTTAAAAAATTAGACATTTTAAACCAGGAAATAAATGTCAACAGTGTAGAGCTTGGGAGAATAGGATTACTTCAAAGTAGATTGCAATGAAGTCCCATCTTTGCTATCAAAAAACCGACTGCGCTCAAGGCACAAGGGAGCTCTCTATCTCTTTTGTTGACCTCCTCCAAAGCGCTTTCCAACGCACTACCTCCCATCTAACTTCATTAAGAGAGGCAGTGATATGGCATGCGGAACACATCGGTGTCATGGAGATACTATCCGTCTGTAACATGTAGAAATTAGCCGTTTGATATAGCGGGAATATTTAGAGGATTGAAAAGCTTATGAAAGTAAGAGTGTACCTATCAATGTTGACAGAGACATTGTTTAAACATTGGCTTTGACTTTCTACACAGAAAAATCAATTAAGTGTAAGATAATTCATTTCTGGTAACAGAAGGTTCGGCAATTTTCGTTTTATTTTAAATGACTTATATAGCGCATCTTTCAATCTTATAGCACGCTCATTGCACAATGTACCAATTTTTTTTTGTGGACCATAGGGGGGAGGGGTCTGGTAGTAATTTTCCGTGCAAACACAGCTGAGCTAGAGTCGGGATTCGAGCTCGAGCTCTCTTGTTAGGTGGCTAAGTCGTAGCCAAGCGGTTTCAGCCTCTCAGTCACACATCTCGCATCTAACGGAAGTTTAAAATCTAGAAATAGATGAAGTACTTGTATTGAAACTATTATCAGATCATTAAGTCTATACATTTCAAGCTTCACGTCAAATCTACTGCTGTGAATAATATTTTTTTTATATTGACATTTAATTCTATTTAGTGTTAGAAACAGTTTGTGTTCTTCCATTTTACTTTTTCAGTTTGGAAAATTTAATTATTCTATTTTCAAAAGAGTAGTTTTGTTGGAAGCATTGCCAATACGAGAATCCCTGCATTACAATTGTTTATAGGATCTACAGATTTACTAAGTTATAAGCATTGATTTATTATATCGATGTATAGCTAGCGTATTACACAAAACTTTAATGTCTTTTTCATTTAAATTTCCATACTTAATAACAATATTAATGTTTATTCCAATAGTAATAATTTTCAAAACTAACTTAAACAGGTGAACCAAATAACTACAATCCATACAGTAAATCCAGTGAAGATTGTATAACCTTTAATTACTACAGAAAGATGCTGCTAAATGATGACAATTGTTTGTTAAATTATACCTATATTTGTGAGAAGTCTTTTTTCAACTTCCCTTGAATGACTGATGTCCCTTAGTAATAAAACCATAGACATAAATAAATATAGACTGGCCGAAGGAAGTAACTCCATGTAACTTGAAAACATGTACATCTATTGTATTCGGATTTCCGAATTATGAAAAATTGCATGATCTTCATTCTTAGAGATTAAACAAAACTACACGGCCTCCTTATTTACAATATATATATAGGTGTGTGGCTGAAATAGATATGAATACTTAACTTTTATACTGCTCATAAATGCTGTATAATAAAGTACACAAAATTGCAAGTCACAAATTTTCATTTCATAAAACTCTTTAATCGGCCAGTCTATATTTATTTATGTCTATGAGTAAAACAAGAGACCAAGACCAACCAAGCGTAATATTATTTTTGTATTATTTTTTTCAACATTCATTGTATTTGTAAATGTGCAATTTAGAGAGTTTACAATAGTTTTCCTTGTAACCACATTGTTATTATAATATTTTAAATAAATCTTTTTTTTTAAATGCTGTAAAATATTTTACATCTTTTGGATGTTCCTTCCGAAAAGTATTTACTTTGATTCTCTTATGAAACATTCTTTTATATTTTGTGTATTATATTAATTTATCACAACAAATATATGCAGTGTTTCTTTTATTTCCATACATATACAACATTCCATGCAATTACAACATTCAATGCATTTACACCATTCCATGCATTTACATCATTCCATGCATTTACAATATTCCATGCATTTACAACATTCCGTGCATTTACAACATTCCATGCATTTACATTTTATTCGCTGGCTCTCAAAATAATTAGGTATTAGACTATGACAGTTCGATTATTAAGAAATAAAGGTCGTTATACCCTAGCCAAAATAAACCTCAGGGAAATTAGGACCACCTAGGTTTTGAGCTAGAACCATCGTGCTAACAGCCTAAAGAGCGTAAAACAATTTTAAGCTAATATTTTGTTATCTATAAATAAAAAAAATTAATATTTATATGTTTGTTGTCAGGCGCTTCTTTGTTCTGTCTTCTGCATACAAGGTAAACGGGAGGTAACTCTCAAATCCCGAACTCAGATAACACACAGGCGAAAGGCCAACACTATAATTTAGTCGAGGCTGATAGTGAATGTTGAACAAGAAGTTGAATAATAACGGAGGGAACCGTCGAATTTTATCAAGCTAAATTTCTACTTCAATGGACCTCATCCACTAATCGTAAACAAACAACATTTAGCCACGTGATAATATTGATAAAACAATGAAAAAAAAACTGTCACGTAAAATCCTGTGTGCATTAGCGTAATTTGTATAGAAGAGAATCACATGGCTAAATGTTGTTTGTTTACGATTGGAGAATGAGGTCCACTACTAAAGCTGACCTTACTCTAAGGCTACCAAAAATCTTTTATCTCTACGTCTTCAGCGTTTAATTCTTAAATAATTTTTTTTTTAAATTCGTCATGTCCTTGACAAAACTCCCATTTTATAACATAACTTTTCGCGCCAAATTCTTAATCGTGCCATTACACTATACAAGCAATTCGTGAATAGGTTAATATGACGTTGTTGTTGTTTTTTGAGCGGAAGAAGGTTTTGTTTCGTTTTTTAATATTATTTAATATCCATAGACGCCCAATGGCCAAACATTTTCATTTCCGTCACGTGTTTTGGTTATAAAGTAGACCCAGTGAAACAAGTGAACATAAAAATACAATATCAATAAAGCTATTTACTTGAACATTCTTGTGTAATAATAATGTCTTGGAAGTGTGGCTTGCATTGAACCGAGATAGCGAAACCAAAATGAATTAAACTGAAATTGTACTTAAACCAGTGAGGTTTAAATTATACCTGTAATTAAAACAAACAAAACAAATAAGACCTGATTAATAAATTAATAATGCATAATATAAAATATACAGATTGATTTTTTTTTCACTAAATGGCATCAATCAGTATGTACCACTAGACATGTTACCTGCATCCTTATGTCACACCAATCTAAGTTGAAGCCCTTAATGTGCACTCTACCTAGATAAACGCGAAAAAGAAAATTGTTTCTGGACATTAAAGGAGCAAATCAGTTAATTTGTAGATTATCTAGGTAATGTGCACATTAGGAATACGAGCTTAAAATGTATTCACTGGCAGATCCAGGGGGAAGAGAAATAGGTGCGGGTGAATTTTCATACAATAATCAGACAATTTGTGCACAAAATTACTTATTTTAATAATTTATAATTTAACCAATTATAGCTAATTTTGTGAGGCGTGGGAGGGGCGATTGCCTCTTCCTTTCCTCCCGCGACCCTAGGCCGGATTCTAAGTGCATGGAGGCTTACCAGGGCCGGAATTAAGGGAGGGCAAGCGAGGTTACAGCCCCGGAGCCTCTACGAGAAAGGGACCTCCTCACAAAAGAGATACAAGTCCATCCGAATGTCAACGGGTTGGAAACTTTAACTCTTCTAACATTTTTTTCGCATTGTTATGGCTGGCAAAAATGTCGCAAGAAGCGTCCGCTTGTAGCATGCTTGGAATAAGTCAATACAGCTACAGATTTACCACAAAGCATCTACCAAGGGCTTTACGCTCCACAATTTCAAAAATATACATTTTTAAAACTAAAATATGCAAATTATAATTTTTAAAATGAAGTGAGATTATGTTTACAAGAATTTCATTCTTCTCAAATATAGCATGCTTTTAGATATAACCTACTTTCATCCATTAGTGGAACTTTATTAAAGCTTTTGAGAAATTGTAGGGACCACACAAAATTTTGCCTCCACATACTTAAATCCGAGCCTGAGACTTACAAATAGTACCGACCAAACTCTTGGTATTTATTCGAGGGTACAAAAAGCAATTTTGAAATCATAGAGAAGTTAGTAGCTATGATGAGCATGCATGGGACCACCACTGGCACCACTGGCAAAGACTTGTAAAAGAAGTAATCAACCATCACAGAGGATCTTTCCTTTCTTGGGAGTAATTAGTTGGAGTGACTACTAATGGTGCCAGAAGTATGGATGGATGTCACAGCGGATGTTACAATAAAAGTTATTAGAAAAGTTGTCGAGTTGAACCGAGCGCCTGAGGCTTTAATGTAATATTCACCAACATTATGTTGAATCTGAACCATGTAATGGTGATAGTGTTCATTAAATCACACAACTTTTGAGCCACAAAACTTTCAGAGGTTTTAAGACAGAAATGGAGTCCGAATTTTAAGACGTTAGCCCAAAGAAAGTTTTTGTTGAGACAAGAATATAAATTTTTAAAACAAAGAAAAGTGTCTCAGCTGAACGACGGGTCATTGTTATGGGATTTTATAAGACACACATCACACCGACACAAAACTTTAGGCGAAAGACAAGTTGATTTTATATGTGTATGCGGACTTAATAAGAGTCTTCCAAACGAGAAAGCAGTTTTTTATTTAGCAGACGAAAGGGCAAACCTTGCTTTCAACTTGATCAGCAGAAAAATAGATCCAACGTTTGAGGTGCTTCTAGAATATCTTTAGTCAAACATGTTTGGATTATCATATTTTGAAAAAAAATGCAAAAAGTCTTTACGAAAATCCATCTGCGTCCAATGTCTTAACTGCCTCGCTAGATCTGCAAGCGAAACTGATTGGTTAAAAAAACCAGACATCCCGAGATGACAAAACTTTCACAATCTCTAAAAACAATCGTTACGGAAGATCACATTAATAACAGCAATTATTTGTGTCAACAAAACTTTTCAGAGATGAAACTGGCGAAACCAAATGTTTTGTAATGACCTCACTGAGGAACATGTACATTCAGTGCTTCAACTTGCTGTCTCCTTTGATGCAATTAGATAATACAATACGCCTTAAACTATCTCAATATGCATACATTTAAAATTGTGTTTGTGTATGTGTGTGTGTGTGTTTGTGAGTGTTTATATATCAAATAAGAGTTTACATTGGTTAGGAATTGGATTTCAAACCCACCCTACTTAAAAGTTCTGGATCCGCTATTAGCAGTAATAGACAGATAAATATATAGTGTCACGTAGCAGACTAGCTGCATCTGATTTTAACTTTAACCGGCAGTAACCTTAGCAACTTGCTCTGCCTTTGTTCTAGAAGGTTCTGTAACGGAAGAGCTATGACGTCATTAAGTTCGTGGGCACCAGAAGCTCGTCAGTGCAGACGGAACTTAGAGAGACAAGTCACATAATTTTGGATTGCAGAATTAATATGTTTGTTTGAATCTATTTTACAACGAGCTCAGAAGAAGATTTTCAACTTCTACTGTTTCATTTTGAACATTATGTATATTGTGAGTGATTCCTAGTTCCTGAATTAAAGTTTTGTATTTTGAATTAAAGAATCTTTATTATTTGAGTTTATATTTGAATCTCTGGCATCATAGGATGTTCTTTGAGTGTTTAATGAAGATCAGAGATAAAAGTCTAAAAATAACCCAAGTGCTACAGGAGCATTTTGAAGTAACGTCTGTATTATATAAGATTGTCTGATCAACACAACACTAGAGTAGCCTCAAGCCATCTTCACATTTTAAAACTCCATATTAAGAATTTACTGTGACATAGAGATAAATAAATAGATAGACAAACAGACAAACAAAAAGATAGAAAGATAGGGAAAGATTTAGACCTACTAGTCTTCTTGTATTGCACTGATGGTTGACTACAGTGTAATTGTATAATACAATGAGATCAATCGAATCTCTATGGTCACAAGGGTGTCGGACATTTTAATATTGAGAATGAAATCCAATGTGTTAAAAATTAAATATAGATTTCAAATATCAATATCTTTACATTGATTACCCTAGAGATAAAATCCTTATTTGTTTAAGCAAATCGATCTGATCTTTTTTATGCCCTACATTATTTCCATGCCTCAATATTTTTTTTACAACAGCGTTTCTCAAAATGTTTAGGCTAGTTCTCCCCCCCCCCCCCCCCCTGTGGAAGAGGCTTACTGCTACAAGAGTAACGCAAATGTCTTTTATTTTTTTTTTTAATTCTGCTTCATTTGCTTTTTGGTTATAAACCCATATATGAGTATTAATGAAGTAATAACGACAATATTAACATTGTTCACAATTAAACTCCCCTTATGCCGTTTAAACTTCTAAGTAGAACTTCCATACTAATTGAGCGAGAGTTGTTTGCATTAGGATCAAATAAAAAAATTCTTGTGAAGAAATCCTTTCAACATGACTCTCAATATATCGTCTCTAAAGTCTACCAATCTTTTATAGCACCCGCATTCCATTGATGGTTGTCACGTGAACAAAACAGGCCAGATGGAAGAATTTATGTTGAACGCGAGGGTGATGTGGTGACGATTAAGCCAGTTACAATTCTACATGTTCTATTTCTTTGAATAGGTCTCACACCTGCCTATAGATCTGTACCGTACATTTTAAATGTACCTTCCTTGACATTATCTTTACCATCTATTGCGCTATGCGTTGTCAACGCTAGGAATATGAGTTTTTCAAGCTAAGAATGCAGGAAAACGGTGGTTTAGGCTTTTGACGTACCTTACTACGGCAGCTCTGGGCGCTTCCTCGGAATCTTCGTCTGGCTAAGGGGAAAGCGGACATATTTTTGTTTTTGGTGGGGCAACACAAGGGAACGTTTGAGAAACACCATTTTATAGGATACGTTTTTAAAAAAGCTGCACTGTCTCATTTTAAACACGCATCTTTACATAATTTAATTTGTATAACTAGACTGTCCATGTCTTGAGTGAACTCTTACACCAGAGTAAAATAGAAAACGCCAGTAATGTGTAAAATTCAATTATATCAGTTCAGCTTCTTTCTGAGTTTAGGCTACCTAGGTAAGTAAATATTCTTAATTACTTATTAGGGATGACAACTTAATTTAGATGTACACAGATCGGATGGAGCACGTATTGAGTCAAGGTAAGCATAACAGTGAGATCTGGGGAGAAGGGGGGAATAAGAATGTTTGTGTTGATCAATATCAAAATACTTTTTAAAAAAATAAGAAAGCTTTTCCAAGTAAAAGAAATCCACACTGACAACAATATATTTCAATAATGTAGAGAATATTTCCCATTTTTGATGCTTAGCAAAATAATTCATTACCAATAATCAATTAATTAATGTTTGTATTGATTCATTTAACGTTAGGTCCAACAAATTATTCTGTAAGTTTCAACTTGATACGAGAATGGGTGTGGGAGAAATAACAGTACAATTACCTAAGGGGACAAAATCCTAAATAAATAGTAATATCTGTAAATACATACGGATTAATTTTCCTTGTTTGTATCAAACAAAACAATTAATTACCAGTAAGTGTTTAACTCATTGGTGAATTTTATTAATGAATGTTAGATTTTTAAAAAAATGGAACTATTTACCCCCCCCCCCCCCCCCTCCTAATTTGGGAAACGAATCAAGGATGATAGGAATCTAGATCTAGAAATGGAAGACGATGCCCTAAATGTTACTGGGCATTATTCTATTAAACACCTCAAAAGATAGGATAATACCCGAAGACATACAGATCGAGTATTTTCAAGATCAATATGCTCTCGTTCTCTAGCCTCATTTAACTTTACATCTAATCTCTGAGAAGCCTCTGTATAAATAGACTTTGTTTAAGAACTGTTTACACTTCTGTTGCAAACTTTGACGCGTACGCCACGTGACAGGTCCATTTAGAGTGTGTGTGATGAATTGCGTGAGTCGCCCACGAGTCTTTTATGTTCTACTAGAAAAAGAAATGCATTAAAATATTTTGAAAGAAAACGCGAAGTTTTAATTTAAAATATTCAACAACAATTATGCATCTCTTAATTTAGAATGTAAACTTGAATTTAGAATGTAAACTTAAATTTAGAATGTAAACTTGAATTTAGAATGTAAACTTAAATTTAGAATGTAAACTTGAATTTAGAATGTAAACTTAAATTTAGAATGTAAACTTGAATTTAGAATGTTAAACTTAAAACTCAGAAATACATTGCCTTTTAGGTCTGATAGTTCAAGTAAGATCTGACTATTTTTACAAAGTAGAAAAAAGGAACTCTGTAATGCAATATTCAACAACCAAATTACAAGTCACAAGTCTTCTTGACTGTTCCAGAAAATGTCAGCTACAGAAGTGTGCTTGTTTTTCATTTAGTAATTATGTATGCTCCATTGGTAAGTTGATTTCTGTCTACATAAACTTTGTGATATTGAATTGTACGTTTATAAATCTTTAGTCTAACATTTGCCCGCGTCTCTCTCCAAGGATTCTACCATGTGGAGATCTCCATATATGACTATTTCTGGTGTACAGTGCAGGCAGGGGATAGAAGCAGGCAGGGTTCAAACAAGGACTTTCGTAATGACAGTCCGAAGCGAATACCACACAGCCAAGCAGAAGTCTATTTTATATTGCTGTATGTTTTTGTTTAAAAATCTAAACCGGATCCTGTAGTACAGTTTCAACGACAGAAATCCAACAATATATCTACAATAGAGATTCATACGTATATGAGGCTTTCAGATAGAATGATGTAAAACATTTTAACACATTAAATAGAAAATGATACAAATGAGTATAAGTAGACTGATAAGTTTTGAAGATATAAATAAGCAAACCATGTAATTACTCACTCCAGGCAAGTGTAACTTGACGATCAATAACTTAGGCTCAAGTCAAGATATTTACGTTTCGTGTTTGAACAGCAAAGGATTTAACTTCATCACCATTGGTTCAGTTCGTGCATGCGTGTGGATGTCCTCCAACTCAACAGATTACATCACTGCGAGAGATGACTGTAGAGGTAAACTCGAACACAGAAATGTACTAACTACAAACATATAACTAACATACATACCAAACACAACTACTTAGTACGTATCAAATTGATTATTTTGTCATTTACGTTGTAAGTATGAAATTGAAAACTTTAGGATCAAACAGTTTCATTAAAAGCATGCAGTTTGAAACAATAAAAAATTAAGATAATATATATCACTTCTTTAGATTATTATTAGGGTTTTATATAAGAGTTAAAGTTTCCCTTTTAAGACCTTGCAATCTATAGGGCTCATGATGTAAAGGTCATCTGTATGTTTGGCCAACGGTTAACGAGCAGGATGTCAACTAAAGCAGTGCTCATGTTTTTTTTTTAAATAGGCTCTTTATGTAAACTTAAGTTTGTAAATTTTGGCTTGTATAGTATGTAAGTAAAGTTTCCTTTTCAGACCTTGTGATCCATGAAGCGGATGATGAATAAATCTAGTTTCTGTTGCCAGCACAACGACCAAGTCCACTGGTGGATCCGGGGGGGGGGGGGGGGCGGTAGGGGCGATCGCCCCGCCCACTCGGCCCCGAACCCCACTAATAAATAATGAGCTGTAGATGTCAGGAGAATGCGTTTCAGCCGTGAAAAGTGCAAGAAAACGCTTTTGGCGTCCGGGCTTTGCCCCGAACCCCACTGATAAATAATGAGCTGTAGATGTCAGGAGAATGCGTTTTTGCAGTGAAAAGTGCAAGAAAACTCTTTTGGCGTCGGGGCTTTGCCCCGAACCCCACTGATAAGTAACGAGCTGTAGATGTCAGGAGAATTTGTTTTTGCAGTGAAAAATGCAAGAAAACGCTTTTGGGGAAGCTTACAGCGCTCTCCCAGAACCCCAAGAGAAAGGCCTCAACATGACTGTTTTTTTTTTTGTTGTTTTTTTTCGCCGAAGATTGAGAAACAGTCTCTTTTTATTCTCATATATCGAATATATATATAAATAAATAAATAAATAAATATATATATATATATATATATATATATATATATATATATATATATATATATATATATATATATATATTGTACGCACGTTTATGCATAGGGTTAGGGTTTACTGGGCGTTAGGGTTAGGGTTTGGAAAAAAATCCCCCCCCCACTCCAAAGTTCTGGATCCGCCAGTGCGACCAACCGCCTTTATTTCTCCTTAACTAATGTCAGGTACCATTGGAGGTGGACGGACTGAGGCGCCCTAAATATAAGGAATTAAAAAAAATCTTAGTCTTCACCACAATTCGATCCCCCGTGAGGAAGCCAAGAGCTTTACTGGTTGGTCACCTCACCTGTTATGCTATACAGAAACCGAATGAATATCCTGAAAACAATTCTACAATAACTGAATGCACTACAAAACATAATTCATATTACTACGCATGAATTAGTCTTGATAAGGCTTCTTATGGTCCTTAAAACGTTGGACAAGAAACCCGTCTCACCAACAAAATCATTTTTAATCTCCATGAAATATAACCAAAAAAAATAATAGCTAATTTTCAAATAAAATACTTTAAAGTTTCCAATATTTAAGTATTAAGTTGTAAAATATTTTTAATTTATTTTTTTACTCTATCCAGGTAAAGACGCTCATCTCTATACAGTCAAAACAATGGACAAACTTAAATGGCTACAGACGAATTACCCTAAAACGTCTATATGGATTGGTCTAAACGACATGGTTGTAGAAGGAATATACCTATGGGAAGATGACAACTCCGTCTGTAACTCTAGCTGTATAAGTCAGTATTTTAACGCAGGTAAATGAAATACTAAGCATACTTAGTTTATAAACAGGAATGGACTCCAGCTTCTTTGTGCCTGCTTTTAGAAAGTGTAGTTTACTGCTGAGAGAAATGTAAGGTAAATAATTTTAGTTATTTTACGTTGGTGATGTTGTGGCGCAGCTGTTTTGCCGCGCCGTTTTGGCGCGAGACCTTTAGACGCGAGTCATTTTGGCGCAAGGGACGTTTTGGCGCGAGATATTTTGACTATAACTTAAGAAACACGTAACGTTTATAATAATGTTTTTTTCACTATACAATATTATTGTATGTATATTATGATTTTGTGGTATTGTCTCTAGATTTTTGTCTCGAAAGTCCCAGTGGCAGGTGCTTTAGAATGTTATAATCCTTAATTCTGAAGGAACATTCTAAACATGTAAAATATAATAAATATGAAAGGACAGACCTCAACTTTGGACCATGATATTAACATATTTCTACAACCACCATAAACTATACGTGGGGTGATGACATTCATTAGTTTTCATTTTTTAATTGTATTACAAATTAAACAATTCCTTTTTGATTTCACTTAAATTTGGATCAAATTTTTCTATCATAATTTAGTTTTGTTTTTTAAACATTTTTTAATCCGCACTTACGTTGTAATGTGATTTAATAATAATTATGCAACAAACTTAAATATAAAAAATAATGGACAAAAGTATCTCTTGTTCTCTACAAGACACATAAGTTAGACAAAAACACACATACAAAAACTAGATATGTATCATTCTTAATTATCGGAATAATACAATAAACATAAACAATGTGACCAAAACATTTCGAGCCAAAACATCCCCTGCACCAAAACGGCGGCGCCAAAACGGTTGCACCAAAACGTCCTGCTTCGTAATTTTACGTATAGCCTTAGGTTCTTATTTAAGGGCGTAGTGTAGAATGTTGCAATTACAATGAGGAGATTAGTTTTTTAGAAACAATTTTGACTGTTTAATTTAATGGTGTGTGAGCAGTTTCTTCATCTTCGTATACAATACAGACGTTACTTCAAAAAAGAAGATGATTACGTCTTACGCGTCATGCATCTACTCATGCATGTTAACCATAGACTTAAAGTCATTGATTTTCCTGGCTGGCTCAGGCAACCCATTCCATGCTCCAATAGCACTAGGGAAAAAGGAACATTTGTACAAATTTGTCCTAGCATATGGGACGAGGAATGTGCCTTTATCTTTGTGTCTTTCTGAGCATTTATTAGGCTCTGTCTTTATATTTGAAGATTATAGTTCAGTTCATTATGTATAATTGCTACTTTACTTTTAAGTCTTTTATGCTGAAGGCTTTCTAAATTTAGTGATTTTACTAATTGTGCTACTCTAGTCAAATCTGATTATTCGTCATCAATACATTCAAAAGATATATTTAAAAAAACTATGTCCACTGCTGAAACATTCCGGGGGGTGGGGGGGAGGACGCAAAAAAAAGCAATCATTCATCCCTGTCTCAGCTAGACCTTAGAGACATCTCACAATGTATGTAAGAAATGATTTCAAGTCTCAATTAAAACCATGAGGTTTATGTATTTTAAACACATGTTCATTGATTATACTACTCCTCTCATTCATATGTACTATTTTAGCGGGGGAGCAGGTTTACAACTTGCAAGGGAATCAAGGAATGACATTATTAATACAAATTTGAGGTGGATACAGTTTAAGCGTTTCCAGCTGATCGATACACCGTATCTTTTCTTTTTTCTCTGTTAATACAAAAACAGTACGGTGATAACTAAACGTCACGTAGATCCAGACATAAAAACTAACGTAGTGAAAGGTTGGGTCACCTTTTCTTTGTATTACGGTTTTAATAAAATACAGAATCCTGTTTAAGAGTTTTGATTTAAGAAAGTGTGTTCAGTTCTTTGTATTACTGGCATGCTGATTGAAGTCTATCTTTTCCCAATCAAGTCCTATAAATCTAGTAGAATTACAATCTTCAATATAGTAGAGGTGAAAAAGTAATGAAACAAAATTGTAGAATGTGTATAAAGCATACACCCTCTCCCCCACTTTGTTCTGTACAATTACTTATACTGCATGCATATTTAATGACACTTTTTTTAAAGCGATTTGACACCATCCCCAAATTTCTCTTCTCTGTTGTATTTATATTTGTCCAAAATATAACGTCGTCACTGTGACACCCACATTTAAGACACCAAACCCAACATTATATCTGTCTAATTTATATTGTTAATCTATATTATAAGAGTAAAATACCTTTGACTGACTGATCAAGAGATCTCTTTAACTGTCGCACGGATTCGCATGAAAAAAATCGTATGCATGTTCCTTTTACTTTCTCGGCGTCGCCAAGAACAGGTTTTGACTCTTTCGCAGCCTTACCACCCCATGTCGCGAAAAACAGCAAGCTTTCGATCAAAGCTTTGTTGTTTATTTTCTGTATTTCTCCAAAAGGTCGCAGTCTTTATAAAAGCATAAATAGAAGTAGGACTTCGTGTATTTTCAAAGAAGCCAACTTTAAAAAAAATGTTTACTCATGTCCCCTTCTGTCTAGACGCGAATCTAAATAAAAGAAATAATCCTAATAGTATCCAAGAAAGATAGATCTAGGGTCTACTTCGTTTTTTTCTTTTTCGTTTCGAGAGAGAGAGAGCAAGGAATGATTCTATGTTGTATTGCAATTATAGTACGTTTTATAAGGAATAAAAAAAAGGTTACAATTAACAGAACCAAATTTAGAGGACACAATACCAAAATAAATGTAATATGGGTGAAGGTAAGGACCATTTTATTGGGAACTTCACTTTCCCTATGGTCCAGAGACTGGTGGTCTAAAGAAATTGTTACAATGTCTAATACCGTACATAGTAGTACATACTACATAGCTCATCTAATTATGATAAGATGCACAATCTTATAATCTTAGAAAGTTATTATACTGTAGCAATATATATATATATATTGTATTATTTTAAACAGTAATAACAATTCTGCACTAGTGAAACTTTAAAAACTTAATTTAACAGGTGAGCCGACAAACAGTAAATATCTCACGGCCGACGGTGAAGACTGCATCACATACTACTTAAACTTGCCGCTGTTGAATGACGTGACGTGCTCCTTGAGTTATGTCTACATCTGTGAAAAGCCTTTATTCTAAAGATTTTCATAGACATTTGACAGATTGTTTATATTTGTGGAAAAAATATCTACCATTGTTTATTTTTCGGAAATTTACCCCAAGACCACACAATGAAAACTCTTTTTAGACCGTTATAACTTTTAGAAATTATCATTATTTACAAAATAAATTCATCCTACATATTTTTATTTTGAAACTAAGGAAATAGAGGGAATTCCCGCACTCGACTCAACTGTTTCTCTGTATTCAGCAAAGAGTTGAAGGAATAAATAAGCGTGCACGAACATTTTGCGCAACGTCTTTTTTAGACGTCATCAGCTGGACTGTTGGTAGAAAAACTTGTTCAAAGCTTACTGGAAAGAGTTCTTTCAATCATGAAGCATTACAAGACATAAAGAGGATTGAGAAGTTGTAAAATATCATCAGATTAATGAAGGAGGGATAGATTTAAACACTTTTTCTATGTTACTTGTTAGCAAGACTAGTCTAATAGTGAAACTGTTAAAGCATGTTTACCATGTTACTTGTTAACAAGACTAGTCTAATAGTGAAAGTGCTAAAATTCTATTGAACATGCGGAGCAGATAACATTCAGTCCGAACGGGGAGGACTGCATAAACTTCTACAGCAAGACTCCGTTGCTGAATGATATAAATAGTTGGACCAATATCCGTGAAAAGCCTTGACATTTTTTGAAATGTGTTCTGTTTGTCCACAGTCGCACCCCCATAAACCAAAAGGAACATTAGTAACACAGTATGGTCATAGTTTTACATGACATTTAAATCTTCTAGTAGAGCATTGTCTTGTACCTCAGAAAGCAAGTCGCTCTCTTCACAAAGTTTGTTTGTAGATAAATATAAGATTTTGATATACTTTATCTACATTTGATTACAGATATATTAGTTTCAACCTTTTGTTACTGATGTGTTCACGCCAATCAATTCATTCAAAGATTCAATTTATAATTTTATTAGAGATGTGAATAGTACTATGTGCAATGGAAAATATTAGAAAACTTTATGTATATATTAAAATTATTTTTTGTCACGATTGTGTTCCCGTTTTCATCCTTCATACTTAATAGATGATGAACTAGTACCTGTTTTATATTATTGTGCAGGCTTTCAAATGTTCCTTCATTGCATCTGTCTCACAATTTTTTTCTCTATGACTACAATAGAGATAGTAATATAATATAGAGTGACTTTCATAAAAGTATTACTTACTCACATATACATGCTTTAAAATGTAAAAGCCTTCACAGAACTCACATGAAAATCATTTTCTTATTACTTTCAAAACTATTACAAAATAGAATAAAAAGAAATCGGGCTCATTCCGGTGTAAGCAGGCTCATTCCGGTGTAAGCTGGCTCATTCCGGTGTAAGCAGGCTCATTCGGTGTAAAGCTGGCTCATTCCGGTGTAAGCAGGCTCATTCGGTGTAAAGCTGGCTCATTCCGGTGTAAGCAGGCTCATTCGGTGTAAGGCTGGCTCATTCCGGTGTAAGCAGGCTCATTCCGGTGTATTAATAATGGTTAGGGAAGTGTGCTTTACAGTTAATAAGGAAAGTAAAAATATAATAAACATAAAACTAGAATTGCACACAAAACACGAAATATCAGAAATTGTCGGGGTTCATTCTTAAAGCAAAAAAAAAACATATTCAACTTTAAAGCTAAAAACAAAACATATTCAACTTTAAATTTAATTCTCAAGGGAAATATAATATATTTCAAAATGAGAAAAAGCAATGCACATCACAAATTACATTTCAAGGTTTAGGACCCAACGAAGTTCTGATAACTTCTGTCAAAGAACTCAAACTCAATGACCATATCACAAGGTCCTCATGGCTCACAAAACTCTTCCTTAAGGGAACATTACCAGGAAAAAGAAGAAGAGGTAGATAGAGAAAGCGATGGAAAGACAACATAAAAGAATGAACTGGCCTGCCATTGAATGAGATTTTACCAAATGGAAAAGACAGAGGAATGGAGAAAGTCCAAAGCTTTGGTGCGGCGCCCCAAAGGTCCAACAGACAAGATATTGGTTTAAGTTGAAAGTCAAAATGTGTTTATTTCAATGGAAAACACATACACTTACATACATTTTGTACTGAGTTTTCTATATTAGAATGAAGAGTACAGTGGTCAATACGCAGAGTCTGTTTAATATTATCTGGAGTAAAAGTCCAAAAAGTTCACAATAAAACCTTTCTATTGTACATTTATATCTGTAATATCAATGGATACAATAGCCGTAATTAACACATCATTATTTTTTAATTTAAATAAAATTATTCTACATCTTCAAAGACTTGCTCATTTTTCAGCCTGTACCTTAAGAAAAGTTGAAAAGAATCTATATGGTAAACAAATAGGGGTAGATAGTGAAAATGTACCTTGTGACCAAGCAGGAAGTGTCATGTGACTTGGTACATCCAACTTGCTTAGTAAAATTTGTAGTGGGATGTCTGCCCTGGCCGAGAGGCTAAGTACTCAGATGGAGGATCGAGGTGCGACACCCAACACGAGCATGTATCCTGTAGCCACACTGGTCCACAAATAGCACTGTGTAGAGTTTTTATCCTAGTTACTAACTGGTCAGCGGGTGAACAAGAGACTACATGAAAATGAATGCTATTACAAAGCAGTCTCTCTTTTTTACATAAAAATGTCAAATGATCTGCAGAACACATGAGGAGTTAATCAACTTGTTCCATCATACATGACTCAAATCAACCATTTGCAGAACAGATCAAGCAGAACAGATTGCTAACCACCAAATGGATGGATCAACGTATTTTTTACAATGACTGAAAAACTTTTGTCTATTTTCCAATCAGCAAAAAGTCGCATGCATAAAAATATATGGCTTACATAAGAGCATGGCAACCATTTTTGTTTTACAAGTGGTAACATAATTACCGTAATTATGTTTAGCCCAAGTGAGTTTGATGGGTGGATAATCCATATATTTTTAATTCTTTAGAACAATGAAAATAGATTTGAGGTTGAGCGATGTTCAAGTGCATAAAGTACTTTTGGATGAGTTTATGAGTAATCCGCTCCGGCATGTTCCATCCATTTCTTATCTAGTTTAAATTATAAATTTCAGCTAATAATAATTGGTCATGAAAATATGTATTTAATTAATAGCTATTGTTCTAATATAATACGGTAACACGGTCGTACAATAGCATTACTATGTTATTACATTACAGAGAAAGAAGCCACTTATAATATAATGTCCTCAGAAGAGAGTAGATTTCAAACTTCAGTGTTTCTCAACGTGTTACTTTTGATATTCCCGTACTAAAAATGATGGTAAGTAGAGATAGTTAACTCCCCCTTTCAGACCTTGCGATTTATAGAGTAGATGATGTTAAGGTCATCTGTTTTTTTGGCAAGCGGTTAATGAGCAGGATGCCATATGGCCAGCACAACGACCAACCGCATGTACTTTCCCCAACTACAGTCAGGTAGCCAGTCTTCACCGAACTTCGAAAACAAAAGCTTATCTAAGGGAAATAGCTCCACACTTATAACTAAATCTATTAATAATGCCAAAGTTATTTCCCTTATTTGATACCAAACAAAATAATTAATTACAAATAATTCATAAACAAATTGGTTAATTTTTAAAATTGATACATGTTTCAGCTTGATTCAAGAATGAGTGTGGAAGAAATAACGTGTGCAATTAGCTGTAGACTGGCTATATGGGCATTCGGGCAAATGCCCGGTGGGCCGGTAGCCAAATGAGCCGGTAGGGTCACCTAAAGGGTCTCATGAATGCCACTTTGTCCCGTATTGAATTGTTAAAGGATTTATAATATTCTCTTAACAAAGTGGCCCTCTAAGCGTCGTGTTTGAAAAAAAAATCGTTTACAGACTCAACATTGTAGGTCCTAATACTAATTTAATTTAACACATTTTCCGAAATAAAGTAATAGTCTACATCCGTAGACAGTGCTACTGTAAGCTTCATCCTCTAGGGGTCTACACCAGGCATGTCAAACTCATTTAGGTGTATGGGCCACATAAAAAACTTACTATGACCCGAGGGGCCGCAGCAAATAATCAGTTGCGAAATAGCCTACTAGTTTTATGTAAATTAGAAACAATACAACACAATAGAATACAATAAATAATGGCATACATGTCCCTTAGTTAGCTAAATTTGTAGTACTATTTAGTAATCACAAATTATTATGATTACGTATTATTTTCCTTGTCCTGATGCTTGACATCTTTTCTGGGATACAAGTTTATTAATGTCAGGTTGAAGTTTGTTTACCTCTGACACTTTCATCACTGATGAAAAATTTAGATCAGATAATCTCGAACGGTGAAGTGTTTTTATAGCTTTCATTATGGAAAAGAACTGCTCACAGAGATAAGTGCTTGCAAACATAACAATAATTCTAGCTGCAAATTTTCGCAATTCAACGTACCGTTCAGGTAAATAACTGTTAAAATTTTGGCACAGCCACTTCTATATACTTCGATTTCAACGAAGACTCTGACTGCTACTCTATCAATTCTTGTTGCACATTACCAGCAGCATTTTCAGGTGCAAGTGAAAATGGAGATACAAACAACGAAAATTTTTGCTCGCATGAAACGGTCACGAAAACGGTCATTGAAAGCATCTACTAACGATTCTAGGTGTAGGACCAAATGTTGTAGCCGTATTTAATATTTTTAGTTCCTGACACTTTGAAAAGTGAACAAGATTTTCCCTTCATATTTGGTTTATAAGTAAAGTTCCCCTTTCAGACCTTGTGGTCTATAGGGCAGATGATGTAAAGGTCATCTGTTTCTGTGGCCTACTGTTTACGAGGGTGTCATGTGGCCAGCACAACGACCAACCGCCTTTACGTTTCCCCAACTAACGTTAGGTACCCATTAGAGCTGGGTGGACTCAGAGGCGCCCGAAGATCCTGAAGTTATAAATCCCAGTCTTCACCAGGATTCAAACCCCGGACCCCGGTTCGGTAGCCAAGCGCTTTACCGCTCAGCCACTGCGCCTCCATATATGGTTTATCCACAATCGTAATTTTGCTAAAAAGCACTTCACATCATCACACGCAGTTGTGACAAGTTTGTCTTTACTTTGAAGTTTCAAATTCAAGTCTTGTAGGTGACTAGTGAGATCATTGCAAATGCCAAATCCTGAACGCATTCGTCAGTTTTGAAATGCTCAATAGGTTCACCATTCATGGAAACAATACTACTTTCTCACGCAGTGCAGAAATCTCTACTTTATGACATGAGAGCCAGCGGACTTCTGTGTAGTAGGGAACACAATCAAATTCGTGTCCAACGTCATCCAGAAACATTGAACATTAGCGATGAAAGTATCACGAGCACGAATAAAATGGAGAGCGACTGAAACCGGACTTAGGACATGTTGGAACTGTAATTGCTTTGCGCAGAATGTTTCACTGTGAATGATGCACTGAAAATTAGCAAATTTAAAATTTACATCAGTTTCTCTTATTTTGCAAGTAGCTTTACATCAAAGCCATTTCATTTCATGGTTAGTGCGCCATCCGTTGTTAGACTAGCTAGCTTTACCAAAGGTAGTTCCTCGTGTATCTCAAAGTTAATGTCACAGACCCCTATGAATATAGCCAACTGTGCTACACCCGTTACATCAGTTGACTCATCGAGAGCCAATGAAAATAATTCAAAATCAACTATTTTGTTCTATAATTGTTGACGCAAGCTGACTGACATGTCATTTATTCTGCCACAGTGTTCCTAACGTTATTTCTTTGAATGTTTTCACCTTTTTCTAAACAAATTACTTCCGTGGCTTTAACGACGCACTCCTTCATAAAATCACATTCATTAAATGATTGCTATGGCTTACAATAAAGTTTGATAATATGTAGCTTGCTTTCACTGCAGACTCCCTCTCGTTGTTCTGTTTAACAAATACTATTTTTCAATTCAAGTTGCTTGTCATCTCTTATTTTCCAGCGTAATAGTTTAACATTATTTTGATAATTTTTAAGGTGGCCAAGCGGGCCGCATTCGGCCCCCGAACACTGTTTTTGACATGCCTGGTCTACACAGTTAGCGATGAAAAAGCAACATAAGGCCTATATTTCTTAGACAGATATAGAGCATGCTTACAGTTATTGATACATTATTAAACTTAACATAATTATTTTCAGGACAGGTAGGCCTATAATTGGAGGCCCATCATATGATATACAATTTATGGGCCAGACTTGAATAGAAATGCCTGGGCCGATTTCGACACCCAGTCCGCCCCTGACCAAACCCTACATATTTAGCAATATCTGTGAACTCTGATGGATTAATTTCGCTTGTTGGTATTAAACAAAATAATAAATTACCTGTGATTAATTGACTAATTTGCTAATTTATTGTAATAATTCATATCTTGTCTACGCCATTGAATTATACTGCAAAAATTCAACTTCATCCGAGAATGGGTGTTCGAAAAATAACGTGTAAAAACATTTTACCTGACAGACAGACAGACAGAGTGAGTTGATATAAACGTTTTAAAAACATAATAAGGTTCTAAACACTTTAATGTATTAAGATCGATGAGTGCAGACTAAACATTTTACTAGAAAACAAATTGTCGGATATTTAAAATATTATGAAACCAGCGTTATTGATCTTTAAAATATTAAATATGTGCCTTTATTGTTTATCTCCACAATGCATCAGCGAGACCAAAGTTAAGGATTGTTCCCTTTCTTGTCATCGATCTGATTCATCTTTTCGTTTTTCATTTTGTCATAGCCATAGACATAAATAAATAAAGACTGGCCGATTAAACGAAAATTAGTGACTTTTTTGTGTACTTTATTATGCAGCATTTATGAGCAGTATAAAAGTTAAGTATTCATATCTATTTCAGCCACACACCTATATATATTGTAAATAAGGAGGCAGTGTAGTTTTGTTTAATCTCTAAGAATGAAGATCATGCATTTTTCATAATTCGGATATCCGAATACAATAGATATACATGTTTTCAAGTTACAGTCTATATTTATTTATGTCTATGGTCATAGCATATACAATCAACTCTTTTAATTTATGATCAGAATTGGTGTTCAAAATCTCTCCATTATTGCTATCCTGGCATATAGATAAGCAATTTGTTGTGAATAGATTTTAGCAAGTTAAATCTTAGAAGTTCTGGACGGAGTGCATTATTAATCGCAGTTCTATATGTGACATATTTATCTACAACCAACGCAGAGAAAACCATTGTCTGTTAGTGATCGAGTCAAGTTTTTTCGCTGTCTACGCCTGTCTTCGCCTATAGCTTTCCTTTTTGTCTCGTGTGTCCTGCGGGCTTTGAATGAGACTTCAGCGGAGAGACTGCAGCTGTCTCTCTCAGAAGCTGTTTGCTACCAGATGTTACGCCATTAAAGACAAGTCGACGTCTGACTTTTCACACTGGCATTTGTTAGCAGAACGCTTTTTATAGAATATACATGAATGAAAACAAATGTCACTAAGAAAAACTTAGCATCTCCTACATTGTTTCGTTGATCATAGGCTGAGTTTTTATTTATTCCTTCACAATACATATGACAGAGCAGCATAAGATGTTTTACTTTTAAATCCGAACTAGTTTTGATTTGACTGAATGTAAATTTCATTTCTTGATTGAAAGGCATGCACCAGTTGAAAGTAAAGTCTGTAATGCATACCCTACACTTCAGTCATCTCTGTGTCTTTGTGTTTTTCTGTTGTTCTTACAGAGGTAAGGGAAAAGTTCTTCATTTCCAAGTTCGTTTACCTAATTTAAAATTTCTTTATTTTTTAAAATTATATTTTGTTATTGAAATTGATGACTCTATTACAGCCACAATCCGAAGTGTGGCCAGTTCTTGAACTGACCGGCCACTTAGTGAAATGGCTGAGGAATGTACTTGAAATTAAAAACGTTTATTCTACTTTTGCCAGCCACTTCGCGGAATGCCATGAAACCCCCTGTCAATGACCCGGTTTGCTGATTAAAGACTGTTTAGTAAACAGTGCATCAGTTAGTACTTTTGTAATATCGGTTGGCTTTGCTGTGAGGATATTAGAGTTTGTCTGCTGCTTTTATCAGAGAATGCCATGCTTCTGTCACCTCTGTGACTCTTACTATTAATTTGACAAACTGGTCAATGTTTAGTGATAATGGACAGATTGCTAATTGGCCGATTTCGGGCTTTGGCCGTAACAACTCTACATTTGCCTGATTTCATAAAGACTATGTAGAATAAACATGTGCAATGTAGCTTGGTTTTTATAACCTATATTTGGGTTTGTAAAAGGAAACAACATTGGAGTTGTTGTTTTTTTGTTTAAGTTCATAAATTATTTTTAATAGTTTGTTTCAATCTAGTCGACTAATGACTAACTGAGGTCTAGATCTAAATGTACGTAAAAAAAAAAAAAAAAGTATTCGATTTTAAATTCTGTGAGAAAAAATTTACAAAACTTTTATTCAGTGTGAGTGTGTATGCTTTATTTCTTAAATACTTGCAAAGAAAAAAAAAATTATTATGGATGCCTGGTCGTGTGGTGTCGGAGAAAAAACATGTAAAAACAGTAAGTTGATAATCCGGGTTCGAACCCTTCCCAGCGCCAACACCAAGCTGATCTTCATCAAGCTTGGACTAGGATGTAACAATTGTCATTTTGAAACGTAAAAGAAAACCCTACACTCTCCACATACCGGAAGTAAAGAGAGATAACTCTCTAGTGATTTCATTGATACGTTGACCTTAGAGTTAGGCCTATCACTGGTGCCATTATCTGCAAACTATTGAACAAAAAAAATTAAGAAATCATTTTAGACTAAATACTAGTAACATTTATTTGCAAATCTTGTATCAACTCACGCTGTCTGTCTGTCTGGTAAAAAGGTGGGTACACGTTATTTCTTCCAACCTATTCTCGCTTCTCGAAAACTTTAAATGGCTAATTATTATACCTAACAAAACATAAATCAATTTTAAAAATGTCATTTTAATTATTACTAATTACTTAATTGTTTGTTATCAAATAAGGGAAATAACGTTTACTTTAGTGAGAGATATAGTTGTAAGTTCGGAGTTCTTCTCCTTAGATAAGCTTTGTTTTAAAAAAAAAAAAGGATTTTTTAAATCTACACGAACATAATGATCATTTGATTACATCCGTTTGGGCAAGGGGTACGGTTCATTGAGCCAATGCAATGGGTTCAACCATCCCATGCCAGGCCGGAGACCGAGCCCTCGAGGGGACTAACTCGATATTCTTATACTGTACCATTGCGTTCGTGTTGGGGGTGGGGGGGGGGGGGGGAAACACCTCGCTGGGGAACGATGCGACGGATCGGACAGGATTAGCAAGCCTTTGTTCCATCCTCACCACGTGCAAGTACCATCACTAGAACATAACTGTTGGTAGCTTACTGGAGGCTAGGTTCAATCTCGTTCTTCGCCTTAGAATCTAACCTCTCTGTGTGTTGTTCAGTTTCTCTCTCTGTCTCTTTGTTTATCCTTCTTCCCTCTTCTGTATGTGTGTCTCCCTTTCTCTCTCCCCCTCTCTATTTCTATATTGCGATGACAAACACCCAAACACTATGTTTACCGTCCTCAACTAGCTACTAAGTTATTGCTATGCCAAGAGATCAAACAGAATTAAGGAAAAACGTTGAGTTAATACTTTTACAATCACCTTTATTTAAATATTGATGTATAGACACTTTACATGAAAATCTAATAGACTTACATATTGATGTATAGACACTTTACATGAAAATCTAATAGACTTACATATTAATGTATAGACACTTTACATGAAAATCTAATAGACTTACATATTAATGTATAGACACTTTACATGAAAATCTAATAGACTTACTTATTGATGCATATATCTATACCCAATCATACATTGTCTTTTAGGTCTGGCAGGGGAAATAACTTCTGCCATTCTCCACCAAGTAGAAAAGAATCAGCCAATAAAGCTCTATTCAACAAGCACAATACAAGCCAGAAGTCTTGTTGACTGCGCCAGAAAATGTCATGATCAGAACTGCGCCTGCTACTCATACAGCATGCAGTCATGTTTCATTGGTGAGTTGACTGGTATATACATTCATAAAATCAACTTGAAAGTTTAACTTCGTGTCATTAGGTTTTTATATAAAATGCTAAACTATATACAAAACACATACATAAAATACACAACATGGTCGAGCTCACTTTTTGAATGAAAGGGTCAGTTATTGACTAAAGAAAGCATGTCAAAGAGAAAGAGTCTTAACAAATTGCTATTCTCACATTATAACTAAGAACTGAATTTAAGACTACTATTATTTGTTGCTATGACATTTTGGTCAATTCATGTCCCAAAAGATGAAAGCCTTAAGAAAAAAACGATTTTTATCATCGTCTGTACTTAAACTCAACCGTTACATTTGATCTTCTGAATGTAAACGTTTTGGTTTTACAATTTAAAATACATTTTCCAAAGAGTAAATAAGATGCGCATAGTGATACCACTGTCTTGTTTTTTGTAATAAAAAGGGAAATAGATTGTTTAGTTCTTTAAAGATTTATGTGTGTGGGTCGCAGTGCCAACATTAAATAGTACGAACAACTGAGTATTATTTTCTTTAAAGCTCTACACATTATATTCATATGTATTCTGAATTTTCTTTTATCTAGCAAAATACTTGTCTTCTGTTCACTCAAGAAAAAAGTTAAGTTTCCCTTTTAGACCTTGCGGTCTATAGGGCATCTGTTTCTGTGGCCTAAGGTTAACGAGGGTGTCATGTGGCCAGCACAACGACCATCCGCTGGGTGGACTCAAGAGTGGCCCCAAGATCCCGAAATTAAAAGTCCCAGTCTTCACCAGAATTCGAACACTGGAGCTCGGTTCGTAAGCCAAGCGCTTTACCACTCAGCCACCGCGCCTCCCCCTTTTTTCATTATTAGTAGCAAATAAGTCAGAAATTAAAACACGAATAAGTAATATATATATATATACATATATTGTTTAAAAAATGGCGTATTGTAATGAAAAACATACTAGCATAAACAATTTTCTATCACAAGGCAGGCCACAAAATATTATGAAGTGAGATTTTCAAAAGCTATACTAGTTTTCGACATCTAAACATGGCAGACAGTAGGACAGACAGTAGGACAGACAGTAGGACAGACAGTAGGACAGACAGTAGGACAGACAGTAGGACAGACAGTAGGACAGACAGTAGGACAGACAGTAGAACAGACGATAGGACAGACAGTAGGACAGACAGTGGGACAGACAATAGGACAGACAGTATGACAGACAGTAGGACAGACAGTAGGACAGACAGTATGACAGACAGTAGGACAGACAGTAGGACAGACAGTAGGACAGACAATAGGACAGACAGTGGGACAGACAATAGGACAGACAATAGGGCAGACAGTAGGACAGACAATAGGACAGACAGTAGGACAGACGTACGGAACGTGAAAAAACAAACACAGCTAGAAGAGACTTTTTTCTCTTAAGGCGGCACTAAAAGAAACAACACAGAGTTTAAAACTGTTTCATTCTGTTTCAGGCAAGTGTAATTTGACCATCACTTACTTAGAACCTGGACCAGGGCTGTATGTTTCTTGCTTTAGCAGTGACGGTTTTAACTTCGTCACCATTGGTTCAGTTAGCGCATGCGTGTGGGTGTCGGCATTCGCAACAGATTACATCACTGCCAGAGATGACTGTAGAGGTAAACTCCAAATTAACTTAAAATATTTCAAATATAAACGCACGAAACTATTAAAAAGTTCAAATGCGAGCGTTTATAGGTAATAACGACTAAGCAGAGTTTAAGTAGCTGCCTGACTAGACGTTACAAGATAATTACGTCCTACGCATTTCATGTGTCAATCTAGTCTTACATGTAAATCAATGACTTAAACTCTGCTAAGTCGTTGGTTTTCCTGGCTGATTCAGGCAACCCATTTCAGTCTCTAATGGCACTATGGTAGAAGTAGCACTTGTATGAATTCATCCTAGTATATGGAATAAGAAATGTCTTATCTTATCTTATAAAATATAGACGTTACTTTAAAAATAAGATGATTACATTTTAGACCACTGTCGAAATTGTGTAAATGTAGGCGAATTGATCGAGCATATAATAGCAATGTCCAGTTTTGTCAGAAATGTACATCGTGAAGCTAATAAATCCGTACCTGGACTTTTCTAGTCAAAACTACCAATTCTACTGGGATAGATCTATACATGCATGACTAGATGCATGACGCTTAGGACGTATTCATCTTCTTTATTGTAGTAACGTCTGTATAATATAAGATAAGAAGATATAGTCAGGCCTCGCGGAAAACTAGGGCCTTGCGGAACAAAGTTTGGGAAACACTTGACCAGAAAAAAAAAGATAAAATTACAAGTGATGACGTAATAGTGATGTCAGCCTAAGAGGTGATGAAGGGGTGATGACAACTGACTTAGAAAGCGTCTTTGAGGCCCAGAACATAATTAGGAAGATTAGTGTTACCTGTTACAATGTTAAGAAGGTCAGTACTGCTGCAGAATGGTGACATCATTCGAAAACATCATTCGAAAACATCATTCGAAAACTTAAGTGGCAGTGGCAGAAAAAGACTACAAAGCTTATAACATCTCACTCGGTCTGTCTGTCTGGTAAAAAGTTTGTCCAAGTTATTTCTCCCACATCCAATCTCGGATCAACTTGAAATTTTGCAAAATTATTTCCTTTACTTGACAACATAAGAATCAATTGCGAAAATAAACAATTAGTTAACTATTGGTAATTTTTTTTTTTATCTCGAACAAGGGAAATAAATTGTACTTGACTGAAGTGGTGGTATAAGCTGGATTAGTCCCCTTTATAGATCGCCGCTTTAAATTGAAAGAATAATATACTCATAAATAACTTACTAGCAGAGATAGCAACGTCGGCCCAAGGACGCGCAAGCCCCCCCCCCTCTCTTTTTTTGTAAATGCTTTTAAAAATCAATTATTGTTAAAATCCACCTAGAGATCCCTTTCTCCCACCCCACCTAAATGCTCCAGATAAGTGATAGGATTAAAGTATATAGAGAATTTACAAACATGAAATATCGCTAAACAAAAAAGAATTGCTCAAAATATAATTAATCGCACCTATTTAATGTGGTTGGTCTAAATGTATTACAAAATTAATTACATGACTGATCCAAACTAATTGATACAATTACACTTCGTATAAGCTTTTGGTTGTTTTTTTTTAGATATTTTTTTTCTTCTGAATATTAAACTTTTTAATTTTGAAAATGTGGATAAAAATGTTATGGCTGCCTAATCGTTCTATACCTGTTCTGGGCTGTCATCCCGATGTTCCCTGGTTCGAGCCTTTCCGCCGCCATCCCCCGCCCTCCTGCAGTAGTTTTGGGGCTAAGATGTAATAATCTTCTATTCTCGAAGAAGATTCTAAACTTGTCAAACAAAACAAAGAAACTAAAAAAAAAAAAAGATAATAATCATAATGGCATTGTCCTTGATTCTGAACATTAAGGATGAGTGCAGTTTCACATGACTACGCAAACCAATATGAGACCTGCATAATTTTCTACATTTGATGCAGACAAGGCTATTGTTAACTGAAGGTCAGTTTAAGTCTTTCTTTGCGTCGTTACGTCATCATCTCCTGTCTACCACTGTAATGTTGGCTCATACTTCTCACGGCTATGGCCAAATTTTGACTCACGGGGCCTCCGCTGTGGGTAAGAAGAGGAAAATGTGTCTCATATTCTATTGGACTACCCTAAACTTGCTGATCTCCGTCTCGACAGGTCTGGGAAACCAAAAATTCTCGACCTGTATGGTGACATATATGCAATACGCAAGACAGCAGGGTTTCTGTCCAGGGCTTTTGCAAGAGAGGATTTAACCCTCTCAAGCCCTCACTCAAATGGAGTTTGATGATGATTTATGACCGCGAGAACTTTTCTTCTGGGTCTCAAAAACATTTCCGGCAATAAACAAATCGTCTTCTTATAAATGCCCTAAATTCCATAATCTACAAGACAAGGTTTATGGTCGTTGAAAAAGTGATTCGTTCTTAGAGCAACACTGCATGATATAGAAAAGATATTCAATAATTTAAAACAAAATATCATTAAAGTTTGGATGTGTTGAAGGTTTGAATATTGAGTTTGAATTCAACCCTTTTTATCATACAAATACGTTGTACTCTATCCAGACAAAGACGCTCATCTCTATACAGTCAAAACGATGGACAAACTTAAATGGCTACAGACGAATTACCCTAAATTTTTCCTTTGGGTTGGTCTAAACGACATCGATGTAGAAGGAACATACAGATGGGAAGACGACAATACCGTCTGCAATTCAAGCTGTTTAAGTCAGTATTTTATTCCAGGTAATACAAAAATTACCATTCTTAACATATCAATTATTATACATAGAAATAATAGCTTCACCCTTTCATGTCTGGTTATAGAGTGATTAGTTTTGTTTTAAAAGTTTGACTGTTTTATGAGCTTGAATAAATCTTTATACAACCAAAATATAAAAAGCAAAATATATAAAAATAAGTGCTTTTTTTAAAGACAATCTTATCTAAGGGGAAGGACTACACATTGTCAACCTTATTTCTTATTATTGTAAAGGTTTATTTCACTTTTTTTATATCAAGCAAAATCCATTAATGTCAGTGGTCGAAGTAGTTCTAAAAGAAATTATAAAAGTTAAGAGGATGATAATCTTTGTTTGTTTTACATATTTAGGATGTTCCTTCAGATTCTAAAAAAAATTACATTCTAGTACAAACCTCCCGCAGGACGATGGGGGATGGAAGCGGGTAGGTTTTGAACCCAGGACATTCGTGACCATTGAACGTCAGTCCAGAGCGCATACAACACAATCAGGCAACCATCCGCTGTAGCGATTCTATTCTTTAGACTGTTTTTAAAAAATAAATTATATTGACTGTAACACTTAGCAGAGGCACCAAAATCGCCTGAGCATTACCATATAAACCGGCCCACGACCAGCCCTGTTTTTGTGTGTACCCTGGAATAAATGTTTGTAAAATGTTTTACATGTTTCGGATGTTCCTTCAGAGTTGAAGATAATTACTTCCTAGTCCAAACCTCCCGCAGGACGACGGGGGATGGGAGCGGGCAGGGTTTGAACCCGGGACCATCGATAAATCCGAACGACAGTCCAGTGCGCCAACCGCACGACCAGGCAGCCATCCTTTAGTTAGTGGAAAGACAGTACACACCGCCATTGACTGCTAGAAAGTCTGGTGCAGCGCGGTGAGCTTCCATAGCGAGGTTCGGGGCGAAGCCCCATGATCCAACTATTATTTCCGGTATTTTAAGCTTTAAAAATGCTTATTCTGAGGTATCTACAGTGCATTAGCCTGCTACTCTTCCTCTAAAAAAATCAAAAACCAAATCTGCTATTCACTGCACTTAATTAATGGAGTCTAACGACTGGTAGAAAATGGTAACTACAGTTTTACTTTAGTTTTTGTATTGGCAGGGGAGTGTAACCACAAAGCCCCTTTTGGCTACGCTCAAGGAATTTGGTGACTGTAGTTTGCTTAATTTCTTTTTGTTTTATTGAAGAAGGGAAAAATTTTCTGGAGGGGGATTTTAAGCTCAACCCCCTCCTCATTGACTGCACTGGGGCAGTAAGTAAAGTTTCTCTTTCAGATAATGAGGTCTGAGGCAACTGATGGTTTGAACCCCCCCCCCCCTTTTCCCCGGCAACGCCAATGTGTCATATTATATGTGTCAGCTTAATTCTCTTCAAAATATGTAAAGTGTGATAGTGCATTGAAAACTGGATGTATGATTACGTAATGTATTTTATTTATACATGTATGTGGTCTGAAAACTATAAACAATACAATAGCAGCATTAATGAGTTTGAAATTAATAAATTATTAAATGTTTTGAAAACATTTTGGTATTTTTAAAGATTACAGACTTAAAAAAAAAAAAAAGATAATTACTTGTTTTTAGTTCAAACACTTTAATAATCAATGAAGTAACAAAGTGCTGATATGTTTTTCTTGACTTTTAATTATTTAAAACTTGAAATTGTAACAATAAGTGTATGTACAAAATTATATATATATATATATATATACATTTAATATGTATATATATATATATCAGATACAGGATCCAGTACAAATGATCAATAAAATGAGTAAATATTTACTTTAAAACTAACGGCTTCTAAGTCTAACTTTCAAGCTCTCTCTGGTCTCATCTCAAGCGAACACTCCTCCTTTATATCTTTCTTTAGAATAAAGAACCATGACATCTCATACCCATCCTTGACTCCTTGACCCTTTTACATTTAATTTTCCATTTAACTGTTTTGGTAATTTACCTACGTTTTAATTATGTTTCCCTGCTGTAGCCTTGAACTAAGTTTTAATCGGCGTCTTTCTGGCATTTAAACGTGGGTACGCTGACCTGATTTGAGATAGGTACAATGTCCTCATTTTGTGAACAATGAGGTGTCACTAGGGACGTAACATTTCATGTGTTAACCTAGTCATGCATGTTGTTCTGTGACTTAAACTATGCTAAGTTGTTTGTTTTCCTGTCTGACTCAGGCAACCCATTCCATTAAAAGATTAGAGAACGCAGAACGGTTAAATATGTACTTAATTAATGTGAAAAGCGGCTCTTGCTTCATCCTAATACATTCTCGAAAAGCGCGGATTGTAAATGAATATACCATGACCAATTATTTAAATATAAGTCTCCTTTCATTAAATATCGGATGTGACAGCGCTACATAAAACCAAATAATTATTATAAGAATTTCCGCCTTTAAAAACTTTGTATTGAGAATAAGTTTGCCATTGATGATCATAGCCAATGACTACCGTTTAGATCTACATCAATAATAATTGTGGTGTGTGTGTTTAAGCTTAATAAGTGTACTTTTTTTTAGATCTATATTTGTTAAAATTAAACAAAAAGAAAGCTTACTTTTTCTTTACAAATTGCATAAAGAAGAACTCTATATTGAGCTGTGAATACATTTGGTGGTTTGCATTTTCTCTGCTGTGTGTGAAAGTTAATTACTATTAAGTATTGTTAAAGAGCTAATTGTCGCCCCATTGTCATTATTTTTTTTTTTTTGCTGCCTTATATCAATGTTTTCTAACTTAACCTCTCCCATCCCTCTTTTTCGGTAACATTGTCAATGAAACAATCAAAAGAAGGGGGAGTGAAGGAGCAAAAACAATGGGGTGCCATCAAACGTCCATGCCGACCAGCAAAATGATTAGGGCAAACACAACCTTGAAGACATTTAAGAAGTATTGAAGCCCATGCAGCTCGTACATAGCAAAAAGTACGGTCTAACTTTTTGCGAATGATAATACGTAGTGTGTACAGTGTAATTTTTTTTTATTCATGTTGAATTTCAAACAAAGTTAATTTTAAAAATAAATAAAATAAAATAAATAGTGTTCGAGCATCTGTGTCTTGCTGAGGTCACTTTTTTTTTAAAAAGTTGTAAGCATTAAAAAAAAAATATTTGGCCGCGACCAGACTGGCCATTTGGTTCCGGCCCACCGGACATTTACCCGTTTACCTATATAGCCAGTCCGCCCCTGACACATAGCCTAGATTCAGAAAACAAAAACGTAAACAAAGGGTGGTAAAAAAAAATTCACGCGCTTACACTTTAAGAGGACAATCATTTCCAAATGGCCAGAGAAAATTATGCAAATGAGAAGGTCAAGAGAAGCGACTAGTTGGATTGATTTTCAACTAAACACGTGCTCCGGCTGGCATGTTAGCCACGGGCAGAAAAAAAAAACATAAATAAATTCATACATTTAACAAAATATACAAAATCATAGGACCCGCACTTTCATAGGGCCCGCTTTAATTCAATATGTAGAAATTATTAAATTAAACCATTTTATAACTTAACAAGATTACAAAGAGAGTTTGTGTTGCCACACAAACTCAGAGGCGGCCGCCGTGGGAGACGCATCACTGTCGGATCCGCATATTCGCTGGTCGACTGAGGATGGCATCGAGCAGGGTATGAAACCGAGACCGTGGAGACAATCAGTTCTGCGCGCTAACCGCACGACCAGGCATTGCTCTTAATCTAATGACAAACTGGTTACAAACTAATAGCCTACTATTGATAATATACCTACACATTACGGAATGACAACTACCGGATATGTACAATATGTCAGAAGAGCCATTTTAGATAATCTTTTGATATTGAGCATTTTCATTTAGGCCTAAATGGAAATAGAATGAGGATGTAGATCTACCTAAATTAAACTACTAATTTAGCACTCTCAATATCTATATCTACTAGATATAGATCTAAAATATAAATTTGGGATAATGTAGATGTAATTTAGATAAGATTTATGTAAAAAAAAAACACTAGATAATCAATCAATAGACTAATTCCAAAATCTAAATATTAAAATAGTAGATTAGTTTTAGTATTTTATAACATTGCAATATTGACATATTGACAATCTAGACTTTAGAAAAAAAATCTACACTTTAAGCCTATAAACTAAAATTATAGATCTTGATCTAGTCTAAATCATGGCTGTCTGGTAGTGCGGTTTGCGCGCTGGACTGTCGTTTGGATTCATCGATGATCCCAGGTTCAAACCCTGCCCGCTCCCATCCCCCGTCGTCCTACGGGAGGTTTGGACTACAACTCTGAAGGAACATCCGAAACATGTAAAACAACAAACATTCTAAACTAGACCAAGAAATTCTAGATCTAGATTCTATAATGATTTTAATTAGAACTTAAATCTAAATCTAGTTTTAAAAATCTAGCGCGTGTAAGAAAAAAATCTAGATCTAGTGTAAAAAATCTAGCTCTAGTGTAAAAAAAAAATCTAGATTAGATCTAAATCTATTATGTCTTTTTAAAATGCGAGTCACATTACGAGGTTTAATAAACATTACAAAAATACCGAGTTGTTTTAGCATTTAAAGAATTTATTCCATATGACGTCAAAGGAAAAAAATCCACTACGTCACACGGCCTAGTTAGACTAAAACATATCATCTATACGAGCAGCTTGTTGAGGGTTCATAGACATTGGTGCACCGAGTGAGATCTTTTAGCATTTCATTTAAAGAATTAATTCCATATGACGTCAAAGGAAAAAAATTCCATTACGTCACACGTCCTAGTTAGACTAAAAAATGTCATTTATAAGAGCAACTTCTCGAGGGATCATACACATTGGTGCACCGAGTTTGTTCTTTTAGCATTTCATTTGATGGGCTAGTTAGACTTTATATATATATATATATTATATATATAAAAGTATTAAAGGATTTTTTTTGTTTTGTCTGTCAGTTTGTCTGTTCGTTATGTTAATAGCGAGAAAAGAAAAGACTAAAAGCTATTGAAAATCTGATTAAAATTAATTAACATTAACATCGCATTAGTTTTAGGTTTCTATTATAGATTGTTCCGGATGTTTCCATATTTATAGTGAGAACAAAATAAGAAATCCAGATTAATCAAATGATGTTTATTAAATTTTTGGGATGGTCTGTTATGAATATTAGATGTACCATACCCTTAGGGAGATTTTATTAAACCATACTTTGGTGTTAGGAAGTTGGTTATCCTTAAAAATCAGAGCATAATATTAACGATAATTAGATTTTTTAGCTTTTTAGATAGAAAGTTAAATGTAGTGTAAGAGAGAAGTGCGATTTTACATAAATAGAGTTAAACTATTTTTCATAAAAAATCCGGAACAACCAATTTTCGTAAATGAGAAAATTATTTGTTTTATTTATTAGAAGAGGGATTTCAAACATTTATTAGCGTTATTAGATTTTTCATATAAAATTCGGATCATTTTTGGCGATGATTTGTAAGAAATTTAAGGTAATGTATGTCGATTTCTTTTTCGAAACAAAATCCGGAACATTCTTTACCGATTAAACAACTTTTATTATGTTTCGGCAAGAAAATTAACTGTAAAATAATCTAAAATTGATTTTCAATAATCGTTTCCAGTAAATTACTTTCTTATTTTAAAATCCTGAATAACCTATTGTCGATATTTTTGAAAAAAATATCATTATTTGACATAAATATCCGGAACAACTTTATAGTTAATGAAATATAAATCAGTATAGATATTTTTATTAAGCATTTATATGCTATTTACAGTAAAAAAAAACGGAACAATATATTAAAGATAATGTGTTTCTTGCAACGTTGAAGCATGGAAATAAAATCTACTATAACTTAGAAGAGTAAACAAATATTCATTGGCATTGATTGTTTTTTCACAAAACATCCGGAACAATCTATTATAGATACTTTAAACTATTGCAATATTTCTGAATGAAAAATTAAAGGTTAAATCAAATTTACAATAGCCTCTAGTGTTATTTGTTAATCTAATTGTGACGGACAGACCGACCAACAGACAAAACGCACAAAAAAAGCTTCTTTTATTCGGATGGGGACACTAAACAAAAAATAAATAAAATCTGATTTTTTAAAAAAGTTTATGGAATTGGTAGCAACCGTACACGTTGCGACGTTACGCTACTGCACGAGAGTCGCTGCTTAAATAGTCCATTTTAAAAAATGTGCATGATATTTACATACGAAGAGCATTATTAGCCTTGTTTTCTTTTAATTTTAGCAGCTAGTTGACCAGAAAATTTTTTTTTAACTATTATTTATATTTGTTGTAAACATTTCCTGTACATTTTATAAATATATTTGACTTTGTGATACTGAAAATACACGTAAATCCTTCACGTTTGTAAGATATTGTAACATTGCCTCCCTTACATTTACGTAATTGTTTTAGAATTGGTGTATTTTTATGAAAAAATCGCTTGCATAATTAATTTTACAAATTAAACGATTTGCTTTTAGAAAACCAAAAGTAGCCGCTGCACCTAAACTTTTCAAGCCGGATTTAATGATGAAATAATATTTTTCATATCTCTTCTAGTTTTCGAGATCTGAATGTGACAGACGGACAAACGGACATTTTGCACAAACCTAATAGCGGCTTTTTTCCCCTTACGAGGGCCGCTAAAAAAAGATTTCCGGCGCTCTCCTGTCGATTTAGCAAGAGCACTTTCATAGGACCCACTTTTTCATAGGACCCGCACTAATTTTATGCGTAAATTATTAAATCAAACCTTTTTATAACTTTTAACAGATTTCTCGCGGCCACCTGATTTTCCAAAATATTTGAAAAAGTCATGGAAATATCCGGAAATTATTAAAAATCTTTTGAAAACTCGTACAAATCTCATGAAATATATAGACAATAATTGTCATCTCAGGGTGTCATTCAATATGGAAAACGCCTATCCTACGGGCGATAAATAAAAACGCATTATGCATTAGCCGTAATTGTGTAATCTGGTGAAAGAAGCTTCTCGCGCCTCAAACTAATGAAGAATTACTTTAGTTCAACAATTCTCGTAGATAGATTGAAACATTCATTAATTGTTGCTATTGAGCGTTATTTATGCAGGAAATAACATTTTCATGATACACTGTAAAACTTCGCTACAAGCAAGGTTCGTAAAGTTCGTGGGATAACGAATAGATAGATTCTGTTACCACTTGTATTTCGAATTACTGCAATCCATACGTTTTGAATCACAAAGATCACAATCGAAGAGTTTTGATTCAGTCTTTAATAAGTTAGTTCAGTGCTTTGTGTAACTGGCTTCCCTTAAGGGAGCTGTCTAGTTGTACTGCAAGCCCTATTCCAACCGAATTCTTATCCGGATTCGTAATTTGTGGATACTGAGCCCGGCGGAACTGTTTTCACCGACAGGAGAAGGGGCAAAGGCGAGCAATTGGCGCCTAAACCAATTAGCTCCGGAGCTCCGGGCGGTAAGGGCTCGTTAGCCTTGGTTAGATACTCATTTAGGAGAAGGGAAACTGAATTCAAACCTCAGCTGCCTTGCGGCTATACCCAAACACGGGAAAGACTTCGGGAGACAACCCTGAAGAAAATCAGGAGCTGGTGACTCTTAGGCAGATTGCGGCACATTGTGCTTCAGCCAAGCAGAGCGCAACTGATCCCAAACTGTATAGGATAGTCCGTTCATTTGGTTACATCAGCTGCACGGAGGGGTTAATAACTGCTGTGTGGGCGACATCGTTCCTACCATAAACAATGCCCAGGCTTTCATCTCGCTTGTATCTATTGTTTGTTTTAAACATAAGAATCTCATGAACGCATATTTGATCATCAGATTCCACTTCTGAAATGCTGCAACATATTATTAACTCCTTACCATTGTAAGAGACATATTTTGTTTATGTTTTTGAAACATATTTGAAATTAACATACATTGTCAAAAATATATGAAATTAACATACATTGTCAAAAATATAGTTTCTTTTTACTTAGAACTCTACACTCTGGACCCACTATTATTTGTTAAAATCTATTTCCTTATTACTTTATATATCTATGTCTCTATAAACATATTACTCAGATATAAATTGATATTATATTTTATTTTAATTGATTATATTTTCTTACTTTTAGTTTCAAAAGTTAGTATACTATATCAGTAGTTTAAAAAAGTATTGTATTATTTTACAGTAAAAATAATACCGTAAAAGTAAAACTTAAAAAAAAATGTCATTTTACAGATGAACCAAATAACAGTCTAGGTTTCAGTTCCGACGGGGAGGACTGTATTACTTTCTTCGTACAACTGCTGAATGACGTCCCGTGTTCATTGATAAATGCCTACATCTGTGAGAAGCCTTTTTTCAACTTCCCCTAAATGAACTTACAGACCGGCCACTAGAAACCAGGCGCAGTATTAGTAAAATATTATAACCATAAACATGTACAAAATAAAAAGAATAAATGATAGAGAGAACTAATCTACACTACAGTCCACATTTATGGCTTAGGGGCCCCTGCATTTTGACATTCGACATCAAGACATGAAATAATGGAGTGATATTTAATTTAAAAACAAATATCGGACACTCATTTGGGTGCCCCCTCAAGTGGGGGCCGGGAAAATTTCAAATTTTACCCCCTACTCTAATAACAAACTACTGGGCTTAAGACAACCATTTGTTACATATAAAGGTAGTCGATGTCTGTAAAGTTGTAGTTCAACATGAAAATGTACTAGTTTGGCTTCATTTTGTTGAACCATAAGAACCTTGTCTTTTTGGAGATTTCAACTTTATCATTCTCCAAAAGACATATCCTTGCCAACTTTAAACAATAAATTACTATTAGGGTGTTCTTATAGACCAGTGATGCCCGACCTAATTCGACCTACGGGCCATTTTAATTTCCGACACTCGCTAGCTAGCTATACCACCGACTAATTTTCTTGTTCCTTTCTGGTAAATATTCCCATCGATCCTCCAATCTCTAGGCGTAGTCTAACAATTTAAACAAAAAATACAAATAAAATCGAAATGGTTGCACTTTCGGTGTTCTGAAAACATTATTGTTTACCTTACATCAAGTATTCTTTTAAAAGACAGGGGGGATTTTCTACCGATGTTTCGGTGGACAGGATGGAAGCAATACACGGGCGGATCTGGCACGCTGACCGTATTTTGGGCATCACTGTTATAGACTATATTCTAATTCAAATATCACTTTTTGTTCTGCGATACTCCAGGATATACTATTATCTGGAATAATAATTTCAGACTGATGTTTAATAAAATATTCTAAACTGTTCGGACTGTTCTTCTCTTATTTTATGCGTACAGGAGAATATTTTATAAAAAGAAATGGTGTACATAATTGTACAATATTTTAAGGACTTGATGAAAGTTACATCTCTGAAATCTTTTTTTTTTGTTAAGATTTAAGAGACTTTTGTACTAAAACAAAATTTGAATGAAGAAAGATAAATGTTGAAAAAGAATCATCTTAAAAAAAACAGAAGACGACGATTTAGTTATATAAATACCAAATATTGTCATATTACCATAAAAACCTACAAAGAATGTTTTTAGAAGCCATATCAATCAACCACTAGTGACCTCCTGCAAAGAACCAGTTAAGCCCTGTAGAAGATGAAATCAAAAAGAGAAGATGGGGCTGGATTGGGCTTAATTTGCACAAATCACCAACTAGCATCACAAGGCATGGCATTGACGTGAAATCCACAAGGCAATAGAAATGGAGGTTGGCCTAGAACCACCTGGGGACCTAAACTAGAGGCAGACACATTAAAGTTTGGTTACACCTGGAACAAGATGGAAAGAACGGTGCAGGACAGAGGGGACTATGGAGATCTAGTGTTGGCGACCCATACTCCAATAGGGGTGATAGGCTGTTAGCAAGTAAGTAATCAATCAACCATTCGCCACTAGACCGTACTAAAAAGTAAAACCATTACACATTTATGAATAAGTAAGCTGAACTAGGAATATCGCTTTTAAGAGACGAAGTATAAAAAAGACTAATTTCCACTTATACCGCCACATTAGCCAAGTACAATTTCTGTCCCTTGTTCCATACCAAACAAAATAATTAATTACCAATAATTAATTAACTAATTGTTAGTCAGTTTTTTTTTAATATTGATTCTTGTTTTGTCAAGGCATAACAAATAATTGTGCAAAATTTCAATTTGATCCGAGAATGGGTATGGGAGAAATAACGTGGTCAAACTTTTTACCAGACTGACAGATGGATGGACAGACAGACAGTGTGAGTTGATATAAGCTAAGAGATCAACGCTGAGAAGCTACTAAACTTATTGTATAGTTATAGATTTAGTTAAACAAATAAATATTTAAAGGCATTGAGTTGAAAGAGTGACAAACCAAATTATTTTTTACAAAGCTTGTATCAACTCACTCTGTCCATCTGTCTGTCTGGTTAAAATTGTGTACATGCTATTTCTCCCACACCCATTGTCGGATCAAGCTAAAACTTCGCTCAATTTTTCATGACATGGACAAGAAATGAATAAATAACAAGATTACAAAGTTTGTGTGGAAACACAAACTCAAAATCGGCCCTTGAAGTGGTCCACCCTGGCAGGTAAAAAGGCGGGTTTCGATATTTACATAAAGAATATAAGTATGAAAATCTATCTAAGGCAAATGACAGAGACGATTGGAGAAATAAAGGTTGACAGATCGTGTGTGGTGCACCCAGGTCCAGGAAACCAAGGGATAGATAGGTGAAGTGAAGTGTAGGTTGGATGTGAACCTGGCCCAACTGTCAAGGTGATTATCTAATTGATCTAATTGTTTTGTAAAGGGGCAATCTCTTATTCATAGCTGCGAGAGGAAAAAAGAAATTCCGTAAAAAAAAAAAAATAACAATTCCTTTAGTTAGGTGAGTAAAGTGTCCTATGGACATATGAATGCCCAAGTGTTTACGCGATAGTATAAAAAAAAAGAAATTTTAAATGTTAAAATTATGTTTCGTTTATATGCATATTAAATAGATTTTTAAATCTTTATTTAACGATATATGTGGACAGTCAGTAGTCACTTTGACAGAACTTATTATTAAAAAAAATTTCTTTCTTTACAAAAGTCTAAAACAGTTTGCATAAATGTGTTACAAATATGGTAAATTATTATCTTCCTTACTAAATAGCCTCCCGTGTTTGTTACTATTAAAAGTGAATAGTTGTAAAAATCGTGTATTTTTTATGAAAAAACTGCTTGCATAGTTGATTTTAAAAATACAATTATTCGCTTTTAGAAAATAAAAAATGGCGTTGCATCAGAACTTTGAATGGTCTAAAATATCATGATTTCAGATATTCAATATCTTTAATTATTAACTCATTATTTTGTTTAATAGCAACAAAGGAAATTAATACTCCAGTATTCACAAATATGGCTAAATTTGTAGGTTTTATTTAGTGTATTTTCCGATCCAGCAGGGCCATATAATCTATATAGTCCCCTTAAATAATCGTTAGCGCTACTTTTCCTTCACGCCTTCTCCGATCTAAAATGATACTTTAATCAATTATTTATTCTACCTAACAAAACATGAATCAATAAACAAAAATAATCAATTAGTCAATTAATTATTGGTAATTAACTAATTTAAATCAAATAAGGGAAATAACGTGTACATTATTGGTAGATATAGTTTTAAAGAGTGAGTTGTTCCCCTTTAATTATAACTTTCATCACAATGTGGCTGAAGCTCTTTTGTTGGTTTATTGGAGGTAAAAAATATATAGGTTTAGTTTTCTTAAGGTATTGAGTACGTATGTGTCAATATATTCTCAGTTCCTAACATCATGTCATGCAGTAAGACCTTTTGTTGTGAAAAGATTTTTCTACTAGCTTCGAACAAGGAGCTTTAGTTAAAACAAATAGTTAATTTAGCAATGCTGGAACCATCGTGTAACTGACTAAATAAAGCAGTGGAGGGGGAAAATCCACAGCAATGTAAGTAATAAATTCATGTTAACATGTCTTGCATGTTTCGTTGCTTTCAAGTTAAGTTTAAGTTTTCATAAGATTAAAGAATCATTATTTCATTACGATTTGAAATTTAAATTATTAGCTTTTGTTTTTATAACTGCTTTTTAAATTTCTTTTAGTCTGTAATATATTTGAGAACAGGTGAAAAAAAAAGAAGATCTAATCCGAGATGAGTAGACAGAAATTAAATCCGTTCTTTGTCTTTGTCTTAATATATTTGTTTGATGTTGGTAAGTACTGATTGGAATTTATTTTTTAAGATTCCTTTTACACGCCTTAGAACAATATACTTTAATAATACGTTAATAAGTGTTTCTCTACGTTTGGATTTGATATGCCCTAAGCAAAAGAAAAAAAATGCCTACTAGAGGGTCTGTGAAAGTGCGGAAGGTTCCTTAGCGGGGTCCTAAGGAGTGCCTGTTGGCAAGCGATTTCTTGTCTTCTGAAATGTAGCAATCTAGCCAACTCCCTGACAAAGAAAAAAAGTTGGCAGGCTTTGTTTTTTTTTTTTTTTTTTTATTTAAACAACAATACTCTGTGATATTTCATAGTAACCTGAATTTGTGAAAGTATTCTTTTTGAGTTCATTTATTGCAGTGTTCAGAATTCCTGTTTTATGGATTTGCTTGTGGTTTATTTATTTGAAGCGAAGTTCTTTCATTTGAGGACACGGATGGCTGGCACCAAAACTTTATTTATTCTTATTTTTAAATATATATTTTAGAATTTCGATATAGAAGTGACATACATGGTAAATGTAAAATTGATAAATTGAGCCCATGTAACGAAATATAAAACTAGTTACTGAGCTAGCATTTATGCATTCGTAGAATCATTTTAATGGCTGCTTCTTTATAAATGTTCAGACGATGTTTCGACAGATGACGACTGAGGGAGAATTTCTAGTTTCTTGTATAATTAAACGTATCGTAGGACTGCATTTGCATTTATCTGTGGATAAAAGAGCTCGCGTGAAAGTTAATCTATACGTCAATTCTGTTTATTCGAGAGGCTAAGTGCGCTTGAACTTGGCTTGGCTTGGCTACCTTGAAGGGGGCTCGAGGTTTGACACCCGACTCGGGCAGAGTTGTGTTTACTGAGCGCCTAAAGGCAGCACGGAAAACCAACTCCTAGATACCCCCTCCCCCCACCTGTCCACAAATGAGATTGTGGACCAAAGCGCTCTGAGCATGCTATAAGCATGAATGTAACGCTATATAAAAGCTATACTAATCTTCAAGCACACTCACATCAGTTTTTCCATACCTAAATGTAAAAGGAGTATAGGCAGACAGACAGCACTAATTTTACAATGTTCATTTCCCTTCTCAAAATGGATAATTATTATTATATTTTTAAACAGTGTTCATAAAGTATTTATGATCGCAATTATTTTGATGATGATCTTGCTTATTTACTTGACAAGAAATACCTGACTTATATTGTCTTTTAGGTCTGACAGTCCTACTTAATTCTGACTATTTTTACAAAGTAGCAAAAATTAACTATGGTATGCAATATTCAAGGAAGGCTTTTGAAGCCACAAGTCCTCTTCACTGTGCCAGAAAATGTCAGCTTCAAAAGTGTGCCTCCTTCTCATTTAGCAATCACGTCTGCTCCATTGGTAAGTTATCTGCTGTCTGCATAACAATATACAGCACTGACTGTTCTAGATAATAATGTAAATAGTGAATGAAAACCTTATCCATCCATTCCAACAAAACAAAAATGATCAAGGTCTCGCTTTTGGAATAAAGTCTTAACGTGACATGAGAAAATAAATAAAAACAACAAAAAAAATAAAAGTAAACTTTTTAGGTCACATTTTGTTATTAAGTACACGTGTTTGCAAGTCCATTTCTAGATTACTATTGGTTTATGAATGGTTGCCAGACTGTAAAATATGCACCTTGATGGTGCCAAGTCCTACCCACTCTCATCCCGTTTAGTCCCTTATGACATTTAGGCTAGGGTCAAGTCAGTCTAGTTATTTTCATTTCTGAAGTGAAGTCTGAAAATCGCAAATAAAAATTGTTATAAATAATTATAATACTTTACGCCTCATCAATTAAAATGGCTGAAACATGCATATCACAAATAGCACCAGAAAAGCTAAATCTCTTACTGGAGTTTCAAAGTAACATGATTTAAATAGAGTAGATAACGTAACTAATTGCTAAAATGCTACTCAAGGCTAATGAATTGTTAGTTTTTAGTTTTGTTTTAGAAGCACATCTTATTTTTAGAAGTTTAGGGTCAGAGTTGACCTTAGAAACACGCGGAACCTTCTCGAATGTCATATGCGGGGCTTAAACCAAACCTAAAATACTTTGCTAAGAGCTGCCATGGTAGCTCGCATAGACTAATAACAAGTCTTGTTTTATCGGAACTGTTTCCTAAGAAACCCACTACACAGTATTTTAGTCTTTACCAGACAGGTATCGTACATTTGAAAGTGTAACAGATCTCCTACAAAAGAGTAGAAAAGTCATTGGAGTTTAAGTGGAGAGCAATCTAATATGTACTCAAAGTCGTGATTATTCTGTTTAAAAAAAGAATATTTTAGAGAAGTCAAAGTATGTAAGCTCTACAAATTGCGTAGCCTTTTAATTGTTGTGGGCTGTGGAGAACAATAGCCTGTTGCCATGTCACAGGTCTGTACAAGCTATTGGTCTCCACTACCCACAGCTTGCGACCTTGTAGGTCAGTGTTGAGGCCTACTAATGACTGGTCTCGGTTGGAAACTGCCTTTTGTTTATTTTCTTAACTTATGAGATTTATGTTTCATGATTTCGCAGTGACGGTTTTACTTTCATCACTTTTGGTTCTGTTATCGCATGCGTGTGGGTGTCAACTAACATAACAGATTACATCACTGCCAGAGATGACTGCAGAAGTAAATGCATCTATATATGTTATATAAACTTAGTGCTAACACATGTGATAAATAAACATGGCATGTGACATATAATAGCATCACTAGAGTGGACGAAGAACATACCTGGTTACATCTCCCCGCTTCGACCCAAGTATCAATATTAACATCTTATTTAGCCATCTATGTCCCCATAAAAGCAACTTGAGTCTTTCAAGTCAGTAGAGATATCTAGACCTGTACAGACAACTCATACGTTTTTGTAATCTAGTATTGCTATCAAGTGGAATGAATAAACAGTACCAGCGAAATACGCAATGGTACCATTCCATAGGAAAATGAATAGAATTATGTTCTGCTAAGGATACTATGTCCAAATGTGAAAAATACATCTAGCACTTCTACCAACTATAATCAATATTCTCTCAACTTTAATTGCATACTCTCTCTGGTTTATATAAGGTTGCCAAAAGCTTTTCGATTTATGCAAACACAAGGTGAGTAGATTCTGGAAGAGCACTTGACTTTATTTCGAGCGTTTTTCGCGTCGTTTTGTGAAATTTCCTAAACACCATGACCTCCGACCCATGACCAGCCGGGGTCACGCAGGGTCATCTCTAACTATGCAGTTAGTTTATGGTCATTTGTGGAGGTCATCTCGCCCAGTTGATATGAGGTTCAATGTTATGACAAGTATTTATTTGGTTACAAGCACCTTTCTTCAATAACATAAAAAGCGTCTTTGAATTACGCCAAACATTTTAAACAATGCATTTCATTTCTTCTGTAATATTTTTTTATTTAATATTCTAAAAATCATATGTAATTTACACAAAATAATTACAATAATGAAACAATAAATTGACATTTCTTAATTAATTTGAACACATATCAATTTTTCTATTAAATGCTAAGGCATTCTACACTTTTCTATATGATACATACTTTTAGTAGAAATTAGCAAAGCTAGTACCTAAATACACCACTGAACTTTGGAGGGGGGGGGGGCGATTTTTTACCAAACCCTAACCCTAACGCCCTGTAAACCTTAGCCCTATGCATAAACGTGCGTACAGCACACACACACATATATATTTCATATATATATATAGAGAGAGAGAATAAAAAAAGCAGCTTTTCTCAACCTCCGTCGAAAAACAAAACAACTGGGGCAGCGCTATAAGGTTTCCTAGTGGGTAGCGTTTTCTTGCATTCTTCAATGCAGAAATGGATTCTCCTGACATCTACTGCTTATTATTTATCAATGGAGTTCGGGGCGAAGCCCCGACGCCAAAAGCGTTTTCTTGCATTCTTCACTGCAGAAACGTATTCTCCTGACATCTACAGCTCATTATACATCAGTGGGGTTTCCGACGCCAAAAAAAAAATTTCTTGCATTCTTCACAGAAGAATCGCATTCTCCTGATCAAAGGCTCGTTATTCATACTATTAAAAAAGAACTTTTCTAATAATGTTGTACTTGAAAAGTAAATAAATAATAAAACCGATTTTTTCCTTGAAAAGATAAGGTAACCCACATATTTAGATTTTGGCTTTGAGGATCGACACCGAAAAAAATAATTATTCGATAATATTCAATAAAACTCAAGTATAAATTGTGAGTTCTAGTCCCACATTTATTGAACTAGCAAAATATCAAATTAAGGTTGGGAAAAGGGACTATGTAAATATTATTTGGGTTTAGAACTCAATCGTGACTCTTATACTGAACAATTTCGTTTGAATTCTAACTTTCCCAAAATAATTATTATAAATTCATGTGAAATTACATAAACTCTGTCTGGAAATGGGAGGGGCGGTAGAGTTAAAACGATTCATCCTCGCTCCTTTAATAATATCTGCTAAAGATTGCATTTGGCATTAAAGAATAGAGGTGGGGCAATTCAACTAATTTTGTTCACAAACTATGATTCTCTATAAAAGTAGGACCGCCCCCCCCCACTCAAAGGGTTTAGGTGGGAAGGGCAGTAGAGGTATTCGCCCCCCCGCCAATCGACAAACAGGGAACGACATAATATAAAGATCGGTTAAAATATCAATAACACGTTTTAATCATATAGATATTTAATTGAATCTGTTAGCAAGCTAAGATTTCTAGAAATAAATTGGACCGCCCCTCCCCCCACTCAAAAGTGTATGAGGGGGCGGGATTGATACCATTGCTCCCTTCCGACCCACCAAATCGGCCAACATACTAGAGGGGGGGGGGGGGCGAAATAATCTAAAAATAGATTGAAATATAAATAATTAGTATATATTATTAACATAAGTAATAAATTTGTATACAAATTGTGTAAATTCTATACTAAAATTCGTCCTTCTCCCCCTACGGGGGAGGGGGGGGGGGGTCGGCCGAGTGGGGGGGGGGGCGATTGCCACTACCGCCCCCCCCTGGATCCGCCAGTGAAATACACAGTAATTCTATAGAATAAAGAATATATATTTTATCACCAACACTAAGCGTTATCATGGTGTTGGTAAACTAATCCTTCAGTATTCACATATATAGCTAAAATTGTTGGGTTTACTCCCCCTTAAATAATTGTTAACGCTATTCCTCCCTCACACATTGTCCGATCAAGTTGATACTTTAAACAGTTATTTTTTTTACATAACAAAACATAAATCAATTTTTTAAAATCCCAATAAGTGATTAATTATCGGTAATTAATTATTTTGTTTAATAACTAATAAGGGAAATAGCTTGTATAGTATTAATAGATATTTGTTTATTGTTTTTTTAAAAAAGGATTTTTTTTATCTTGCTTGTATTGTCTTCCTATCGCTTTCTCTGTCTGACTCTTGTTTTTTCTGTTATTGTTCACTGAAGGAGAGTCTCTGCGAGCCCGAAGATTTTATTTTGCGTTTTATTTTTACAGTAGTTTAGGTCATTGTGGTGTCCAATCGCTGTAATAATCCTGTCTCTAATCTCTTCGTCTGTGATACAATCTTTAAATATGTAGGATCTTTCTGTAGCTAAATACATCAGATTTTATCAATAAGAATGCATTAGAGATACCTAGATCCTTAATATTTCGGAGTTTAATTTTGGTTTCCTATGGCTTTTTTTTTTAGCTTTACTTAGGCTATCAGGTATTTTAAGAGTAACTGTGTAACAAAACTGTTGCTGTTATTGGTGACTGACCTTTGACACGTTTTATCACGTAATAAATACATAAAAAATTACAAAATAAATTCACTGTACACTTAACAAAGACTCTCGTTGACCCGATATACTTTTGGCTTTATTTATAGTTTTTTTTTAATGATTAAATCCGTTATAAAAATAGTCTACTTAAGCTTTTAATTGTAAATAAAATTATAAACTATTGTTTTAGATCTACAGTTTTCATTAGCAACGAGCCACTTCCGGGTTAATGTTCATTTTTATTTTCTCCTTCCCTACCCTTTCTTTTTGATAACATATTTTTTTTTAAGTACACAATTGAAAATCTAAATATGAAACTGATAATATCTATGTATCAGTGTGTATATAGGCGTTATACGTACCATTATCATTTATTGTGTTATATCCGAAGGATGCGCGGAATACTAGTGAAAGAATTTGTATTAACTTGTTCATTATGTGCATAATATTATTTAGGGTAGGATTTCTAAAATCTTTTCTATGTAGGCTATTACAATCTATGACAATATTTTTCTCTGTATTGATTTCATAAAGTAATTTACTTTTTAAACTGTGTCACGTCTTCACTATCCAGGCAAAGATGCCCATCTTTATACATTGAAAACGATGGACAAGCTTAAATGGTTACAGGCTTATTACAAAAGAACTAAAATATGGATTGGATTAAACGACATCGATTTCGAAGGAACATACAGGTGGGAAGATAACTATACAGTCTGCAGCCAGAGCTGGATTAAGCAAATATTTGCGCCAGGTAAATTTAATGATCGTAAGCAGGAATTGAAGATTTAAAAAAAAACTTATGAATGAACTCTGACCTTTCCCTTTTTGAGATTTGCTAAGAGAATAATGCAATGTAATATTCGGTATTGAGAAAATATTGCGGTCAATATTTTGTCTAGTTTTGCGTTAGGGCTGAATTGAGTGTTACGTCAAGAAAATAAATTTTGTCATCTCATATTAAAGGTATATACGAGAGACCAGGGTAATAATTTAGTATAGGCAGTTTGGCAATGTATCAATCGTTTTTTTTCATATATATATATATATATATATATCTTACACACCGTCTACACCCGTTGATTTGTTCCCAGGTAATACATTATATATATATATATCTTACACACCGTCTACACCCGTTGATTTGTTCCCAGGTAATACATTATATATATATATATCTTACACTTTGGCTACGCCCGTTGATATGTTCCCAGGTAACACATTATATATATATCCTACACACCGGCTACGCCCATTGATTGGTTTCCAGGTAATACATTATATATTTAAGACGAACATCTTTTCCTTTTTTTTTTTTTATTTCCACCAGACCGGCTGCATTTTATCGATCTCCGAGATATAGTTTTTAGACATGATTAGGCCCTACTAGTAGTATCTGTTACACTGAACTAGAATAGCCCACTCGCTCTTTCCTTATTTCTCTCACTTTCTCTCTCCTTCTCTCTCTGTGTCTTTCTCTTCTTTCTCTTACTCATTATCTTTTTTTCTCTGTAACCTCCTTTTCTTGTTTTTTTAGATATTTTTTTTTTAAATTAAAGCGATCCGTTGTATAACCTTTCCTCACCTCAACACCCACACATACAGGCAAACATACTTTTAGGGCGTAAATTTCAATATCACTTTTACTCCTTCCCCTGCCCTCCCTCCCGAGACAAAAAGAAAAATTCTATGTACTATTGGCTTCCTCCGAGACAATTGCTGATTAGCCTTAGGCTTCCCAGACACAATTTCTATGTCACCACAAGGAGATATTGCATAGGACTTACATATATATATATATATATATATATATATATATATAGCACATGCCAGTTCGAGGGCCCCTCCATGCCACTACTTAATAATTAATAAATAAAAACAGTGCAGAACATATTCTTGACTTTCATATTTTCAAACTCGGTTCAGTAAACCAATAAATCCAGCATCGAAAAGAATCACACAAACTATAAAAAAATAAAAAATTTTCTGACATATAATATTATTGTGGAATAAATAAAGCTTAGGGGAGATGACACTGATCAATAACTATTCGTCCCAGAATAATGACCTGTGACTACTGAACAATGACCCAATAGCTAGCCAATTTTTATTTTTTTTTTTGCTTTTATATCTTTTTAACAAGAATTTCTTCCGTTGTTATTCTAAGTCTTTTTTCTGACATTCCATCTTAACCATCGTTCTCTCTAAGTATTTTTAAATTACACTTATTCACATCTGTTTAAGGTCTTCGGAAAATCTGATTTTTATATATTTTTTTTTATTATACAACATACGTTTTAGCGATGGCTAAGTGGTAAAACACTTGGCTTCCAAACCGGAGGTCCCAGGTTCGAATTCTGGTGAAGTGTGGGATTTTTAATTTCCGGATCTTTAGGGCGTCTCTGAGTCCACCCGGCTCTAATGGGTACCGGACATTAGTTGGGGAAAAGTAAAGGTGATTGGTCGTTGTGCTGGCCATATAACACCCTCATTAACCGTGGGCCACAGAAACAGGTGACCTTGACATCATCTGCCCTATAGACCGTATGATCTATAAGAGGAGCTTACTTTACATGTTTTATAACAACTTGGCCAGCCCTCACTTACCTAGCTTGTGCACTGAGGCGTGACAAGCTCTCTCCCTCTCTTCTGATTTTCGCACCCATGAGTGACTTAAATAAATAAATATATACATATATGCGCAAAAGTAAATGTATATATATTATCATTATATTTACTAAATAATATTGAAACTATCACATCTCATTCATTAGGTGAACCAAATAACAGGAAATCAATTCCAAACGGTGAAGACTGTATTCACTTTTACCAAAATGTGCCACTGCTGAATGATGCAAACTGTTTGACCAACTATACCTACATCTGTGAAAAGCCTTTTTTTTTTAACTTCCACTAATCAACAATTGTTAGAATATCCGCTGTTTGTTTACTCATGACAATATAAAGCAAGCGTATTAATATCAACATTTTATGGTGTTTTTGTTTTCTTAATAAACATGCCATTGAAATCTGTGATTGGAATAGTTTGTGACTAACATGTTGGTGGTTGTAATAAAACAGCAGTCCATCACTTTATACATTATTTCATTTGAAGTCTTAGATAAGAACTTTTCAATAGGACTCAAATGTGTTTATGTATAAGAAATAATTGTTTATTGTTCTTTTACATTTGCAGACAGAAATATTGGTTTCTATTTCTTGTTGGCGTTGTATTTATGAACATTATATAGTAATATCATATATGTACATTATTACTGGGACCCGACAAAACAGCGCCGACAAAATAGCGCGAAATTTCCCGACAAAATAGCGCAAGACAGAATAGTGCGGCTTGATATATGATGTGTACTTTAATAGACCTAAACGTATGCCATATTATCAGAGACAGAGAGTACTTTCAAACTTTTATCTCATTTTCCTTATTCACCAATGTTAAAAACGCATAATTCGCTATAAAAAAAATATGTTTTTGAAATGTACTGAGCCCCGTTCAAGGCTTAGGTATATGATGATGTGTGTGTTACACATGTGTGTTATAGTATAACCAGAAATCTTGATTATCTGCGGCATCTCTATTTGATCAATCGATGACTTCTCGTGTCTCAGCATTGGCAAACTTCGGTGTGTCAGGATTAGTTAGCTGGAGATCTTCTTATCTTTAAATACTTTCTTCGGAGAACTAAATGATGCTCGGGCAGATGGTGTGGGCAATTGGTATGACCATTGGGAGGACTGGTTTCCAGAGACGAAACCGAAAGGTGACTCCAATATTTCCAATAGCATTATGAAATGGTATTTATCGAATACAGGACCATCTAACACGAACAAACAATTTAGTGGAGAGAAAGCACCAAAAATGTCAGCTGTCTATTGATGGTCATCACCCCCAATGTCTACAAGTTAATCTCTCACTTCCTCAAAGAGCAGGAGAACACTGAGAACAAGATTCTGAGGTTCAATGCTGGAGAACGAAGTAAAGCTGCAAGCAAAACAAAGTATCTCCAACTTAACAGACGTCTTGAAGCTATATCGCCGATGTTTTGGAACAAGCCACTGATGGATTTTCTACATGACATTGCATAGAGATTAACTTTGTAAAAGTTATGTGTGTGTGTAAATCTGACAAATAGGGAAATATCTTTACATTTTAAGTGCACGATTTGAATGTAAATAAATTATATAAATGATATATTTTGAAATTCCTCATTGTAGCTTATTTTTATTATAATTCTTGCAGAACTTTTGCATATATTTATATTTTAAAATATGTAATGTGTTTCCTGCAAAATGAATGAAAAATAATGATAACATTAAAATAGCAAGGTTACAAAGACAGTTTGTGTAAAAAACAAACTCAAAGTGGTTTGATGTGAATCTGACCTAACTAGTGTCTTATAATGAATATCTAATTGATCTAATTGTTTTGTAACAATTTGATCCCTTATTCAAATCCTCAAGAAAAAAACATAAACGTAAAAAAAATATTTCCTATTTAACTTTTTTAAAATTTAAATAATTTTAAAACAAAAAACTCGTGTATTTTTTTATTACAATTATTCTAAACAAAATTTAAACTATTTTTTAAATATTAAATTTCTAGGATGTAAATATTTTTAAATGTACTAATTTCTGCATTTCCAGCTGGTTTAACTAAATCAACAGTACACATCTCTGAATGGCGTGAACCTAAAAGCCCTAATTGATACAGGTAGCGGGGAAAGCTACATTTCTTCAAACATACCAAGAGAGTACGATTGGTCAGTGACACGTTCAAAGCACAAAATTTCTATGGCGTCATCTCAACTGTCAAGCGTCACGAGAGGCCACATGTTTGCATCGCTAAATTACAAAGGGGAAGTTTACAATCAATTCAAACTTTCGTTACTAGATGAACTTTGCACTGATTTGGTGCTTGGGTTGGATTTCCTCGCATTACACAAAGAACTAATAATTCCATTCAACGGTGGTCGACCTGCATTTCATGTTTTTTCACTCAATGCTGTTAAGGTAGAGGCGCCACAATTGTTTGCAAATTTATCCCCTGACTGCAGACCTATTGCTACTAAATCTCGTCGTTACTCCTTCCAAGACACACAATTTATTAAAGCTGAAGTTGAGAAATTGATACGAAACAGTATCATTGAACCTTCCAAATCACCTTGGAGAGCTCAAGTCCTTGTCACGACCAATGAGCGGCACAAAAAGCGAATGGTCGTTGATTATAGCCAAACTATAAATAGATTTACTTACCTGGACGCTTACCCCATGCCAAGAGTGGATGAAATGGTGGAGAAAATTTCCAGGTATGAAATCTTTAGCACATTGGATCTGGAGAGTGCTTATCACCAAATACCTATCCAACAGAGCGAAAAGAAATACACAGCTTTCGAAGCTTGCGATAAACTCTACCAGTTTTGCAGGATACCCTTTGGGGTCACTAACGGTGTAGCTTGCTTCCAGAAAACCATAGACACTATTATAGAAAAAGAAAAGTTGTCTGACACGTTTGCCTATGTCGACAATGTAACAATATGTGGTACAGATGTAGACTCTTATAACAAAAATCTGTTGTATTTTCAGAAGGTAGCTCTGGAATACGGAATAACTTTCAACGAAAGTAAAAGTGTATTTGCTACTAAGAAGGTAAAGCTGCTTGGATATGAAATATCCAAATGACATTTGAAGCCGGACCCTAATAGATTTCAAGCTCTGCGAGATTTGCCACCTCCAAAAGATCTGAAGTCTCAGAAAAGGATTGTAGGACTTTTGGCATATTATGCTCACTGGATACCCAATTTCTCCGACAAAATGTATCCTATAATGAAAAATCAAATTTTTCCTGCACCTACAGAAGTAAAAACAGCGTTGGAAGACTTAAAACAAAAATTGCAGAAAGCAGCAATTTTCACCATAAAGTTGACCATCCTCTAATTGTGGAAACTGACGCTTCTGACATCGCAGTAGCAGCCACTTTAAAATAGGATGGAAGACCTATTGCATTCTTCTCTAGAACTCTAGCCTAGTGAAAGGCATCAATCTGCCATAGAGAAAGAAGCAACTGCAATAATTGAAGCTATACGCAAATGGAAGCATTATTTATGTGGCAATCATTTTACCCTCATTACGGTCCAGCGGTCTATTACATATATATTTAAAGACACTCGCGACAAGAAAATTAAAAACGATAAGATACAAAGGTGGAAATTGTAACTGGCAGGCTTCAAGTTTGATATACAGTATAGACCTGGGAACGCCAACACAGCAGCAGACACCTTGTCTAGAGGAAAGAATTAGTGTTGACTTTAAAGGTCCTTTGCCATCAGCTACTCGGAACAAGTATTTATTAACAATGATTTACGAATATTCGCGGTTTCCATTCTAAGACTAAGACTAAGACTGCTTTATTGATCCTTACGGAAATTTGTTGTGATTACAAGGACTCTTTTCTCATATAAAGACAACACAACAGAAAAATACACACAAATACAACAGACAACATAAAGAGTTCATTCAGCGACTACACACAGGTATCTTGGTGCATTTCATGTTCCCTGATCAATGAGTGGCGGTGATAGAGTCTGACCGAGTGAGGTATGAACGAGTTTTTGTACCGCTCCGTTCTTGTTTTGATTGACAACAGTCGCCCACTTCGCGACGACCTGTCGTAGTTCTGATGGAGCGGGTGGCCGTTGTCTTCCAAGATTTTTTCGATTTTTCTTAGGCACTTTTGTTCAAAAAGCTCCTTTAAATGTGGCAATGTTGTAAGTGTAATTTTAGATGCTTTTTTAATGATTTTTTCTAGACGTCGCAACAGTTTAGATGAGGCGTTGCCTTGCCAACACGTTATTCCGTATGTTAGCAGACTCTGCATAGTCGCGCGGTAAAATGTCTCAAGGATCTTCTTGCTTAGTTTAAAGCTATTGAGTTTGTATAGAAAAAAGAGTCGCTGAGCTGCCTTCTTTGTCAGAGTTCCAAGGTGGTCTTCCCATGAAAGCTTGTTGTTGATGATAACGCCTAGATATTTATATGCCTTTACTTGTTCTATAGATGTAGTGTTTATTTGCAGTTCACGTATAGTATGCTTTTTTTTTTTTCTAAAATCTATTATAAGTTCTTTAGTTTTTGATACATTCAGTTCTAGAAAGTTGTCGGTGCACCAGTTTGTAAACTCTTCTATCGAGCTTCGATACTGAGTTTCGTCTCCTGAAATAAGACAGACTATGGCAGTATCATCAGCGAATTTAATGAGTTTAACTGAGTCATAGATGCTTCTTATGTCATTAGTGTAAAGAGTGTATAGTACAGGAGAAAGTACACAACCTTGTGGAGCACCCGTACATAGTACTCGAGTTGACGATTTGGTGTTGTTGACTTTAACATACTGGGGCGTTGGGTTAAAAAGTTTAGAACCCATGCTTGTAAGTAAGGGCTTACATTTAAGTTACTCAGTTTGTTTATCATTAGATGTGGCTGTATGGTATTGATAGCCGAGGAGAAATCTACGAAGAGGACTCGTGCGTATGTTTTGGGTATATCGAGATGCTTATAAAGCTGGTCCAAAAGCAATAGAATGGCATCCTCAGTTCCTCTAGCTGCTTTGTATGCAAATTGGTGAGGGTCTAGGCTGTTGTTGACTTTTGCGACAAGTTGTTTTAGCATATATTTTTCAAAACATTTCATAACAATAGGTGTTAGTGCTACTGGGCGGAAATCATTTAAGCAATCTATTTTTGGTTTCTTAGGCACTGGTATGATCTCTGAAGTTTTCCAGATGTGTGGAATTACGCACGTTTGCAATGACTGGTTAAAGATATTACAGAAGATAGAAGAGATTTGCTCCGCACATAGCTTGATCAGCTTGCCACTAATTTTGTCTGGTCCAGAAGCTTTTGTTACGTCTGCTCTTTTAAATAACAAGGTCAATTCATCCTCAGTTACAAAATTGACATAGGTCTCTTGTTTTCCTTTGGACAGAGTGTTGAAAAGTTCTTTGTGTAGATCAACAAAATCTTCTTTGTCAAAACGAGAATAAAAATAATTTAGTTCGTTGGCAAAGTTCTCATCATTAGCCACTGAAATTTGTTCTCGTTTTGAGGCGCAGCCTGTTATTTTCTTTAATCCCTCCCAGCATGGTTTTGAGTTGTTCTTTGCAAAGAAATTCTCAATTTTTTCTTTGTATATTTTTTTCCCTTCAATTATTGCTTTTCTCAGTTTATGTTTAGCATTTATAAATAAATAAATAAAATTTATTTATAAATAAATAAATAAAATTTATAAATTCGCTTTTCCCTGTCCTGATATGACATCTAAGACAGTGATAAAGTGCTTCGACCAGTTATTTTTCCTCTTTGGAACACCCAGTTACATCCACTCTGATTGTGGCACATCATTTATGTCCACAGAAACTACAGAATATCTACATTCTAAGGGCATAGCCACTAGCAGGACAACGCCCTACAATGCAAAAGGAAATGGGCAAATAGAAAAGCTGAATAAAACAGGCTATTTTATTAGCATTGGACTCAGGGAAGTTGGAACTATCACAGTGGGAATCTGTGTTGCCTCAGGCACTTCATTCAATTTGATCATTACTGTGTACTTCTACTAATGAAACTCCACACGAACGGATCTTCAAATTCAACAGAAGATCGCCAACGGGAACATCCTTGCCTACTTGGCTACAGAACCCAGGGAAAGTATTACTAAAATCACCTGCAAGATCTTCAAAATTTGACCCATTGGTACAATAGGTTGAACGTATTAGCTGTAACCCGCAGTACGCCCATATACGATTTCCAAACAGCCGGGAAGAGACAGTGTCGCTTAGGCACCTGGCGCCGAAGGAAAGTTCCACGAACGACTATTTCGAACCAGAGAACGGTATTCTGCCTCAAGAGGTCGGTGACTCTTTGGATCTCTAACCAGGGAGTCGCTAGGTGCCTGAAACTATCAGTAATTCACAGAGTCCCACCCCAATGATGTACAACCAGCCAGAAGTCATCAGTGACTCACAGGGGAGCCGCTCAATGCCAGAGGCCAATATTGACTCGAGTCCCGTACAGGACAGTTACGACTTGCAAGGAGAAAAGTCTACGCCAGAGACACCTCCGGATCCTTCATTTCATACGCATGGTTATAACCTAAGACCCAGAAATAAATAAAGGAGGGGTGAATGGAGTGATCGTTAAATGAACTTGTATGTTACCCGTGCTTGTAATCGTGTTCGCTTTCACTAGCCCCTACCTACGTTGCGAATCTGTCAAAACAAGAAATCCAATGTTTCCATGTAACTGAAGCATTAGTTGAACTAGGATCAGCATCCAGTCTATTGGGACGCAAAAACGTGTCCATTTAAGAATGGTTTTATTGAAATAAATTGTAATATACTAAATCAATTCCTAACCTTAGAAACAAGGCTTTATTTCAATACAACACGACTGATACACACAAGAACACAGTTCGGACTGGTCACGATTCACAGACTACGATAATGCGAACACGATTACAAATACTAGCACGATTACAAGCACGGGTAACACAAGTTCATTTAACGATCACTCAAGGCTTTCACAAAATTAAGAAATTTTAAAAATTTTTGTAGTGAACTAGAAGAATAATGTTTAAAAAAAATGATTGACAGATGTGAGAAGCCTGGTCAAGAGGTTACTTTGTGACAATTGACCGATTTCGGCTGTACAGTCGATGGTCGCCGTTTCATTCATCTCCAGGTTCCAATCCTGTTAGCTTCTGGCGCTACCTTCTCACATTCTCTTTTTTTTATATTTTTATCAAATTTGAAAAAGTTTTAAATTTAAAATATTAATAGGTGAACTCAATAAGTATTTTAAAGAAAAAATTTTCCTATTTATAATTAGTATAAAAAATTATATAGCATTCAGTTAAAACTTGGATAATAAATAAACATTTACAGAATATCCCTAGGCCAACTGTTGTATCTCATTTGTATAAATTGCCCTACCTCATTGCATTACTTCTGAACAAAAGGTACACAGTAAAAGTAAGAAAGAAATCAACAAAAAGTTTGTAGACAACTTTAGAATGAATAAACGAAACGAGCGACAGACATAGGAATTGAATGGAAGCACGTCTTTCTACAAAGATGAATAGACAGCTTTAAAGTTTACCATAAAATTAAAAATAACAAGGTTACAAAGACAGTTTGTGTGGAAACAACTAACTCAAAATTGGCCCCCGTAGTGGTCCACCCATTCAGGTAAAAAGGCAGGTTTTAATAATTTCAGAGAATATCAGGAATGAAATTCTATCAATGGAAAATAACAGAGAATAATGGAGAAAGAAAGTTGAGAGATCTTATGTAGTACAACGTTCCAGCAGACCAAGGGATAGGTGAAAGTGAAGGTGAAGTTAGATATGATTTGGCCTTACATATAATGTTTATTTAATTGATTTAATTTTTTGTAAACGGCCAATCTCTTTTTTAAAGCCGCAAGAAAAAAAAATTTGATAAAAAAGAAATGATTCCTTTTTTTTTGTTTTTTGTTTTGTTTTTACTTTACTCAAGTGTTCTATGTAGGTGGGGCCGCTCTGCAGTTCACGCGATAATATGAAATACAACTTATTAATTGTTGTTTTAAATTGTTTTCCACTTATATGCATATCAAATGGATTTTTTACTCTTTTACAAAAAAAAAGTAAACATTTTTTTGTAAATCTGGTAGTTAGTATGACAGAACTTAATTAACTTAGCAATAAAATTGTAAAAGAAAAAATAATATTTTTGACCAAAAATATATAACCGCTTGCATAAATGTGTTAAATGGTGAATGGCTATCCCCCTTACTAAATAGTCTCCCGTGATTGTTACTATTAATAGTTAATAGTTGTAAAAATGGTGTCTTTTTATGAAAAAACTGCTTGCATTGTTGATTTTAAAAATTAAATTTTTGGCTTTCAGAAAAGAAAAAAGTAGCCGGTGCATAAGAACTTTAAATGGTCAAAAATATTATGATGTCGAATTTTCACTATCTTTTCTAGTTTACGAGATCTAAACGGGACGGACAGACAGACGGACAGACATTCCAAAACTAATAGCGTCTTTTCCCCTTTCGGGGGCCGCTAAAAATGATAGTAATGATATTTGATTAACAATGTTTTGTGTACGTCACATAATGAGGATTGTTCAACTCTATCAGAGTTTGAGTACTGATGGGGTCAGCTCTACAAGAGTGTATTGATAGACTCAAAAGATTGCTTATACATTATATCTTTACGCCAATACATATCAAGTTCTATGAAGATTTGAAGAAATGTTGAACGGATCTCAAATTCTATGTGCATAATCCCTGATGATCAAGATAAAAACATTCCAACTAAAAGCAAAAAAAAAATAATTAATTGCTGCAATGCATTTATCAAGTAAGCCTCCAAAGACATTTTTTGTTACAAAGCTTTTATCAACTAACTCTTTCAGTCTGGTAAAAAGTTTGAACACGCTATTTACCCCCATCCATTCTCGGATCAAGTTGAAACTTTACCCAATTATTCATTAGCGTAGACAATACATGAATCAACAAAAAAAAGTTAGTCAATTAATTACTGGTTCTTAATTATTCTGTTTGATACCAACAAGGGAAATTTATCCTTCAGTATTTACAGATACGATTACTTAGTCGGGTTTTGTCCCCTTTAATAATTTGTTATTTACGTTATTTCTCCGTCCCCCATTCTCGGATCTAGTTGAAACTTTAAATAATTATTTCTTGTAACTAACGAAACATGAATCAATTAAACTAGTCTACTAATTATTGCCGTACATATTTATGCAAATGTGAAAAAACGTAAAAAACTTCTACAAATGGGCTGTAAGAAATAGTAACGAACAGCTTGTTTTCAAATATTGTGATACTCTTCAGACTCAACCAGAATTCATTAAATGGTCGATGTTTGTTTCTTCGTTTCAAATCAGATTTAGAATCTAGATCAGTTTAAAAATAATGGTGGTTTTATAGAAATAATTTTGTTACCAAGAAGAAAAATATTTTATTTTTCAGGATTTACTTTGAGATTAATTCAGGTGTAGGCCTATAAGTTAATTATTCCAGTAGTTCGTGGAACACAATCAGGCCTCGCGGAACACTAGGATTCCGCGGGCACAGTTTAGGAAACACTGATCTAGTTCATGCGGAAACTCCTGGCCTGTGGGTTAAAAATTTCCCCATTTGAAAAGGATTATAATAGGTCGCAAGCTACAATTTTAACGAAATTTTTATTTCATGTAAACACAGATTAGTTTCTTTCTGAGAAAAGGGCATACTCTTTAAAAAGTTCGACTCTCATTAAGGCACCTCAGAAAATATCTCGGTCACAGTGACACTCGACGCTCATCCTGTTAGATACAAGTATTTACAAGTCGAAAAATAGTCGATACGGATGTAAATTGTATTTGACACTGATGTTTTTTGGTTTTTATCTGTATGCACCCTGCAAAACAAAACACAACAGATTACTGCTTGATTCATTCAGCAGCGAAGGTAAGTTGATAGTTTTATTTTTAATGGTTTTAAAAAATTGAATTTCTTGATATATTGCGAGAGTTTAATGTCTTGCGGAGAGCGTTGGCATGGGGATGTTAGGTTGGTGGGGGGGGGGGGGGAGTAAAAATTTAAGAGTATCGAATTTGAAGCTTATCTAAACATGAATATAGTCCAACTAAAAATATATGGTGTGTAGTATTAAAAAATATTGATATATAGTTTAGTAAAAAAGATTTATAAAACAGCAAAACAAAAAAATGCTTAAAAAAAACATAGCTTATATAAGGAAAAGAACTGCACATTTACATTTAGCCTTTTAAATATTCATAACTAGCCGGATATGACCCGCGGCCCGCATTTTTTTCTGCATGTTTATTGGATAGCTAATATAAAATACTGTGAAAATTGGTTTGCCTGATTTGTTAAAAGTTTCTTTCTTGACCTTTGCTGTGTGTGTAGTTATTGTCGTCATTCAGTGTAATAAAGCTTTAGATTTTACAGTTTTTGTTATATTAAAGTACGACACATACATACATACACATATGCACACATAAATGTATACATACATACATTATAAGGCTTATCTTCGAGTCCGAAGATTAATGAGGAATGCAGTATTTCCCGTGGCTACGAAGCCCCAGCAGTGACCCACATATTTTGCCACATCCACATCAAGCATAACCGTTGTCCGCCGGTGGTCGATTAAGAGTGTCCTTTCGCCGTCTGCGTCTGTCCTAGGCAACGGATTTTCTTTTGGCATACATACATACATACAAACATACATACAAACATACATACAAACATACATACAAACATACATACAAACATACATACAAACATACAAACATACATACAAACATACATACAAACATACATACAAACATACATACTATACATACATACTGTTGTGACACGGTTACTATACGGATGTGTGGTCAATCGTGACACACGGTTAAGTGTTGTGTCACATATTACAAATTGAATTCTACTTTTAAATGGCTTGCCTAGGGGAACGTGACAATAGAAAAAGGTAGTTGTGTCACTTATCTTAAGTCTGAATTTAATCAAAGACTTACAATGAATACAAAAAAAAATGACACAAGAAATCGGAAGGTAAAATATCAACTTAATGTTTAATATAATATAACTCAATACAAAATGGAAGGGTTGACCAAAACCCTTTTACAAAAATGGCATGTAAAAGTATTACAATACCAGAGTTTGAAAATATAATTACAAATACAAGCAAGGCCTTGAAAAAAGAAAAATCTTAACTTACACGATCAATTGGTATACCACGCACGGGTCACGCAATGTCTCCGCTATTCTGTCTCACGGCTGTCTCCGTATGTCTGTCTGTCAACGTTACACGGGCGGTCTTTATATAATATACCGCGCGTCGATATCAAGACAAATCTAGTAATTTCTAGAACAGAATAAGTCATCAACACCCAGATCTAGAACGCTCTTCAAAGAGACATAAGAAAAAAAAAAAAACACCCTCCTTTCAACCAGAGGTACACACATAGGTCAAGGACCGGTCACTGTCTGTGTGGCTTGACTCACCGTGAAAAATAAAATAAAAAAAAACTTATTACACAAGGGGCAGACAACCTACAGGTCAAGAGAAAAAAATAGTATCGAGGTAACAATGCCTAGATACGTAACACCTCCCTCCTAAAAATAAAAAGTTTACATTTCCACGAAATGGAAATCTTTTTAGAATAATTACAAAAAATGATATTTACATTTCAGAATGTATTTATCATGATATATATAAAAAAAAATATACATCAAAATACTTTTTACAATCTAGATAAGGCATCGGCGATAACATTTTCGCTGCCTTTTATGTGTTTAAAATCTAGGTTGTACTCTTGTAAAAATAAACTCCACCTGAGAAGTCGTTGGTTCTTGCCAGACATTTTGTGGATAAATGTAAGGGGATTGTGGTCAGTAAATACAACCAGTGGCCATCTGGACCCACTGATATAAAAATCAAAGTGTTGTATAGAAAGAATCAACTCAAGACATTCTTTTTCCACAGTAGAATAATTTCTTTGATGTCTATTAAATTTCTTGGAAAAGAAACAAATAGGGTGCTCTACTTGGAAATTATCTTCTTGGTAAAGGACTGACCCAACACCTGTGTCACTGGCGTCAATAGCTAACCTAAAAGGTTTTCCGAAGTCAGGAGCCATCAAAATGGGGGAGCTAGATAATATCTGCTTAATTTGGTTAAAGGCTTTCTGACATTCATCCGTCCAAGTAAATCGGACGTTCTTTCTCAGGAGGTTTGTTAAAGGACTGGCAATGACAGAAAAATTTTCGCAAAACTTTCTATAATATCCAGACATTCCCAAAAATCTTAGGAGTTGTTTCCGATCAGCAGGGATAGGGAAAGCTTGGATAGCTTCTACTTTGGCCATTACAGGTTTCACCTGGCCTTGTCCTACAATATGGCCTAAGTATTGGATGGAAGCCTGGCAAAAATCACTCTTACTCAGGTTTACAGTAATTTTTGCATGTAAAAGTTTAGTAAAAAGACAATGCAGTTGTTTACAATGGCTAGAAAAATCTTGGCTAAAAATTACTACATCATCTATGTATGCGTGGCAATTCTCCATGTCAGCAAGCAGGGCATTTATCATTCTCTGGAAAGTGGCAGGAGCATTCTTCATGCCAAATGGCATCACTTTGTATTGGTACAGACCATCAGGGGTGACAAAGGCGGAGATTTCCTTTGCCCTATCAGTCAGGGGAACCTGCCAATAACCTGAAAGTAGGTCTATTTTGGTGATGTACTTAGCTTCACCAATACGATCTATGAGATCGTCTATCCTAGGGATAGGAAACGAATCGGTCTTTGTTACAGCATTTACCTTACGGTAGTCTGTACAAAAACGATAAGTCTTGTCCTGTTTAGGTATCAAGACACATGGGGAGCTCCAGCTACTGGAACTTGGTTCAATGAGGTCATTTTCAAGCATATACTTGATTTCTGACCTAAGTATGGCAAGTTTTTTAGGGTTGACCCTGTAAGGATGCTGCTTGACTGGAGTAGCCTTGCCAACATCTACATCATGCATTATAACATTAGTCTGTTTTGGTACATCAGAAAAAATGTCATTAAATTCATTAATGAGTTTCATGATAACTGGCCTTTCTGTCGAAGACAGATGAGTCAGTTTTACATCCAAATTCTGTAACACAAAAGAATTAGGTATTTTGTATTGTCCGAATTTCTCCTTTACAATATCATCAATAGGAGAAACATGGCTATTTGAACAACTTTTGACTGTATTTAAAACACAATTACTCTTCTCTGAGTGATCTGGCCGAGATACATAAGGCTTCAGCATGTTTATATGACATAGCTGAGTCTTTTTCCTACGGTCAGGAGTTTTGATTGTGTAATTGAGGTCACTAATTTTGGTCTCAATTTCATAGGGACCAAAGTATCTGGCTTGCAAGGGTTGACCTGGTATGGGCAAAAATACAAGCACCTTATCCCCGGGAGAAAATTCTCTAACACGGGCCTTTCTATCATACCAGCGTTTCATGCTGGATTGGGTGTTTTGTAAGTTATTTTTGGCCAGAACACAAGCATCATAAAGTCTAGTTTTAAACTTAATTACATATTCTAAAAGTCCTTCAGTGGCTGTTGGTGACAACAAAGTCTCTTTTATACATTTCAAGGGACCGCGCACCGAATGGCCAAAGACTAAGTCAAAAGGGCTGAATCCCAACGATTCCTGGACGGATTCACGGGTTGCAAACAGCAGCATGTGGATTCCTTCGTCCCAGTCTTTTTCGTGCTCAAAGCAATAGGTTCGGATCATGTTCTTGAGAGTCTGATGGAATCGCTCAAGAGCGCCTTGCGACTCGGCATGATACGCACTCGACATGCAGTGTTTGATGCCCAACTGAGTCATGACTTGCTTGAAAAGATTGGCCGTGAAATTCGTTCCTTGGTCCGATTGGATGGACTTTGGTAGACCAAATAGAGTAAAGAACTTGATTAAGGCCTTTACAATGTTTGATGCTTTTATGTTCCTTAGAGGAATAGCCTCAGGAAAACGAGTTGAAGCACACATAATGGTCAACAGGTATTGGTTGCCAGCTTTTGTCCTTGGGAGAGGACCAACACAGTCAATAAGTACTCTGCTGAAAGGTTCTTCAAAGGCTGGAATCGGCTTCAGAGGAGCAACAGGGATCTTTTGATTTGGCTTGCCAATCATCTGACAGGCATGACAGGATCGGCAATACTGGATGACATCTTTCTTCAAACGTGGCCAGAAGAAGTGTGACATAATCTTGTGGTATGTCTTGTGGATGCCGAGATGACCTGACATTGGTGTGTCATGAGCCAGATTCATGATGTACGCTCGGTATCTTTCTGGTAACACGATTTGATGGCATATTCTCCATTCTTCTTCGTTGGATGCGTCTGGAGGTTTCCATTTCCTGAAGAGCATATCATCTTGGATGTAGTAGCACGTTGATGCTAGCTCTGCCTCTTGTGATGTCATTGCGGTTTCTCGGAGTTTGGCGAGCTCTGGATCCTTCTTTTGGTCCTCAATCAACTGTTTTCGAGTTGATGCCGGCTTTTCAGAATTTGGCGTTGGTTCTTCTTCAAGAGAAGCAAAGAATGTGGTGCTCAAGTCCACATCATCGTGGTTACTGTTGGCCTTGATGACGTTCTCTTCTTGAGATGCTTTCAACCTCATTGCCCTTGTTACTGCACACGCTGGATATAACTCTAGGTCTTCCTCGGGTGTGGCAGATAAGTCGGGTGTTTGAGTGACGATGGGTTCGGCTATCACCTTTCCACCTGCTAAGTCATTGCCTAACAGCAACGAGATGCCTTCCAATGGTAATGTTGGTCGGACACCTACAACAACCGGTCCAGTAATGAGATTTGACTTTATGTCGATTAGATGTAGAGGCACATCTATACATCCAAGCTCTACGCCTCGTAACAGGATGCTCTTCCCAGTCGATGATGATTTTGACAAGGGCAAGATACCCTCTAAAAGTAGCGATTGTGAGGCACCTGTGTCTCTCAAAATGGTGATAGGTCGTAGACTTGTAGAATCACCGGGTAGTGATACGAATCCTTCCGAAATGAAAGGCTTAAAATCCTCTAATAAAACATCAATTTTGGTTGATGCAGACTGGACTTGGGTCGAACTCTCGCTGGAGTCATTGACAGCTCTAGGAGACGCAGTTGAGAAACTCTTTCTTGAGTCAGTAGAACATCTTTTGGATGTATTTGGAGAACTCTTGATGGAGTCATTGGAACATCGGGGTGATGTCTTATGGGAACTCTTGATAGAGTCATGGGAACATCGGGATGATGTATTATGGGAACTCTGGATAGAGTCATTGGAACATCGGGATGATGTATTATGGGAACTCTGGATAGAGTCATTGAAACATCGGGGTGATGTATTATGGGAACTCTGGATAGAGTCATTGGAACATCGGGGTGATGTACTAGGTAAACTCTTGTTTGAGTCATTGGAACATCGGCTTGATGTATTTGAAAAACTCTTGTTTGAGTCATTGGAACATCGGCTTGATGTATTTGAAAAACTCTTGTTTGAGTCATTGGAACATCGGCTTGATGTATTTGAAAAACTCTTGTTTGAGTCATAGGAACATCGGCTTGATGTATTTGAAAAACTCTTGTTTGAGTCATTGGAACATCGTGGAGACATTTTCGGAGAGTCTTGTACAGTCAATACATTTGAAACAGGTGGTGTCGAGGTATTCTTGATATGACTTGATGATGAGGGAGTAAACCTCGACGACCACTGTACTGTGCAAGCGCTGACTTTTGAAGGAGCTTTTTCGTTTCTCTTCCTCAATTTCCAGCAATCGTCAATTTTATGGCCTTCTCGTTTGCAGTAGGAACAAGTAGCTTTACTTGTAGTAGGTTTTCTGTCATTTGTACTGCTGTTCTTGATGGAGTTGCTAGCAATGGACTCAGGCTGTTTGATTTGTTTTGGCTTGACATCCGTCGTATACTTGGCAAATTGATGTGATATTATATAATCGTCTGCCAACACTGCAGCCTTGTGCACATCTTCCTCGCCACGATCAGCTATATGCGTACGGACGTCCAGCCGCACACAACTCTTGAACTCTTCCATCAGCATTAGGTTCTTGAATTTTGCAAAGTCGGTGCCGATTTCCCTGGAAGTGAGCCATTTCTCAAAGCGTCGCTCCTTTTCCCGCAGGAATTCTACATGGGTTTGGCCATCCGATTTGCGACAATCCCTGAACTGCTTTCGGTAAGCTTCCGGAACAAGTTCATATGCCTTAAGAATTAAGGCCTTAACAACATTATAATCTTTTTGTTGTTCAATGGTCAAAGAACAAAATACCTCTGCAGCTCTACCAGTCAAAACTGTTAACAGCAAAGTGGGCCACAAAGTTTCAGGTACATTAAAATTTTTCACAGAAAGTTCAAATTGTGGAAAATAATTGTCAATTGTGGCTTCATTAAAGCGTGGAATTATTTTCAAAAATTTTGTTGCTTCAGCAGTATGACTGGCAGGGGAAGAATCTGGTCTTACATTAGCAGCTAACTCTAATTTTTTTAACTCTATTTGTAATTTCATTTCCATTTCTTTCTGCTCTCTAGCCGCTGCAAGCTCTAATTCTTTTTGTTTAATTTCTCTCTGCTCTCTAGCCGCTGCAAGCTCTAATTCTTTTTGTTTAATTTCTTTCTGCTCTCTAGCCGCTGCAAGCTCTAATTCTTTTTGTTTAATTTCTTTCTGGGCTTCTATTTCCATCTGTTTTAATTTTATCTGAAGTTCTAAATCTGATTTACCCTCATCGGGTCTAAGGGTCTCTAAAAGGTCTTCAGAAAACACTTCCTCGTCTACATAATGGATTACAATGTTATCTCTGATTTCTTGTTTAAGGGCATTTGATTTTATTTTTAACCCTAACTGTTTAGAAATAAGAACCAGTTCCTTCCTAGTAAAAGCATCAAGCTCTTCCACAGAGGGATTTGCAAGAAAAACCTGAATATCCATGACTAACTAACAACTATTACAAGCAAAAAAAAAAAAAATGTATACAATGTAAATATACAGTACAAAATCAGTACAACAAAAAACCTTAAGAGAGTTTGGTCAATACTATTGATACTTTACTTCCGACTCTTTGACACAAAAAAAAATTTTTTGTTAAAGTCAACTTCGCCTTTACAAAATTACTCAAGTAAGACGAAAATAGGTTCAGAAAAATATCCGGGACGAAAGCCCTCAAACTTCTTTTGTCACGTATTACAAATTGAATTCTACTTTTAAATGGCTTGCCTAGGGGAACGTGACAATAGAAAAAGGTAGTTGTGTCACTTATCTTAAGTCTGAATTTAATCAAAGACTTACAATGAATACAAAAAAAAATGACACAAGAAATCGGAAGGTAAAATATCAACTTAATGTTTAATATAATATAACTCAATACAAAATGGAAGGGTTGACCAAAACCCTTTTACAAAAATGGCATGTAAAAGTATTACAATACCAGAGTTTGAAAATATAATTACAAATACAAGCAAGGCCTTGAAAAAAGAAAAATCTTAACTTACACGATCAATTGGTATACCACGCACGGGTCACGCAATGTCTCCGCTATTCTGTCTCACGGCTGTCTCCGTATGTCTGTCTGTCAACGTTACACGGGCGGTCTTTATATAATATACCGCGCGTCGATATCAAGACAAATCTAGTAATTTCTAGAACAGAATAAGTCATCAACACCCAGATCTAGAACGCTCTTCAAAGAGACAGAAGAAAAAAAAAAAACCACCCTCCTTTCAACCAGAGGTACACACATAGGTCAAGGACCGGTCACTGTCTGTGTGGCTTGACTCACCGTGAAAAATAAAATTAAAAAAAACTTATTACACAAGGGGCAGACAACCTACAGCTCAAGAGAAAAAAATAGTATCTAGGTAACAATGCCTAGATACGTAACAGTTGGGTACCTGGGAGCTAGGGGACTTGAGGAAGTCACAGCAGTGTGTGTTTAAACAGAGAAGGAAAAGAACATCTGGTGAAGTTGCTTGTATATAAATGTTAGTCTCTACATACGCTCTAATAACATTCTTTTCAATTAAAGGAACTTGTTTCTTCACACATACATACATACATGCTCGTTACATTGTGCCTTATATATTAGATAATGTATAGGCCGTTTTGTTTACCTCTAGATCTGTGTAGAATTGAAATGAGTAGCATAATAATATGATAAACATTATCATTACTTCAAATATAAAAGTAAATGCAATACGGGCTTGCATCTTTTATTCCATATGATAGCATAAATTCGTACAAGTTCTCCTTCTTCCCTATCGCTATTAGAGCATGGAATGGAATTGCCTGAATCACATAGAAAAGCAAATAACTTAGCAAAGATTAAGTATATTATTAACATGCATGACTAGATCGACACATATATACGCGAAGAACGTAATTATCTTCTCTTTTGAAGGAATATCTGTAATCTTATAAGATAAGATAAAATAAAACAAGATAAGATTAATTTGAAATGAATAGTATCACAGATTTGTGATGTTGATATGTGAACATAAATTCTACCAATAATCAGTTACTTGTACGCTTAAATTATTTACTTATTTTGTTTTTTTTGTTTTTGTTTTATAGGTATCACAAATTAGGCCTCTGTTAAAATGGCGATCGTGCATGCCGTCGTACTTGTATCAGTATTGAGCTTAGCCAAATCTCAGATCTGCACAAACACATCGTGGGCAATAAGCTTTGATCACCGTGGACAGTCCACTTGCAGCGAGCTTGACAAATACATCAACGGGTTTGTCAGAGGTCATTTGAGAGGAGGTGATGACCCTATCACTAATTTGGAACAAATTCAGTGCTGCAGTGATTCACAGCCGTGGCCGAATGTAGAGCGACAAGTCGTTTACGCCGACTGGACATACCAGTTAGATGACAATTTCCGATGGGCCTTTTGTCCTGTAGGATACTTTCTTCACGGTCTGTACCGGTCTAGCGCTAGCAGTCCAGGGTACCTTAATACCATTGAAGGTGCCAGATGCGCTAAGCCAGCTAGCCATCCGATAACATATGGAAGCTGTCAAATCGTAGACACATCGAGCTGCATGAGTAGACAAGGCACATGCTCATGTCCACGTGGTTTCTTTGTCACAGGCATCTACCGCGCTGACGACGACGATCTGTACAACTTAAAGCAAATGAAATGTTGCGAGCCAGTGGACAAACCTGATGAGATAGACTCTCTAAGTAAAATACGAACACGAATTATGGACACGACTCTGCGGAACTTAGCCAACCTGGCATATTATCTAGGTTACGAGTGGAGCTACGGATGCAGGGCGCTGAACGTTGGTGAAGATTTTTACAAAGATGGTTTTACGTGGGTGGCTGAAACCAAAATTTTTCATCATGGTTCCTGTGACGGATATAATCGCTACAATAGACTAAAATTAGTATTTGATCATTGGGGGCTAAGTGTAAAAGAAATAAAATATGGACCAAAAGTCACAGAAAGCCTTCAACCAGAAAGTTTCGACTCTGGGATTATTCATAATACAGCTTCATCGCCTATTACTGAGTCCATCGAAAGAACTCGTACCGTCCAAGACACAATAACGCACATTGCTACAACTTCTTTTACCACCAGTCAAGAAATATCGTTCCAGATTAGTTTTAATGTCAACGCAGTCTTTGCATCAGCTTCGTCTTCTACTACTTACACCACCAAATATGAGAACTCCTTTTCAACAACAAAAGAGAAGTCGATCTCAAACACCAACTCTTTCAGCAAGCAGTCGTCAATAACCCTTGGGCCCATGCAAGCTGCCAAATACAACGTGGTGCTCAACAAGATCAGAACAACGGTGCCCTACACAGCTGTGGTCATCACCAAATTTTCCACAGAATTTAAAGGCTTCCTACGGTGGAGCGATGGTAAAGGGAAACTTTCACAGCATGTTTACGTACAGCCACGACAGACCGGCCTTCAATTACCGCTTTGGCACCGAAACAATCCCGTTCTACAGTGCTCTTAAAAGACAAAGCGATAGTCGCTCTGAGCCTTGTTTGTGGAATTTAATGTTCCAAAAGTATCCCGACGCGAGACGTATCATTAACAGACTTACGGATGAAACTCAGTACGAGTTTACTTTGAATGGAAGATTGGAATTTGTTGAAGGAACAGATGCCAGCGTTGTCTGGGAAAAAGTGAACATAACCAAACGTGATGTCCTGGTCAATGAAGATACAACTAAAAGTACACATCCATACGTTGCTAAATCTGGTCTGCTTGATAAGCCAGCAAAGGTTCAGTATCCGGAAGTTCAAATAAGTATTAAAGAGCCTGTCGTTGTAAGCGTTATACCTGTCAACTAGTCTCGTTTGTTCCAATACACAGGCTTTAAAGTCATAAATGAACACAAGAGTTAGCATGCTAGTGTAATGAAATAGATAAGTCGTTTTAATGTTATCATAATATTTTATTTTCCTAAATATGTCTTTAAGAAAAAAAGAAATGCTATTCATTACATAAGAACACTTAGTTTATAAAAATAATCTATATACATTTATTTGTTGGATTTCTTTTAAAGGTTTTTTAGAAATAAAAAAAATTAAATAACGAAGAAGAGCAAGCAAAAAACAACTATGGGGGTTATCTTATGAACCATGTTTCTTAATAATGTAGAAGTTATTTCCTTTATTCGATATCATACACAATAATTAATAATTGATTGAATAATTGTTTAATTTGTAATGGATTCATGTTTTGTTTGGTACAATAATTGTTTCAAGTTTCAACTTGATCTGAAAATGGTTGTGGGAGAATTAATTAATGTATTCAATTATGTAATGAACCAATCTCGACATATTTGGTTACATATGTGAATACTGAAGGATTAATTTCCATTGTTAGTATTAAAAGATAATTAATAACCAGTAAGTAATTGACTGGCGAATTGTTAAACTTTTATTCATAGATTCATCTCTGGTCTATGCTAATGAAGAATTTAGCAAAGTTTCAACTAGATCCGAAAATAGTTGTGGGAGAAATAAGGTGTAAAATGTTATTATCAGACAGACAGAGTGAGTTGATATAAACAGATAGATACAAAATTCTACATTTCTTGCAAGCCAATAACGTCCTTGTAAATAGATTCAGCTTATTTACTTTATGCGGAATAGGTCACTACTACATTTAAAACTACATTTTTTTTCAGGGAGTGCTAAAAAAATAATTTTCATCCATACGTTTATGGGAAGTTAAGAAAAGTTGTTGTTTTTTTTTTACAAATGTACGAGTAGTTCTGGGAACAGTCAGCATCATTCAGCAGTGGAACCTCATAAAAGAAGAAGGCTATAATTGCGACATTAGGCATTTATGGAAGTTATCTAAAATAGCAAAATATCCCATTGTTATATCAACCTAATCTATTATAACAACTGACTTCACAGATACCTTTTAGGCCCTTTACCATTCTTAGAAACACACTCGTTGTCTGTCAGAGGGCGGTAAAGAAAATTTCTCAGTGGAAACTGATAAAGGGACTACAATATTTTTTTTTCTCTTAACGAAACTCGACCCTGGCAGTGTCAGAGAATGAATACTCGTTCGTTTTTAACATCATCATCATCATAATAATTATAATAATAATAATAATAATAATAATAATAATAGGAGTATCACTTCATCGTTTCAACTAAATATGTCTGTAGTGGGAAATCCAGGGATCTTGCCACGAACCAACCTAATAATTTGACTGGATCTATAAATTAGCATATAATTTTACTAAATAACAAGTTCAACGTCTTGTTATAGATTTACCAGAGTATGTTCAAACTAACGTAAAATCGCTTAGTGTATATCAAGCATCGTAAAACATCATTAGCTATTATACAATATTTAACAAATACATTTTTTTTTAGATAGTATTCCTGCAGCGCAAAGCTATTTAGAATAACAAATTACTAATGCAAAGGTCATACACAACAGAAGTAGAAAGGGTCATGGAGCTAGAACAGCGCCTGGTGATTTCAGATGCCCAACCTGTGACCGCAGCTGTGTATCAAGGATTGACCTCTATAGTCACACAGAAGTTGCAAAGAGAATAGAGTGGCTCTAGAAACTTAAAATGCCACCGAACGCTTTCATTGGTTGAATATTAGCACCACGGCAAGTTATTTACAGACCCTAAAAGGATCGGTGGAGTGCTGTGTATTAATGTTTCTTGTGTGTTGTGAACTGATCTGTTCTTGTGTGTCAAAATGTCTTGGTATCCAGGTCAGTTTGTGTGTGTGTGTGTAATGTGTTATTGTGAACTGTTTTGTCATTATTGTTCAATAAAGCCTAGAATTAAGACATTTCTTTCTGTAGTATTTTGTTAGGTTACTACATGGAAAAATTGAGAGAGAAGGTGATTGGTTGTTTCCAAATATAGAAAGACGTCAATTGTAAAAAGTATTTAAAGGACGGACATTTTCAGTTGGGGGCTTGGACGACGACAGTAAATTTGTTTCATTCCTTTGTATTGTTAATTGTACGGTGTATGTTTTATAAAAGTGGATCCTAGTTCCAGAATAAAAGCTTTGAATTTATTGTTATGGAATCTCAGTTTTTGAAATGTTAGTTTACATTTGTATCTCCGGCATCAGTTATTGTTTGATTGTTCAGTAATTGTTTAAAAGGAGAAATCTTTGCTAAATTAGAATATCAGAAACGCTTTGTCTGATCAACACAATCTTATCGTTACATCAAGACAGCATCATATTTAGCCATCATACATAAATAGCATAATATTAGCCTTAAAAGATTTACTATCTCTGAAGTTTCTGCAATTTTTAACCCATATCGCAACTTCGACTATGTGGCAAACAGCTCTTAAGACGCATTATGTCAAAGGTTTATTAGCCTTTTTTTTTGACTAGAATGTTTAGAATATTTCTTTATTGTGAGAAGTATTAGTTGGCTGTGGGGAAAAAAAGCGCTTGCCTTGAAACTTTAGGGCTCAAACCTCCTCAAAGGAACTAATTCAACTTATAACATCACATTCGTCAAGTACAATGTCTTTCCCTTTTTCGATACCAAACAAAATAATTGATTACCAATAGTTAGTTAACTAATTGGTTAATTTTTTCCTTGATTCTTGTATTGTTGGGTACAGGTAAAAAAAAAAAATTAAAAATTTCAACTTCATTTGAGATTGGGTGTGGGAGAAATAACGTGAACAAGCTTTTTATTGACAGACAGAGTGAGTTGGTATGAGCTTTGTAATAAAAGAAGCCGACCTTTACTGTATCATGTGCGACATGGTTTATTTGTAATACTGTCCTTCCATCCCTTTGTGTGTCTAGCTTTACAATGCAAATAAGAACCTAAACTATTTGGTACATAACGACATTAAAAAAGAGTTAGGAAGGGTGTTAGATAAAAACTGGGAATAAAACAATAAAAATGGTGAGAATGGTGAATACGTCATGACTGAAGTATCATAAAACTTAGCAAAACAAGCTATTGTGAAGAATCCTTTATTAAAAAAAACAAACAACCAAAGCGTGTTTAAAGGGGAAGAACTCCGTCCTTAAACTATATATAATAATGTACAAGTTATTTCACTTATTCGATAAAAAAAAATTAATTACCAAAAATTAATTTGACAGACTTTTTTTGTTTATTAATTCATGTTTTATTTTGTACAATAAATAATTGTTTATAGTTTCAGCTTGATCGGAGACATACAGTTAACGATTATTTAAGGGGACTAAACCCAACAAATATGCCATATTTTTTATTACTGAAGTATTGGTTTCCCTTGATGCTATTAAACAAAATAATGAATTACCAGTAATTGATTGTCTATTAATGTACTTTTTAAGAATTGATTCATGTCTTTATCCATATTAATGAAAAACTGTGCCAAGTTTCAGCTTGATCCGAAAATGGTCGCGGGAGAAATAACATGTATACATTTAACCAGACCAACAGACGGACAGACAGAGTGCATTATTAAAAGCTTTGTAAAAAAAAAGTTGAATCATCTCTGAAAGGAGCATACAAGAAACAGTACAAAATATCAAGACAAGAAAGTTGTCTTTCCTACTAATGGCCAATCGTTTCCCACTCTTTGGTCATTATATCTAAATCTTTGACCTATTATCACAAACATTAGTCCTTATCATGTTCTTCATTGCAAAGTTTCTTGAATTTTTTTCCTCCTTACATTTTTTTATTAGTTTGTAAACTTTTCGTGGTTTGACACTGGTTAGACACGCATTTCGAAACCGGAAAACGATTTTCCTAGAAATAAGTTTATTTTTTTTTCTTAAAGACAACAATTACTCTCACTGGCCACACAGTTGAAAACTCCGTTATTTTGATTCTAAATAAAATCATCTTACAATTATATTTGGCAATTTAGAACATTAAAAGTTAAAATGTGATAGCAATCTATATTCCATACACTTGACTGTTCACCTTGTCACCAGGCTACTCCTACGTTACATACATATAGTAAACATAAAATGAATAGCAGCACCAGGGACCAAGTATCACTGACAAAAAGTAGTGAATTAAACGCTACGAAAATAAGGGACTGCGCCGATCCAGGCTCGAACCAGTGACCCCGGAAACGGCAACAGCGGAGGAAGAAATGAATGCTGTCCTGTTTACTTGGCGCGCTCATTTCTTTGTATGTAGCTCTACATGCCCTTCCTGATTGCTTGAGCCACTTCTTTTACATTAAAATAAATAAATATATTAAAATAAAAAACGTATGTAACAGGTCTTTTATCTTTATTTCGTACACCCGATACACCTATAGAGGCAAACTAATGTTCAGATTTTCCTCCATGGACTAATATTTACAAAATTCAGTACGTTCATTGAGTTATTTAATTTATGCCTCTTTGAGTTGTAAAATTAATTTATATATATACTTCTCGTAAGTTCATCCTGTTTAAGAAATGTAGCTATTCATGTTTACATGCTATCCATCATAGCGCCTTTGTAAACTAAATAATTAGTATTGTTGTTGTGCTGCTATAGATAGAAACGTTAGGAAAAAGAAAAGTAAATTAAAGCTTTTTTTTTTATTCTACTCCATTGGTTTTCATTCCTCCGTTTCCTTGCTTGCCCATAAGTTGACTTCAAAGAAAGAACTGTAACAGTGAAAAAAAAAAATCGGATAATTAGAAAAAAAAGTTATAGTGTTTTGAAAATTAGACACTGTCTATGCATATTTAATGAGGCAAAAGTAAACATTGGTCATGTTGTTATTTTAAATATTTAAAATATTTATTAATATTGTTTCTAAATATAAATTACAGATTATTATTCAGAATTGGATACAGTATCTAATTATCGTAAAAGCTCAATTGACATAATTTTGAAAAAAAAACATAACCTTAAGGGTTTGTGTACATAAATCGGTAATGGTCACAACCACTTTCTTACAACTTCATTGTCAGACATTTTATCTAATCGGCCACTGCTTCATAACCCTGTATGTGGTAGTAGAAAATTGGAAACTCTGACAGTGAATAAACTCTTGTGGATTTAGTTTACGGGAAGTTAAAAAAGGGTTTTTCACAGATGTAGGAGTAATTCTGAAAACAGTAGGCATCATTCAGCAGTGGAACCTCGTAGAAAAAGGAGATACAGTCCTCTCCGTCCGGAGTGTACAACTTGCCATTGCTTGGTTGACCTGTCCAGAAGAAAAAGATTGTAACATCAATATAGTATTGTCACTTGATACTAACTAAGTCCAAAAGAATAATATTAAGCGTATCAGTTGTTTTTAGCGGTCCGGAAAGTGGTAAAGCCAATATTAGTTCTGTTTGGTCTGGCTGTGCGTCCGTCTGTCAAACTCAGATCTAAAAACCTAAAAAAAAGTTATTATGAAAACTGAACTCACCATATTTTTAAGACAACCGTTATGTTTCAAAAAATATAATTTAAGTTAAATTTTTTCATAAAAATACACCACATTCTTATTTTGAAAACTTCTGGGGATTCGGGCATTGGTACACTTTTGGGCAGTGGAGACCAATAGCTCGTTGCCACGTAGTACAGACCTATGACGTGGCAACAAGGTTTCGACGTTGCAGGTCAGTGTTCAGGCCTTCTATGACGATTGGTTTCGCCTTTAGTCGCTCAGCAAGCACAACTCTGACGAGTAGACATTCGATAAACAGCCAAGCGGTTTTTTCACGCTCAGCACCATATCCCACATCAGTTCATTGTGTGAGTTATCTATTTCTATAGCCTATGCTCCTTAGTTAATTTCATTCATAGAAATCGAGACTTCCATCAACATTTACATTGTATTCCAAAACTTCTTCATGTATATTGTGTATACAGCTTTATAAAATATACAACTTACGAAGAACTCTTTACCAGTGGATTGCAGAAAAATACACAAAACTTTAATTATGACATGGAAAACAGCTACATCAGAGTGATTAGATTCACACAGTCCATAGTTATCTACCTTGTGGTTACGAGAGTCATCACTTTTTATTTTCTTGTTGGTCAAAGCATTTTTGAAGCTTAAAATTCACGAGTAGCTGCTTCCTTAGACCTCCTAACTATAAAGAAGGAACTGTAATGGAACTTTTGATTCTTAATTATGGAGTTTCCATCGACTACCTGCACTGGTTCCAAGATTCAAAGCTCTGGTCGGTTTCAGCTGTACAGTTACATTCCATACCAAGCAATAACATTCTTTTTCAACGTTGAACTGTACACACTTATATTTTATAATGCAAATACGGGGGGGGGGGGGGGGTGTTGAATTTACCTGGAACAAAAGTCTCATTAATCCAACTCCCACTGCAGATTGAATTGTCGTCTTTTCACCTGTATGTTCCTTCTTCTTCAATGTCATTTAACCCGATCCATAATATCTTTTTATAGTAATTGGTCTGTAGCCATGTAAGCTTCTCCATCGTTTTAACCGTGTAAAGATAAGCCTTTTTGGCTGGATAGAATACAAGGATAATGAAAGAAAAGTAAAAAAAAAAAGTGAAAACAAATGGTCTTATTGTGTTTTCTAATGTTTGTACTCTTCATATTAAATTGCTAAATTCTTCATGCGCTCAAAAAGTAGGCCTACACCGGGTGGAACATGGACGGGTATTTCGAAAACGGCAGTTGGCCGAACAGTGAAAACTTTAGTTTGACCGTTTATACTGTTTCAAAATATAATCAGATTAACACTAAAGTTGGCTATTTTGTAAGTGAGGGGTGCAGCTGCTGAGTGGTTATGCGCTAGGCTTCCAAATCTTGCTTTTTGGTTTCGAATCTAGGTTAAGACTGGGATTCTAAATCTCGGGATTTTTAGGATGCTCCGGAGTCCACCCAACTATAGTGGGTAACTGACTTTAGTTAGGGGAAAGTGAAGGCGTTTGGTCATTGTGCTGACCACATGACACCCTGCTCGTTAGCAGTTGGCTACAGAAAAAGATGACCCTAACATTATCGGCCCCATAGATTGCAAGGTCTGAAAAGGAAACTTTACTTATACTCTATTTTGTATGTGAGCGGTGTTACCACTAAAAAATGTTGACATTTTGAAAATATTTTATACAATGCATTTTTTCTCTTTAGGCTTTGTTTCTTTTTATCAAGAAGCATAGAAAGAATAGCGAACTTTTATTTATTTATTTATATTTTACAAAATTTACCCCACCATTTTCCCCACACTTTAAATGGTACAGTTTTGAGAGTTTCGACAAACGAAATATGAGGATACTATAGTTACTCATCTGATTTCTACAAAACTTTAGCTAAGTTATCGGCTTTACAGATGGAATAAAGAAGGGAGAATAAGCAGGGGAGACAACTGTATCTTTTTTTCTTGAGCTACTTAGTTAACTAAAGAGATGTAGCCTACCGTTAACTTCGTAAAAAGTTTCGTATATTTTTTATCAGTTGCGTGTGCCCAATTTAACACAAAAATAATATTTTATTGTTTTTAGCAGAAAATTCAGTAAATGCAAGGAAATAATATAAAAAATAAAGTTCAGTATGCATGTTAAAAAAAATAAATTATTGTTTTATTGATATATTAGGAAAGATACGAATGACAGTGCTAGATGGGCCTATGAGTGGAACCCCCGGGGCACAAGGCGTACAGGAGGACCAAAAAGAAAATAGAGACGCAGTGTACTAAAGGAAGCCGAGAGGATAGGAAAGAGCTGGGAAGCCATTAAAAGACTAGCAAGAGACCGTGGAGAGTGGCGTGTCTTTACTGAGGTCCTATGTTCCATGAGGAACGCAAAGGAAAGATGATGATATAGATAATAATAGATGAAAATCGAAATAATTATTGACTTTGCAGAGCCACTATCTCAACATGCTATAAAGTGTAAAGGAAAAATTAGAAGGAAATATGGAACCTATTTCTAAAAATTACGCAGCTACTGAAGGTAATCAAAAAAATCACAAATTTGTGTTTTATTTTAGATAGAAAGAGTTATTGTTCCTAACCTGTTGGGGGTAGCTACTGCTGTTGACTTGTTATCTTATAGGAATATTTGTCTTTGTACACTGCTAAGGCTAGTAACAATACATTTTTTACAAAACTTATATTAACTCACCCTGTCTGTATTGCTGGTAAAAAGTTTGAACACTTTAGTTCTCCCACACCCAATCTCGAAATAAGCTGAAATTTTGCACAATTATTTATTTTACCTGACAACACAAGAACCATAAAAAAAAATTAGTTTATTAACTATTTATAATATATTTTTTTTTGTTAATATTTTGCTTTGTTTTTTTTTTTTTTTTTTTTGGTATCATGAATAAATCGACAGGAGGGCGCGGGAAATCTGTTTTAAGTTATAAAATGGTTTAATTTAATAATTTATACACCTTGAATTAGCGCGGGTCCTATGAAAGTGCGGGTTCTATAAAAGTGCGGGGCTCACTGCGGTCGCATAGGTTGCAGTGGCCTAAGGCCAGCCCTGCAAAATAGCGGCGTATGCTACGCCGCCGGTCGACTAGTTACACTTAATAGAAACTTTTTAAAATAATGTTTTTCTTGTTCGTTTTTCTTTCTTGAAACTTTTAAAGGAAAACTTCATCCTCACAGTTTTAGAGAATCGATTTCAATGATATTATGTTTTCTATAAAAAAAAATTGTGTACATTTATCAAGTTGGATTGTTGTTACCTCGACAGCAACTTCTGGCTGTGATGTAATCTGTCATAATTGTTGACACCCACACGCATGCGCTAACGGAACCAAAGATGATGTAGATAAAACCTTCGCTGCCAAGACATGAAACATAAATCTCTTGACTTGAACTTAAAGTCGTGTTGGTTGAGTTACACTTGCCTGAAAAAAAATGGAAGGGTTGGTAATAAGCCTAGCTACATTGGCCTGACTTTTCAATTTCTTATCAAACCTTTTCTTTGTGAATTGAAATCGAAATTACAAAAAGAGATAGAGAGAGAGACCAACAATTGTGTGTTTTTCAAGTTGAATTTCTAAGATTTAAGCAAGACTTCGCCGAGTTAATGGAAATAAAAATTAATGAAATTAAAGATAAAGTGGTGTATTTACTTTTCAAACATAATTCTATGACAATATAGATAAATTTTCAATCAGTCTGTACCCTATGATCCGCCAACGAATACACAACATGAAAGGCAGTGTGGCTCTTATTACATTGTAAAAGATTTTATAATCTATATTATAAAGTAGAAAGTAAGGCGTTTGTATGTATGTATGTTACGAATAGAAATCAAAACCGTTTGACCAATCTTGATAAAACTTGGCATAAATGGGTACTAACTTAGACCGTAGTATATGTATGTAGCCCTAAAACAAACTTAAGACCCTCAAATAAAAAATTGACCAACTCTATGAAAACATTATAACTTCATCGATCTAGGCTATGTTTACCATATTTAGGCCAACATGAAAAGATCGAAAGAATCTAGATCTAATTTTAGAAACTACACTTTGTGCAGATAGTTTTTTTACTTTGACACATGAAAATACAAAATATAGTCTATTGATTTCATTATTTAATAAAATTAACCTTCAAATTTGTGTTTTAAATGCATTTTTTTTTACATAAATTCGTTCTTTATATCTGCGAATTTAGAATTCCTGACGAACATTACGCGAAATGTTACACATCACTCTATTCCTAGGTCTAAAAATCTATTTCAACTCTATGATGATAGAACTTCTCTTCGCAAAGATAGTTTTATAATTAAACACTAGAACATATTAATTATAGTCCATTCATTTCATATTTTAATCAAATTAACATTCAAATTTGTTTTTGTAAAGCATTTTTACATAGGCCTACATTCGTTCGCCAATGTTGTCATAAAAATTAAATTCAGGCCAATTAACTATTTTTAGCTCCATTCATAATATTTTTTTATTCATGAATTCATGCATTCGCTTTACTTATAACATTATTATTTTCTTTATTGTTTCTAATGTTAATGCTAATGTTTCAGTGACATATCAGCAATACGCAAGTTAAGACCCGCGGGCATAGGGTAATAACTGTCTAGTTCTCTTATAAAAGAGGCATACGGAGCGTCGTGATACCAACTTTACCTTTTATAAAGATTTTCCAAGATGATACAGTGCAATACTAGACAAACATAGTTTAAAAAACAAGGCATATTGTTAAAACGCAGAAAAAACAAAAGCTTATTTCTTTGCTAGCATGGCAGAGGCGATTCAACCGTTGTCTAGCCTTCATAATTTAACAGGCACAACGCCGTGTACTACTGGAGGAGAAGCCTTGTTAGCCTTTGGCAAAGAATTAGCTTACTAACGCCAAAAACGACGAAACTGCAGATTCTTCACCTTCATCTATCCCTTATAGTCTGTTGGGCCATCACACAAGATCTGTTGACAGTCTTTCTCCATTTTTTTTTCTTTTGCATTGAATAGAATCTCTCTCTGTTAACAATTTGTCGGTGAATGAATTGTCAGTGAACGATTTGTCGTGTGAACGATTTGTCGTGAACCAACTGTCGGTAAACGAATCGTCGGGTGAACGAAAAGTCGTGAACAATTTGTCAGTGAACGAAATGTCAGTGAACGATTGTCGTGGGAAAATTTTTTAAAATAATTCTTTTCTGCCTGTAGAGAAAAGTTTACTTACAGATTGAACATTGGTGATTGCTGTATGAGTAGCAGGCACAATTCTGTAGTTGACATTTTCTGGCACAGTGAATAAGACTTGAAGCTTCTAACGTACTTGTTGAATAGGGTATAATAAAGTCGCTTTCTTCCACTTTGTGAAAATAGTCGTACGGTATTTCAATTGAGTAACCTAGAAATTAAAGAATAGAATTCGGTCTGGGTTAATTTTATATATTTATATATTATTCTCGTAAGAAATTTGTCATAAAATTGTGCAAATAACCAAATACCGAATTATTTGAATGATAGAAAAAGAAAGTTATACTTTCATAACACAGTTTTATTGAGGAGCCGCGGTGGCTGAGCGGTAAGGCTCATATACCAACTAAATAAGCATCAAACAAAATAAATAAATGCTGATTAATAATAGACTAAAGAAGCGTTGTAAACAGAAGGAAAAACTATACCCAGGTACGCTATTCTGCCTCATCGTGGCAACTGGGTGAAAACGGCTACTTGAGGGGGTAGCTAGGCTAAATGAATGGCGAAACATTATCCCCGTGGGGATGCCCACAGGTAGACGAGAGTCAACCTCTTGCACGGGCGGGGTTGTAAAAAAGCCCCCACGAACCTGTCACACATCCGTGCGCTGTTCCTCAAAGGGACCGTTACATAAATGGAGAGTCCCCCACGGCTAGCTTGGTATAACGAAGGAAAATGGCGGAGGCTCCCGGTGTCCTCGGACTTCGGCCATGTGCAGCCAAGCATGCGTCGAGGGCCAAAGGCATTGGAAACAGCAATGCTTTACATAGGCATTGACTCGGGTCTCTCTCAAACAGAACTGTGTTCACACAGGTTTTTTTTTTTTTACTGTTTGGCGTCCAAACAGGTTTTTTTTCAAACTTAGGGCTCGAAGAGCCTTCGGCTCAGCCCTTGGACATCAACAAGGAAAACCTATATAGAAAATTTAAAGAAACTAAGGCAGAAAGAGTTTACAAAAAGTATATAAACATTAAACACTTAACCCAAAATGTAAGAAGACAGCTGCAGAGTGAATACATAAACAATGTAATATCTAAAGATAACGACAAAACCTATGGTCATACATTAAGTCTAAGAAAATGGAAACAACAGGCAAAGCGCCATTAAAAGATGAACACAACATAATACATAATGATAATGAAACTAAAGCAAACATCCTAAACAAATATTTTGCATCAGCATTCTCAGCCCCAGGAGACAAAGACATAATTCTGAATTTGAACCAAGTAGACAACATAGAAGATATAGTAGTACAAGAAAATGGAATTCAAAAACTATTAGCCAACACCAAACCAAATAAAGCGTCTGGACCTGATGGTATTCCAGATAGATTACTTAAAGAACTAAGCAATGAGCTAGCTCCAGTGTTCAAAATACTCTTTCAGGCTTCGCTTAACCAAGGCAGAGTACCAAAGGACTGGAAAGAAGCTAATGTCACCACCTATTTAAAAAAGGAGAAAAATCCGACCCAGGAAACTACAGTCCAGTATCACTTACCAGCATCACATGTAAAATCCTAGAACACTTAATATGTAGCAACATCATAAACCACTTAGACAAACATAATATATTCACACCATACCAATATGGCTTTAGGAAATATAGATCATGTGAAACACAACTAATAGGGCTAATTGATGATTTTTCAAAAGGTTTAGATAATAGTGAACAAACAGATGCTATCTTACTAGATTTTTCTAAGGCTTTTGACAAAGTTCGCCACCATAGTTTGCTTAAAAAATTAAAATATTTCGGCAGTAATGGTCCACTGCATCAGTGGATTAAAGATTTTCTGATAGGGAGAGAACAAACTGTAATAATAAATGACTCTAAATCAACACCGATAACAGTAAACTAAGCTGTACCTCAAGGAACAGTCTTGGGTCCACTACTATTTTTAATTTACATAAATGATTTACCAAATTGCATTACTTCAGGAACAAAAGTCAGATTACTTGCAGACGATTGCATAATATATAGAACAATAAAAAAAACACAAGACACAGATATTTTACAAAGAGAATTAGATGAATTACAGAAATGGGAATCGAATTGGAGCATCTCTTTCCACCCAGAAAAATGTCAGTTGTTAAGAGTAACAAAAAAAACAAAACAAATTAATTCCACTTATCTTATCCATGACAAACCAGTAACACAGACTAAAAACGCAAAATACCTAGGTGTTATAATAAATGAAAAACTTCCATGAAATCCACATATTGATGAAACTACAAAAAAATCAAACAAAGCATTAGGATTTATTAAAAGAAATTTCTATAAATCAAATAAGAACATAAAACTAAAATGTTATTTAACCTTGGTTAGGCCAATAATAGAATATGCATCCTCCGTTTGGGACCCCTCAACTCAAGAAAACATTAAGAAACTTGAACAGAGACAAAATAGAGCAATGAGATTCATAACAAACGAATATTCACATTTGACTAGAGTAACACCTTTAGTAAAATCACTAAATCACTCAAAAGTAAAGTAGCAATTATACATAAAACACTGAACCAAAATCTTCAAATACAAAAACAAAATTTAATAAAATACTCTGAAAGACACAAAGATAAAGACACATTTCTCGTCCCATATGCTAGGACAAATTTGTACAAATACTCCTTCTTCCCTAGTGCTATTAGAGCATGGAATGGGTTGCCTGAGCTAGCCAGGAAAACCAGTGACTTAGCAGAATATAAGTCATTGGTTAATATGCATGACTAAATGCATGACGCGTAGGACGTAATCATCATCTTTTTTGAAGTAACGTCTGTATTATATAAGATAAGATAAGATAAGATAAGATAAGGCGCTTGGTGTTACATCATCTGACCACAAGGTCTGAAAGGGGAACTTTACTTTTACAGTTTTATTGAAACATTACATGTCAAATTGAAATTGGAAACTTGGATTTAATTATTTACTTTTCAATAAAATATAAGAATTCTTAAGACTTTATTTTATGAGTAAATTCCTTTGTTTTCTTAAAAATGTAGCATTTAGGATATATAATAGCCTGTCTCTGTCAATAGAATAGCTTCATACCACATCATATAAAATTTTCCAATTTTTCTTTAAAAGCAAATTGTTATGTAATATTGTTTCAGTCTCTGGTCTACTTTTTAATGTTTAACATGCCTTTAATTATTTTAATTACAGAAAGACTACAACAGAACAAGAAAAATTACTTACTGTACTTACCTACAAGATAACAACAAAGAAACAAACAAACATGGTGGAAATAATTGCATTTTTTGCATTGTAGTTTCCATTCCCATTTAAACTAGTTTCATCTCAATAAAAGTACGCTACCTTTTTCTTTTAACAATTCAAGCGTTGGACCGATTTGTGGTCAATGATCAACTATAGATTGCAGTGACTAGAGCAGAGCATCAAGTGACGTGTAAGAAGAAAATAACACAGCTTGACGGGAGAAACCCCTTGATTATTGAAGACCCTCCTCCCCTTCTTTTAGTTTTACATCAACATGAAAAATAAATTTCCACGTTTTTATGAAGCGTAGGAAGACAATGAAACAGTCGCTACATCCACTTGGATATTTATGACTGTTAGTGAACGTGACTCAGACACGCTAAAATAGCGATGATTGAATATGAATGGACGTAATTATATGACAGTCAAATTAATATACATATTAAAGTTATTAACATTGCCAATAACAATTGCGTGTAATACACATCAAAGTTATAATGAAGAAAATATCTCTCAAGGATTTGTGGCATACGTAATTTAAATATACTTATTTTTTCAAGAAGTCACTGGAAATTAACTCATTTGAGCCTACACACTCCTAAAAATGTCAATATCAAACTCGTTTTGTCTTCACTGTTGTTTGAAAATATGTGTGATTGAAGTGCTCCGATCCGCAATTATTCTTTTTCTGTATCAAAGTTATCACGAAATTCTGCATTCAATAATACGCTGACACACGCAGACAAATATATAGTATTTATTGTATCTTTGAAATTTAAATATTTACATACAGGGCCAGGGGCGGACTGGCTATATGGGCATTTGGGCAAATGCCAGGTGGGTCGGTATCCAACTGGAACGGTAGGGCCACCGAAAGGGTTGCATGAATACCAGAATAATATTCTCTTTAAAAGCAACACTTTGAGCGTCGTGATTTATTTAAAAAAAAAAACAACAAACTTTTCACTTTAAAGTCTAATATTAGTCTAAATCATTGTCGTAAATACCCTTCATCCGTACATAGTGCTTCTAGCCGACTTTAGTTCCTTATACACACTAAACGATAAACAAGAAACTTAAGGCCATTAAATTTTATAGAGACCGACGTTAGTGTGAATATATTCGGATGAGTCTATGAAGGGACCAACAACAACGTTTCAAGTCCTAGAGATGACATGTCCAGTTACATACGAATTCTTATTGGTTTGGTGGAGTTGTCGCATGATCTCGAGTTGACCCCGCTACGAAGTCATTCGTAAGTCACAATTATTATTCTCAACAGTGTAGCAATGCGTTGATAGGAATCAAAATACTAAACAATCGAAAAAGAAGAAGCAGAGAAAAAAGTAACATAAAATGCAATTAATGATGGAATCCTCTGCAAAACAATGTAGTAAAATTATTAATGTTTTCTCGCAAGAACTAGAGATTCACCAACTCTAAGATGACCGTATTTATGAATGAACAGGCTCAAAGCAATAAGACGACAAAACTTACGTCGAAATACAAAGAGGCTTTGCCGCAACATGAAAAAAATCTTAACAGCATTTGTTTTACTGAACGTAAGGATATTACCTTCAAACAAGTGAACTCAATGTTGTGTGTGTAGCCAGCTCTAAGATGCAAACAACGACCAACCACCTTTACTTTCAATAACTTAAGTCAGGTACCCATTGGAGTTGGGTGGACTCAGGTGTGCTAAAAAAAATCCCGAAATTCAAAATCCCAGTCTTCAGCAAGATTCAAACCCATGACCCCATGTTCGGAAGTGCTTTACTATTCAGCAACCGCGACCCCATGATTTTGTGAGATGATCAGTTCATAAATGGAGAATGAAGAGTTGTATTTGTAAATTGAAGTCCATATGCCCAAGAAAATGTCGAGGAGTGAAAGTGAATCATAACCAAATGTTTGTTGATGGAGGATCTTCAGATGCCTGGAATGTGAATGCCAACTACATGTATATGTTAATGTATATTAAAAAATTGTATATGGTAGCAGATATTTCAATATTGTAGCACATTCCTCATTCCAAGTGTTAATACTTTATTCATTTAGTAATTGTAATTATTAGATAGTTTCAAAATCATCGTATAAATTATTCATCTACTAACTACTTTCGATACATTATTAAACTTTACACAATGCTTTTGGTGACATATGATATATGGTGATACATATGATTGGACATCCATCATGTGGAACATAATTTGTGGGCCGGACTGTATAAAAATGTCCGGGCCGATTTTCACACCCAGTCCACCCCTGTACAGGCCTACTTATAAACGTGCCCCATACATATACCATACATTTTACCTTTTTTAATAGGATGAATAATGAGCTGTAGATGTCAGGAGAATGTGTTTCTGCAGTGAAGAATGCAAGAAAACGCTTTTGGCGTCGGGGATTTGCCCCGATCCCCAATGGGGAGGCTTACAGCTCTCCCACAGATCCCCAAGCTATCAAGAGAAAGGCCTCAACATGAATGTTTTTTTGTGGGTTTTTTTCGCCGAAGGTTGAGAAACACTGCCTTTTTTATTCTTTATATATATATATATATATATATATATATATATATATGCTGTACACACGTTTATGAGTAGGGTTAGGGTTTACTGGGCGTTAGGGTTAGGGTTTGGAAAAAATCGCCCCCCCCCCACTCCAAAGTTCTGGATCCGCTAGTGGCTTTAGCTCTAGAGTTCGAATTCAGGGTCGTTTATATATTTTTTTTATTAACGCATTTAAAAAGCGATCACCTAGGTAGACCTTTGTTTCTCTTTCCCCCCCCCCCCCCCCCCCCCACCCCACGAATTCATTTTTCCAACTGTTCCAGACAAGTGATAGGATCATAGCGTATTGAGAAAGCTATAAGCATGAAATTGCGCTAAACAAAACCAATTGGTAAAAAATATTTGTAATCTCACAGACTTATTATTGTTGGTCTAGATAAAAAAAAACTAATTGATACAACTACAATTAATAGAAGATATGTTTTTTAAAAAAATCTTGTTTAAATAATTGGGATATTGAAGTATTAGGGTTAGGGTTATGCCATATTCGTTGCATAAAGAAACGATATGACACATTGTTTTGCATTTTTAAAGCGTTTGTATGTTTCGTGCAAACATCAAAAGGTTGGATGCTGAAGCCAGTTCTTCTTTCAAAGACAAACATTTAAATGCAACCTAATCGAATCCTTCATGAAGTATTTACTATTTACTGTACGCTTATCTCGAGTTAATCTTTCCCTCGCTCACTCCTTCACGCCTGCTTGCAATGTTCTGAGCAGACGACAAACGGAATGGCGAGACAGAAAGACGCGTTGCCCTCCCCCATCCACCACAGCAGATCAACGAAGAACGAATTGACACGTTTGAAGCTATTACATCAGCTCTCAATTAAAGAGCTAAGAAAAGAGCTTCGGTACCGAGGTTTAAAACCCGTCGGTAGCAGAGAAACGCTCACGTCTCGTCTCCGGCTCCTTCCCTAACGAGTTTATTCCTCCTTTTGCTTGCGACACAATTTTATCACTTTGGTCTATTTGGCCTTCTACTTGCAACACACTTTCATCTACTTTGTTCCACATCATGCTCCTCATCATATTACAGATCATGTTCAATTGTTCATTAAATGCATTCCTAAAGTCCTGGTACTCGCCAATGACCTCAACAATCCCAGATTCAATTTCAAATTGGTAGGTTTCCGAATTTCTTCTTCATCAATCAAGGCCTGCCGGAGACGAGCCGTGAGCGTTTCTCCCTTACTAAGAAATAGTGAACACTTTAGGCGTATTACATTCCTAAGCAGAGGAGTAGTGAGGGGAGGGGGAGCAAGGGGGCACGATGCCCAGGGCACTACACACAGAAAGGCGCCTTTATATGTTCAAGATAAATTGGGGAGACTTCGCCAATAATATGTACCTTATGCCCCGGGTGCACGCTTTGCTAACTACACTGTTCCTGAGTATTAGATTTAAAATCAGCTTCTTCCGTATAATCCATCACGTAGGCCTAACTCAATTCAAGAAAATTACGAAAAGAGACCAGGTGTAATCCGATCCTGTGGTTTCTATCAGTAGGCCTACAGTCTAAACGATTAATCTTATTGGTTATACAATTAACATTTAAAAAAAAGAAGTATATAACCATACATGTATGGTTAGAAACGTACGAAAAGAGTGCTACTATTAAAAAGTATTAACTAGCAATAATAGTTGGGTTTTTTAAAATTGAGGCCCTAAATTTAACTTTATTAGTTATGAATAGTAAAATCATCGCTCTATAAGATATATAAAGGATAAAGAATGTATTGTCTTTTCAAAAAGTATTTTTAAAAATGCTTTTCTTTTTCTATGCAAAGAACAATGTTTTTTTTTTCTCCGTTAGATAATAAAATTAACCAATTCGTTGACAAAAAAAAATTGACTCTGTTATTGGTTTATAAGACTTTAAATTCCTTGCGGATTTCAGATCAATGCCTGGTTTGGTGGAGAATCAGACGCGAGTAGAGATTATTGAAATTTAGAAGTTGATAACATGATTCAGCCACAGCGTCAGAAAAGAAACTTTGAATGACTCACACAATTGTATGTAGATCTAGTTAATTTTGTATAATTATTGTTATATCATTAACGTTATAATGTAGCCTATGTGTTTGTCGAAGGATTTGACCCGCAGTAATTAAACCCGGGATTATCGAGATATGTTCAGACTTCATACCATATGACCAGCCAACCATTCGTAACATAAGCTCATAACATAGTTAAAATTATTTTAAAAAATATTTCGTAAATGCCATATATGCTATGATAAATGAATGATGCCTAAGACTTTGTACGTATAGCGACTTGACTTTATACTATATATATAGGCTAGAACTCATAATAATACCAAAACTGATTACATATAAAGAAGAGCTCGATCATTGTCACCATGAAAAGGTAAATCGACTCACAATCGTAAACAAATTCTACAAAAAAACACCATGTCGATTGAGGTAAGATAACATTACTATATACAAAGATCTAGATCTTTCTAATAAATTGAGTATTCTAGATCTATATACTTTGGACGTAGATCTATTATAGATTTTATTGAAAAACAGACTAGATTTAGATACTGAGATCTATAGATTAATTGCTCGTGTAACCTATTACCGATAATAACCAAATATTAGATCTAGATCTCTATACAATCTATATAGGGAGGTGAAAATAAAAATTATCTTTGAAAAAACAATTTTTCGTTAGTACATCATTAAAATACTTTAAAAGAACTTTCTAATGGTGTATAAATTATGACTGTATGTTAAACATTAAGAAAGTTATGATCTTTTTAGTGCTGTTTTGACCTAACATTGGATGACATAGAAAAAGTGAAGTGAGAGCTTGTCGCTTAGCCGGCAAGACACACCCCTAAGGTCAAAAGTTTGAAAGTTGGAATTGAGTTTCGTAGACGATAGATCTACTTTTTAAATAAGAAATTAAATAGTAGATATAGTATTCGTAGTAAATTTCTAGCTCACAATTCTGATTTCATTTATATTTATGAACTTCAGTTGTTTAAAATGTAAATATTGATGAAATAAACAAATTATAGGGTCTAAATCTACAAGAAATGTCAGAGAGGCGGGAACAAAATGGCGGCGTTGTGATGGCAGAAAATAACAAAATATTAAAAAATTGGGATCAAAATCGCCTGAAACAATTTTTTTTCAAATGCGTTTTAAAAAAAATTGCAAGGTAAAAAATCTTTCAAAAGTATCTAGATCTGTAGTTAATAATATCTGCTACAAGATTATAATTTCATAAACAATATCTTCTATAAAAAAAAAATAAAACCCTGAAAAGTCCATTGAGGTCAATGGTTTTTTTTTTTTTTCAAGTTTGTTCAATGTTGACAATAGATCGATCTGAAATTTGGTAGGAATATAGCCAGACACATGTACTATTAGCAGGAACAAAATCAACAGGGTACGAATTTTCTGTGATGAGTATCAGCAAAAATAAAAATGTATATACTTTCAATGCAAAATATTTAAATAAATTTTTTTTCTTCGAAAAATTGTTAAAGACAAAAATGTTTTCCATCATCAAAAGTAATCGAATTCACTCTTTTTAGCAATGATATCTTTATAAATAGTGAGCATAATCGATTTCGAACAAAGACCTATGTAGCAGTAAGGAAAACTCTTGTCTCAAGTTTTTGCGTCATTTTTTGGACACTGGAAGTTCCGGAATTTCACCTCCCTAAATAATATTAGATCTAGATCTCTATACAATCTATACATTTTGTTTACCATTGGAATTGGGCCTTAAGATAAAATACCCAGAAAGACACAAAGATAAATAAAGACACATTCCTTGTTCCATATGCTAGGACAAATTTTAAAAAATGCTCTTTCTTTCCTGGTGCTATTTAATTGTGAGTATTAGAGCGTGCAATGGTGTAATGGGTTGCCTGAGTCAGTCAGTAAAACCAAAGTCTTGACTAAATATAAGTCATTGAACAACATGCAGGACTAGATTGTCCTACCAACACGCATTCACATAGTCATCTTTGTACCAGATTAAAATGCAATTTACTATTATTTTGGTATTTTTATATATTATAAACAATAACTTTTTTTTTATTTAATAAAATCAAATCCTTTTATTGTAAGCACAATAGCATGATTAAATTATCTATATAATTATTAATAAATAAAAGAAAAAATGCAATAGCACCTCTTATAATTTTTCTTTTTCATTCACAGGATGTTCAGAAACATTCAGTGCATACCCTGGTGTTCAGATCACTGAAGAGAACTCATGACATGTTTTTATCTGACCAGGGTAATGCTCCAATAAAATTTGATGAAAGGTAAATGCGATGAAAGAGTGACTGCAAGTTTGAAATAGAGATACTAACTAAACATTTGTAATGAATTTGAAACCGGATACTTTTAAGATCCAAACTTGAAAATAGCAGTAATGCACTTCTTGGCCTTTCCTTCATCACTAATACTATACAGTCAATTCTTTATCATCATTCTACCTGTAAGGTGTTTCTTCAATATTTAGCATCCAATTAAAATTTTTAAATGACATAACATTTAAGTAAAATCTAATACATGTACAGGTTTGGTAAACATGGGAATGGGAAGAGGTTATGATTAAGAGTTTGTGTATTTAGGCTTATAAAGACTACAATCTGTAGAGAACCTATAATTCCAGTTAATTCATTTATCTGTTCCAGGTCAACAAGCAAATAATTAAAGACTATGCTTAAAATGTTAAGATAGATGAAGATAAATTATTGTGCTATCTAATTCTATACCATTTTTTAAATTCTTTATGCATCAGTGAGAAACTTAAACGTCAGATAAAGGTTCAGGATGAATTTGGTCCAGTGAAGGAAGCTGCCAAAAGAGAAGTAAGATCCAAACAAATGCAACAAGTTGGTGGTGAGTGGGCTATCCATAGAACCATGTTTCATATTAATATAGAAAAAACATTTTTATGTCTTCCCCAGATACATTCCTTCATTCCTTCACTTAAATAATTTAGTCCTGACTTATGCTATTTATAACAATGTAGTACTGACTTACTTATAACAATTTAGTATTGACTGATTTATTTATAATACATTTTTTCTTTCATTTACCAAATATTTTGTATGCACTTAAATAATGATTTGTTAAAAATTTAACTTCTGTCTAAAAAATCTAATTTCAAAACTATACTTTTTTTTCACGTATATTTGAGTCCTTCAAATTTAAAGCATTGATGTTAGTAGTTATTCATTAAAACTAAATTTCCTGAAATAGGATTATGATGTGTTTTATTTTATTTTTAAACTCAGCTTTTTTATTAATGTAGTAAATATTTTTATGTTATTTTTAACTACCTCTCCTTTTGTAGAAGAGGTACTTTTTTTTTTTTTTTTTTTTTTTTTTTTTTATACTCATGTAAATTATTAGTGAATATAAAATAAACTTTTTTTTTTTTTTTTTTTAAGGTGTAGGAGAAGCCCATAATGGAACTGTACAAGGTAACACAAATAGATTTTTTTTTTAGAAATACCTATTTTATTTAGCTTCATTTTGCAGCCTGGATGTACATCAAAATGAATTAGATGTAATGAAATTTTTTTTTTTTTTTTTTTAAGCTTTATTGATCTATAAGATATCTAACACTTTCCCTTGCCTAGAAGATTTTGATAATTAAAGAAAATTTAAAAAATGATTGTTATACATTATTTTAAGAAAAATGTTTTTATTTTCATTTCAGGTGATAGTGATCATATGAGGTTTGTCATTTTGGCATTTGCAAACTAGTCTATAACATTACATTACTTTATAGCAGACTTTCTACCAGAGTTTTTTTTTTCAAAGAACACTTTAATATTTCCTATTACTCAGGATTAAATAATAAAAGATCTTTTATATCCCAATATAGTTCAATGTTTACTTCGACTAATGATTAATGACACCCACTTCTTACAGAAAGAAATCTTATTAAAACATTTCTATCATAGCTAAAATTCTATAGTATATAATGAAAAAGTGAAAGAGGGTTGTTCATGTTGATATTTAGAAAAGTATGAACAAGTTCTACCCATCCACATTATGTTTCGGAGCTGCGAGGGCTGGGTGGTAAAGCACTTCCGAACCGGGGATCGATATAATCAATGTTATCGTCCAGATTTCCTAATATTAACTGAATCAAATTAACATAAATAAAAAAAAACCCTCTATCCCTGACATCACTAAATGTCCCGTTATAAATCTGTCAATCATGGTGTGTGGCTACTCTAGCTAAATACATAACAGTATGCAGTAGATTGTTTCGACAAATTTATTTGTAATTAATAGAACCCTCCAGTTATAAGGGTCAAAAAGCATGTGCTGTATGTGGGATAGTTATCTAGACATGAGGAGGTTGCTTATTCATTTTGTAGACTCTTATTTTTCTATTAATGCAATACATTTTTTTATGAAATTGTCTTTACTATTATTAATTTTTTTTTCAGAAATGCATATGATTTAGAAAGATCAGACCCAAGTAGTCGGGTAAGAAAAATATGTCAGTGTGCTTTCATGTATATATTTTTTTCTTGTAGCTAAAGTATCTAATTGTTTCAAAATGTGACCTTTCAGTCACATTAGGCTGTATAGAACTTTCTTTGGTATATACTCATTTTTTTTTTTAAATTTAGATCTGCATACGCTTATGAATATCTCCTGTTGTGTTGGGTCAAAAAACAAGAAAATATAATATAAATATTTTATTCTCTCAAATAACTTTGTATTATACTATATTTGCTTTAATTATATTTATTCTATTTTAAAAAGATACAGAAAATAAATTTTGATATATTTACATAGTTGTCAAAATAAATTTATGTCATCTTCACTATTTGGTATTTAAATGTAAGTTTGTCAGTGAATTTACTAATACTAGATCTCTTATGACTTTATTCAACAAGAGTTATACAGTTTAACATTCACAGCCAAACTGGCATGCTCATTTCTTGCTGCTGTTTCAAATAGAAGCTTGAAGTTTTGATAAAAACAAGCATTATCAAAATATCTTCCAGCAAAATTATTGAAAATAATAAAATTTTCTAAATTAGTTATTTCAATATAGCTAAAAAAAAAAGCATAGTTTTAATTATTCTTAAGTGCTGTCATGTTGTTTGAAAAAAATTTAACACAGGTAGAACTTATTAAACTTAACTACCATTGTTTGAATTAAAGTAAATAATATAAGTATGTATTTTAAAAAAATGTTATTTGTTCAATCTTTGCTCACATTAACTTCATTTTGTTTAGGCATTGGTTGCTGTAAATATAGGACAACAGCAGATGCTAGTTCCCAAGAAAGCTCCCACTATGCCTAAACCTAATTGGCATTCTCCTTGGAAACTTTACAGGGTATGTTTTATTAGATACCATTTCATCCTACAATAAAAATTTTAAATTCTTGGATTTACATCAAGTGGTCTACATTTTTACATTATCTGTACAAAAAAAGGGGGTTAAGGAAAAAGGTTATTGAGCGGTAAAACACTTGCAAGGCCATGAAAGAGATTTGTATATATATTTTTTTTATTCTGGATTATATAAAATAACTACCTTTTGATCATGAAGCCTTAATGAGTGCTGAAAATGATATAAATGAGAGTAAATATATTACAATACACATGCTTGTTAAATATTTTACTGATTCATAATGAAAATGTATAACAAGCGAAATTGCTTAGTAAATCAATATTAAAGACATGGTGGCTTTTATAAGATGGTTTTTTAATGCATTGTCATGTTGGGGAAATCATTAGCTTTCACTGCATTTTATCCAGTTTGGTTTTTAAATTTATTGCTCCCTTTCTGTATTTCAAGTCATCTCAAGCATTATGAAATCCAAGCTTTAGCCTCTCACTAGATATATAGCATTTCTATCATTATTTAACATTCAAAACTCACTTCATTTGCATTCCCTCCTTCTTCTTCTTTTCTTCTTCTCCTCCCCCCCCCCCCCTCCCAAAAAAAAAAAACCAACAACCTTTTCCAACATTAAAATCTTGCTTACTGGGCATTGTCATTGTACCCATAGTCAGATACTTAAACTGGTGAAATTCCTATTAATCTATAAAATTCTACAAAGTTTCTACATGCTTATATATATATATATATATATATATTAATCCATGAGATGTGGCAGATAAAAAATGTATTTTATCAGATCAGGAAAAAAAATGTTTTTTTTTTTTTTCTCTAGGTTATCAGTGGTCACACTGGCTGGGTCAGATGTCTGGCTGTAGAGCCTGGCAATGAATGGTTCTGTTCTGGTGCTGCTGACAGAGTTATAAAGGTAAAGATCAGTGAATGAATCTTCTCTCTGTCAAGTGTTAATAGTTTTTTTTATTTTTTTATTTTCATTTAACTGACATTTTTATCGATTGTTAATTAGCACTACTTTTGTCCAAAATAGACTACGTTTGTAGAAATACTTGTTACAATATTGTTTTTCAGCAGAAAACTGCTTTATAATTAAATCCTTTTTTTTTTTTGTTTGTTTTGGCACATTGCTTCTAGCTGAACAATTAGGCTGTAAAGGTATAAAGTTAATTAGAGATAACAATTCTAATGCTTGTTAATGATTGCAAAAGTTAAAAAGTGAAGTATAAGATTTATCTTGCATGTATTTGGTGAAAAAGTTGCACACTTTCAATTAATTATTGCATTCTTTATGTTGGCAATCCATGTCATAAATACCTTTGTGTATGCACCACAGATTTGGGATCTGGCTACAGGAACTTTAAAATTAACTCTCACTGGTCATGTGAGTACAGTCAGAGGTCTAGCTGTGAGTGCCAGGCAGCCATATTTGTTTTCTTGTGGAGAAGATAAAATGGTGAAGTGTTGGGATTTGGAACAAAACAAGGTAAGAAAGTTGGATTGGCTTGTTATTCTTCTCAGAATAACACTTGGTTTACTAGTTGAAAGATAAATGGGAACAAGGAATTATTTTAAGTTAAATGAAAGATAATAGTAATTGTATATTTTTAGTTTTCTTGAGGAAATTGGTCTAACAATTGTAAAAAAAAAAGTTCCCCTTTCAGACCTTCATGGCAGAGGAATTTAAGGCCATCTGTTTCTATTGTTAACAATGGTGTCATGTGGCCAGCACAATGACCAACTACCTTTACTTTTCCCAAACTAGTGTTAGGTACCTATACCCATTAGAGCTGGGTTAACTCAGAGGTGCCCAAAGATCACAAAATTAAAATCCCAATCTTCACCAGGAATCGACCCCTGGGACTTCTGGTACAAAATCCAAGCACTTTACGTCTCAATCTCTGCACCTCCTTAACAATTATGCACTAAAAAACATTAAAACATTATAATGAAAGCAAATGAAATATACTAGTACATTTATACAACACTTACTACAGTTTCACTTCAACATTACATTTAAAGTACATGGTTTAAATGCTAAGGAAATTAGGGAATTATAGAGTTTGTGTGTCTTGATCTGTGTCTTTGTTTCTTCTCTGGGATGAAAATTTATGAACTGAAGGGTGTTTATAATTATAATCATTTTAACTTTCTTAGGAATGTTTTTCTCTATTAGGTTGTTATTAATATTTGGTAAGAATGCCATCATAATATACCATACAATACCTTACTAGGTTGTAACATTATTCATTCTTTATGAAGTTTAAGAAGTCTGCATTTGTTACAGAAAGTATGAATCCTTAATCTGTTTCATGTTTTATTACAGACTGCATTACTTAAACATTAGGTTAATGTAGTGATTACCTACTATTGAATTTGATAACAAATATTATTTTAAATACCAAATTTTGTTTCTCTCCCAGGCCATCAGGCATTACCATGGTCATCTCAGTGCTTGCTATGCATTAGATCTTCATCCTACTATTGATGTCTTAGTCACATGTGGTAGAGATGCAACTGTCAGGGTAAGATTATGTCACAAGTGTCAAGTAAAGTAAGAAAAAAAAAGTCTCATTTGGTTAACTTAAGATCTTTACTTTGATTGGGCTTTAAGCCTAGAGTTTATAATACCTGTTTTTAACTACATTAGGAAAGTCTTATTTTTACAACTTTAAATCATGTTCTTTATCAAAGCAACTACATTTCACAAGTACCTGGTACCTTTTTATTTTAAAACTTCTAATCATCTCTGCAGCAAATATTGCAATTTTAAGTTGTTTTTTAATCCATTGTGTTAGGTTTCAATTTTATACTCTGTTGTTTTAAGTTTTAATATGGTATAAGTTTATACAGATAGTGAGGTACACTAATTGATAGTTTTAAAAAATATTTTTTTAAGCTAATAAGTACCTTTTTTTTTCTGTGATCAGATCTGGGATATTAGGACTAAAGCTTGTGTTCATACAATGACAGGTCATAGTAACACAGTAGCTGAAGTGAAATGTCAATCTGCAGACCCACAGGTAAAACAGAAAGCAACTTTATCATTAACTATCAGAATATTCATTTTCTATAATAAAATGCCACAGTTCTGTATATAACCTACTAAGCTGAATTGGAAGTCATAGTTACTTGAATTTGGTGGGTTAAATTATTGTGTTTGGTATCAATTAAAAAAGTATATGTACATTTTCAGATTTTAAAGTAATGCTTTATACATGCAGGTGATCTCTGGCAGTCATGACTGTACTGTGAGGCTATGGGACCTGGCTATGGGCAGGACAAGAGTTACATTGACTAATCATAAGAAGAGTGTCAGAGCTTTAGCATTGCATCCAGTACAGTTAGTATTTGTTCAATGAAGTATATTTTTGATAGCTCTCATCTAAGTAGGGGTAATAGGCTGTAAGAAAGAGTGAATGTATATTTACTGACCACTGCAGTACCTTCAACCTAGAAATATACTCTTGATTGAAAGCAGACTCAAGATATTCTTTAATGTGTAATAAATCTGCAGCTAAAACTACAATTGGCAACATGTAACACTGATTACAAATGCTTGACCGTACCATATAAACTCTTTCTTTTTGTTGTAACACACTCCACTGGTCCGTCTCGTTCTGGACAGGTACTAGATTCTACTGTTCTGGACCATCTTGACACTGGACTGCTGCTGTACTAGGCTGGATATTAAATCATGAGTTCTTTGTTCGTGAACTGACTTGATTCCAACACCTTCACTCCTTATATAGAGTTTGCAAAGGCCTTCTCAAAAATGATACAACCGTACTCATTTCCATGACCATATCTGACGTGAATGAGTAGAGTTCACGTCACATATTTTTCCAGAAGTGTCACCACAACGTCAGGCCTGTTATCTGTGTCAGCTCATCACACACACCAATTACCCTTTTTTTGTCACCACCAGTTATAACAATATATATATAATCTTTATTTTGACACTGACCTTATATGTGGTGGCATGCTTTTAAGATTATGGGGAAAAACATTAATAATAATAAAAAAAAGCTTTTTAAATTTGATCCCAATTAGTTTTAAATTTATGCAATAATTTTGTTACAGATATTCCTTTGCCTCTGGATCACCTGACAACATCAAACAATGGAAGTTTCCTGACGGTACATTTCTCCAAAATTTATCAGGCCATAATGCTATTGTGAATAGTCTGGCTTGCAACTCTGATGGTGTCCTGGTTTCTGCAGGTAGATAGCCGTAGCTGTTATATTTCATGATCACTTTCTAAAATTTTTCATTCTTTTAATCCAGGATTTTAAAAATTTAGATACAATATGTGTTGAATAATATAACCTTTAACTAATGATAAAATAATTTTTTACTCCTATTTCAAATATTGAAAGATAAATATACACACACTTTGTTTTGTAATGAAATAACATAATGACATGTACTAGTTATTATACTTTTTGTTAATCTAACAGCTGACAATGGAAGCATGCATTTTTGGGATTGGAAGACTGGCTACAACTTCCAGCGTGTCCAGGCACTTGCTCAACCAGGCTCCATCCACTCTGAGGCTGGGATATTTTCTTTATGTTTTGACCACAGCGGTTCAAGGCTCATAACTGGCGAGGCTGACAAAACCATTAAGATTTACAAGGAGGATGAGACAGCTGTAAGTTTTAGTGAACCCATTTTATCAATCATTGTCGTAAAAGTTGAACCATAAGGTAAAACTATTTAATAAGGTCAGAAAATTACATTGTAGATAGATGTGCTGAATGTAATGGTACCTGTACAATATTTCAAAGCTATTTCTATACCTATTCTAGTTTATAATTTTTTTCAAAGTGCACTTTGTGTACATCTACCTATATTTAGACGTTTTTTAACTTTTGTTTCAGACTGAAGAGACACATCCTATCAATTGGAGGCCAGACATATATAGAAAAAAGAAATATTGAACTGCATTTTGTTTTCTGTTTGTAAATAAAAACATTTTTCATTTAATTTCTTTTTCCGCATTTGTCATTGCAAAATGTACATTCTGTTGTTTGAAATTACTCAGCAAAAGAGAATAAATAATTGTCCAAAGATTTGTACATTATGTTTTTCTACTTTGTCATAATGAAACTAAGGAAAACAATTTGCTGCTTTTGATATCTGTTAGTAAGAGTTTTCTTAATTTTAGTCTCAGATGACTGTTCAATGTAAAAATAAATAAAAACAAAATCATTCAATTATTAATTTATTATATGAAAAAAAAACTATTCACAGTATTGGACAAAATCATACTCTTCCACAATCAAGATGTTCATTTACTTTCATCTTATTGTGTTCTACATAAATCATCACTTTTTTTTTTGTACAAGTCTAACAATCAGTGCTGAGATTTAGAGCTGGCTATCAGACTTTCTACAGCTCTAGAAACTTGCTCCTTGGTCATGTTGGTCAAAGGAAGACTGGATTCTTTACCTAACTCTGTGGACGATAAAAAACATCAAATTAAATGTGAACAAAATCATATGACCTGTAGGTACCATTTGAAAGTCCAGGGGTTGAGATACTGCTTGGTTGTGTAACAGGTTAATGAAATATTGCTGAGCCGTACTGGTTATGTACTTTTTCTCACTTGAGATTGTAGAACTTGTAGTATTAAAGTCGTCGTTTTGTACGATTGACTTGATATATAATAGTAGAAAAATGTCTACTTGATAAATTATAGTGCCAGGTAATTGCTACTGGGCTTATCTATAATAATAATAATGCCAGATAAATGATACTGGGCTTATCTACTGTGTCAGTTAAATAATACTGGGCTTATGTTATGCCAGTTGAATATTACTGGGCTTATGTATCGTGCCAGTTAAATGATATTGGTCTTATTGCCAATGCCAATCCAAAATAATAATATTAGATCTCGAGAGTTATAGTGAAAACTCGATCGTAGATCTATATCTATGATAAGATAATATATCGATAACCAAACTGACCTTTGAACACAGTAGAACTATTCTCAAGTTTAAAAAATCGAAGTTTTGAAAAATTTTTCTTAGATCTTGAAAAAATAAATTTTGATGATCTTTATCGAAGGTGCCACTGTCACAAATCAATCAATAGTGCTAATGTCGCAATCTAAAATGGTGCCAGATGTTGCGATTATGCTTGAGCTATATTGCACTATCAATGATCGTGGTTGCCGAGGATCTTGAAATCGTCTTTTAATAAGATGATCGTATAGAAGTAGTTAGATCTAGTTGATAATACGATCATTCAGAATGTTTCCAGTTGATAAGAGGATCATCTAGAAGTTGCCAATCGTTAAGTCGATCTAAGTATATTACTATATACAATGAAGAAACTTCTCTTCGTCTAAAACAATTACTTTAATTCAGAACTTGAAAAAGCTATTCACAAATAATTACAATGGTTAAATATACTTGAATAAAATAACTGATCTACACAATAATATAATTGAGTTCTAATACTAAACTCTAGTACATGTTCTCTCTAACACGTTCCATACAAGACTGACTAAAAATATAGAACCTTTCCCCGGGTATAGCGTTGTCAGGTGTCTAACACCCCTCATTGCAATGCCAACCAATAAATGCAGCTCAATGTACAATAATTAATATTTCAAAACCAATCACATTTATTCTGAACATGATCCTATTGCGTGATAGAAAATTTCCCGAGGTGGCTCAATTTCTGCTGCCGAGCTAAATATAGATACTGTGTACGTGACATGGTGTATGTCATTCCAGATTGTCATTTTGATGATCCAAGTTATGAACCGTTGCCATCCTGCATGAGGTTTGGCTAGCATGTAATAATCTTCATTTCTAAAGGAACAACAAGTCTTAGAACCTAAACGCCATAACAATATGAATACTGAGATGCTAATAATGTGTATAATTTCAGTTTGAAATGGAAAATCGATTTGATTAAATAATGCTTTGTCATAGTTAAGTTTTATATAAATTTGCTATTTGTAAAAAGAAAATAAAAATATACATTTCATTAATTAAACTATTTAGAAAGATAACAATATGATGCTTACCATAACGAGCATAGACTTTAGGTTGAACATTCAGCGCTTCTCTAACAAGGAAAGGAAATTTAGGGTTCTGTTTCTTTAGACCAACGTAATTGCTTTCTAAATACTCTCTGTTGGAAAATGTAGAAACCAAAACAATCAATTCTCATTCAATTGCATTCAATATACATTATACACTCTAATACTAGATCAAGATTTAGTTTAGTCTAGCATATATATAATGTAGAAATACTATGCGGATATGACCCGCTGCCTGCAGGCCTTAGCTTGGGTATTACTGATCTAGTGGACTAGATTTAGATCTGTTTCAAACATAGTGAATGTTCCCATATATAATATCAATTTTTTTATATACTTCTTTGCCACTTAAATGAAAGTAGAGTATGAAAATGGATTTACCAGTTTAGCTGAAATATTGATATCAAATGTAAAATACTGTGAAAACAGGTTTACCCGATATGTTAAAAAGTTTTGTCCTTTAATAGGGATGAATTTTTGGGTTCTTTGTTTTTATTTTTAGGGCCTTCCGGTTGTGGGTTAACCATACACTACAAATTCAATGAAACTGTTTCCCTCTATGGCTAAATATATTAATAAACATAATAAAAGAAAAATTCATCTGACCAATTTGTATAGGCGGTAGCGAAATTCAACGAAACTGTTTCCCTCTATGGCTAAATATATTAATAAACATAATAAAAGAAAAATTCATCTGACCAATTTGTATAGGCGGTAGCGAAAAGAGAATTTAAAAAAAAAATCTATGTTTAAATTAGGTACTTTGATAAAAATTTCAACTTTAATAAATCTAAATGAAACTAGTATAGTTAGATAGATCTTTTTGAATGGAGTTCAGTAATACCTCATTTATGCTTCTAGGTTAATTAAAACATAAGTTATGACCATTTTAATGTCGGAAAATTAGCCTATTAAAATACCAAAAAAATTGTGACCGAAAGGAGGAGCTTATACATTTAAACTATAAATTTTTAATGCTTAAAGATAATGTAATGAAATTTTCCATAGAAATGCACAATTATGTTCTGATATTTATGACAATTTTAAACCTGGGATATCTATTAACACTTTTTTGTGTTAAGCCCTTGATGTAGGGATAGGTGTTGAAAAACGACAGAAACAGAATACATATTCACACATAGATGGTCATAACTTTTAAACCAAGAGATAATTGAATGAAATTTTCAACAGAAATGCATGATTATGTGTTATTTATTTCTTCTTTATGACTCTGAGATAGAAGTTAAAACTTTTTTTAAAAAATTTCTTTAATGTGGGTCGACATTTCAAAAACAACAACAAATATTGACACTTAAATGGTTATAACTTTTTAACCAATAGAGATATGCAAAAGAAATTTTCAACAGAAATGCATGAATATGTGTTATTTGTTTATTCTATTATAACCCTGAGAAAGAAGTTTAAGAAAATTTTTTTTTCTTTGTTAACGTTGAACGACAATTTAAAAAAAACGACCAAAATTTATGTTGCTTATAACTCTTTAACCAATTGAGATATCTAAATGAAATTTTGAACAGAAATGCATGATTATGTGTTATTTGTTTATTCTATTTTAACCCTGAGATAAGAATTTTTTTGAAAATTTGATTTTTGGTAAATGTGGAATGACAAGTTTGAGTTGAGTTTTTTTCGACAAAATATTATGTTGACACTTAAAATGGTTATAACAACCAAAATTTATGTTGGTTATAAATTTTAAACTAATCGAGAAATTTAAATGAAATTTTCTACAGGAATGCATGCATGATTGTGTTATTTGTTTATTTTATTATAATCTGAAACAGAAGTTTTCATTATGTTGACACTTAAAATGTTGCAACTTTTTTAGCCTTAAATTACTTTTTAGGCTTTTAACTGAAATGAACAACTTTTTGCTGATACTTATAATAAACTTTGGATGAAAAACAACACAAAAATAAAAACAAAAATTTCTATTTCATACTTTGAGAGCTGTAACATTTTAATCTAGACGTAAGAGATAATTATACAAGATTTACAAAATAAAAAAAAAATAAAAATAGAAAAAAAAAGGGTATTTAAATTTACATATAATGTAAATAACAAATATAGATTTCTTGATGTCATCAGTTTGAGTGCGTTTGCAATATCCAGTATCCGTTTGCAGTATCCAAAGCTTGTGAGGATCATGCATGATTGTTTGAAGATGAACATTGTTTGGGTGTACCCTATCTGTTTGGCTGAAATAGAAAAAATACTTTTAATGCATACCAATGTGGGCTTGCTGAAAGGGTAAAATTATCAAGGCTTAATATAAATGGTTCATTGCATAATTATCAGCTGTATTGTGAAATTATATTTTTCACATTAAATAAATAGCATCCCAGATAGGCGACATGTTCCCTTAAAATAAAATATATCTAACTATTTGATGGGTAAGCGCATAATAGATTTGTTTGTTGTTGGAAATTATCAATTGAAGTACTGTCTCTGTAGCACCTTACAAAAACCTTCAGCAAGTTCTTTTGTGATCTCGATAAATACTTCATCAACAGTCACATTTCTCAGGGCTTTCAGAATGAGATCTTCAGTATCCAGAGTCTGGCCAAAGCAATCAGTTAGTATTGAAAGGAGATTCTCTGGAGAATCCACAATGGCCTTTAATTTGTCAATGCAGACCATCACATGAGAGATCTAGAAAACAAGAGAATAAATATAATAGCTGCATAAATAGTATCTTTAAAATTACATTAATTTTTTTCTTTAAAGTTATAAATGTGGTAGAAATATTACCATTTCCAGATGTTTCATCTTTCATTTTTGTAGATCAGTGTCATCCACGGTCCAGTCAACATCTTGCCAAAAAGCCATGTTAATAAATATAATAAATGTCAAAAGGGTTGAGACACCTAAAAAGGAATTGTTTTGAAACTATAAAAATGAATTTGACGAAAGAAAATGTAAAAGTTATTACCTTAAAAGACAAACCACTTTTCTGCAACAACAAGCACAGTGTTGTTCTGTGTTACCTGGCCTTTCAGTGGCCTCAACATCACCTTCAGGTCACAACTTCTTCACCATACTAGGTCGTTCAGTGCTGTCTTGGACAGGTCTCTTTTTGCCAGAAGCATCGCTAGAAATTTTTTTATCCAAGTAAAGTGCAACTAGGTGCCAGCTGCGGGTAATCTTCCTGCAAAAACTCTTCATCTTGGTCATATGCCTTCGAATCTTATTGTCAACAACATCCACATCAAGGCCTGCCACGCCCACATTATCTGGGGAAAATGAAACAAAAAAAAGTTAGTTTTATTTAATTGTGAAAAAAAAATGTTTCAAACAAAATTACACATGTGTACAATTTTAATAAAATGCAGTTTAAAGATTTTTTTTATAAAAGGATATAATACATTGTATGTAAATTGAAGGCTCAACTTCATAAGTCCAAGTCCAGCCAAGCCTTTACTTTAAAATAAATTTCTACAATTATTCTAAATCTTATAGAGAATATAGTAGATCTATAGTCTATCTATAGATTAATATCTGAAAATTTATTTTCATTGAAATAAAATGATATTTCAATTGATTTGTGTTTTATTTTGTTTATAACATATTTAGTAGTGATTATTATGGTAACTATCACTTAAAATTTTGTATAAATTATTTTATAATTATCACAATTATATTACCAGCTATTGCAAGAATTATCACTTAAATTTAACTAAAAATGAAAAATAACAATTAAACTAGGTTAAAATCATTCTAAAAGTTTAAAAAATAACATTCAAAATCATGGATGATTAAATAAAACTGTTCTTGATGATGGATAAAAATAAAAAAAAAATCGATCTAACAAAAAAGCTATGCAGCCATTGATAACCATTGAATCTATCATTTCCGGTTAGTAATGGCGGCTAGTTTTGTTTTCCAGCCAAGATACTTGATGTATTGAGTGGCCTTTTACTAATAAAGTGGAACACTTATTGCGATAATAAGAACAAAAATAGTTAGATTAGATATTAAGGTACACAGGATGACTTAATTAAATATGCTTATCAGAATAATAAAAACATTATGGATGGTCAACTTACCCCTAAGCTCAACACGCTGGAACTCCATGAAGACGATAGAAAAGCACTGATATAAATCCAAAGAATTAACTGAATTAACTTGAACAAACAAAGGGCTCTGATTATTCTTTTGTGTCTGATTTTGAAGACAAAACCGGACTGGAACGAAACGGCCACTGCTTTCGGCTTAAATACTGCCGCAAGAATACTACCAGTTCCATAACCAAAAAAATCTTGCACGACCGGAAAATCGAAGTACCTAATTTAAATATTATTTATCTTTTAAATATATACAACATTTTAAGATACACTAAAATGAATATTCCTGTGATTTTTGTTTTTTATCTGTTAACATAATCTAGTATATTTTAAGTGAGAAAATATGTTCATCATGTTATTATTGCAAATTTTAAAAAAAGAATTTATATAATATATTCATTATCTGTAAATCAAAACATATTTATATAGAGTAACTTACATCTATCGACCACCCTCGTTTTAAGGTACTTATCGAACACCCCATTGTATTTTTTAAAATTCTCCTTTATTTCGATGATTATGACGAAACTAGTCCATTCCTATTGTGCATCGTCTATTTCTTTATAGTTAAGTTATATTTAGTTTCATTTTCACCCGAGGATCATTTTTTTTACTTATATTCAAAGTGCATTGGTATAAGAATTTCACTTTTTTTGAACTCTTGGGAAGAGTGAAGTGAGTCTCGGGTTAAGGGTATTCTTTAATGCCAATGATGCTTCAGCTCAACAAAACCTATATATTACGCTTCTAATAGGCGAGAAATATTTGCAACTATTTTTTTTAAAGTGTCCTTTGCTACCTAAACATGAAAATTCACTTCACTAATGATCTGGATGTGTGAAACATTCTTTTTGTTCTTTTGTATAATAATAATAAACTTTGAAATTACAGAATAGATATATAGATATGTTGTTTGTGTGTGTGTGACAAATACTAAGCTTGCTCTAAAATACAGTGGTTTTTTTTTTGGTCAACCTAGTGGTTTAGGGAGGGCGGATCTATCTACTCTACATCTATAGGTAACACAGCTCACAAGCTACCATAGCTTTTCAGCACCCCCCCTTCCCCGCCCAGATCGAAAAATATCTAGCACTGACTTTTGGGCTGTTACATACACTGAGCGTGCTAGATCGGCGGCTAGTTACGTAGGGCCGCGAACCGTATGTTTTGTTTTTAGGTCAACCAAGTCGGTCCAAGTAAACTGTTGTGTCCTGCAATGACTTGGGGAGGGCGGGATTATCTATTGGCTACCAAAGCGTATTAGGCTCTCCCTCAAAAAAATAATATATGGATTTAATTCATTAATGGCCTTATGTCTCAAAATAGCTTAGACCTAAATAAGTACTATGGTAATGCGTTACTGGGCTTAGCACCGTCAGTTTCTAAGCAGAGCTGATCAGTGATAGATTCCTTCGATGTGGACCATGTGAAAATGACTAAAATCTGTCTGTCTGGACATGGCGTAAAAAGAAAATGATATAAATAAAAAAAAATACAGATTATAACACTTTTGAAACACCATACTTTTCACAAAATTTTAAGATTATAACACTTTTAAAACACCATACTTCTCGTGTGTTCGATAAGTTCTTAATATGTTCGATAAGATAAGATAAAGGTAAAACAGTGTTTTTGAAATCATCGACCTGACCCACTTTAACATCAAACATAGATTTAACTTTGAGTAGTAATAGAATAAAACATGTCTACTTTTTAAGAAAAATGGATGAGGAGTTCATAGATACTATCAGTTTTTTTCTAGGTCTAATTTTTACGGAGATACACAAATTCAAACATTAAAAATGTCGGCGAATAAGCTTAACTTGTTCGATAAACGTAAGTTACTCTATATAAAAAATTGTCAAATCCATCTGAGTTTCCCTTTAACTTTTTAACTTAAGACAAGACGTTGAGTAATAAGTTGAACTTAATAACTTAAATAAGTCTAGAATTTTTTAATAATTAACTAGAATCTAGTAACTTTATAATAATATAATTATAAGACTTATAAGCCTAATAACTAAGTAAGATTCTTCTTCTAAAAGACTAAATACGTCCAGAAGTTGTGAACAGGGAATTACCAGATCTAGTATAAGTTAAGCCCTATCTAGATCTAATTGTTATACGGGTAGATCTACCTAATTCCTTTGCTTGAGGCAGACTTAAGGCATAAATGAAACCTAAGTTCTTTTAAATGAGAACCAATTTTTAACGCTGTGGACGCCATTTCGACATTGACAATAATCAAATCATGATTACCGGAACATTCAACGAACAAAATCTAGAATATATAAAGACGTTTCGAGCTGGATTATATCTTTAGAAATAAATAAAAATTGCTATACAACGTGAAAACTGTTTTGTTTTTAAAACTGTATATTTTAAAATTAATGTCACAATAATGATTTAATAATTTAAAGAAATCTAAAATAAATTCATGTGCTACGAGCAAATCTAGATTTTGTATACTTCAAGGGAATTAACTAGGAATAACAAAATTGATTACAGGGTATACCAGGCTAAATGTTTATATTCTTGTTGGCCTACTTTCCCCAGACACTGTGACCCTAGACTTATTCTAGCTGTACATATCATAGACGTACACTAAATATAGATCTATATTAGATCTGCTTCACTAATGATCTGGATGTGTGAAACATTTCTTTTTGTTCTTTTGTGTAATAATAATAAACTTTGAAATTACCGAATTTCAAATAAAGTCTTAGACTAGTAAGTTGACTGAAGTGTCTGCAGTGAAGTATAACAACAATACTCAATGTCTCAATATAATTAATAATATGATCAGATTACGATTATGAATATAGATAGAAAATAGAAGTTAAAATTAATAGTTAAGTTAGTAGTTTTTTAAAATGATTTAAATAATCTTATCCAATAAATATCGGATATTCATTATCAATCTAGATCTAGTAAAAATAAGTTAACTTTATAATACTTTATTTTTATTATATTTAATTATAGATTCTAGAGTAGATCTATATATATATTTCATTTGATTTAGCTCTAGTATATTATTATAATTAAGTATATAATATAGCCATAGCTATTATTATTATTTAAGTCATTGGTTAATATGCATGACTGAATGCATGACGTGTAGGATGTAATCATCTTCTTTTTTGAAGTAACGTCTGTATTATATAAGATAAGAAGATACGATTTTTTTTTTGTAGTAGAATGGTATATATAACTGTCACATAACACTAACAAAAAGCTGCAGCTGACTGTTACTTTTGTGTGCAAGTTGAACCAGTCCCCTCGGCCATTGTTCAGATAGTGTAACTGACTGCTTTAAAGGAGGAGGTGATGTGCAGTCAGTAATCTTACAGAGAAGAAGGAGGGTCTCAGTCTCATGCTTGCATGTCCTTTACCACCTTCAAAGAATTTAAAAGATGGGACCAATCAGTGTGTTTTGGGGGGGGGGGGGTACTTCATATGAAATTGAGTTCATATTGGTTAAGTGCTTTATATATATATAAGCATGCCTACATCTTTGGTTTGGGCTGAATAGATTTCTAAAACAACACACAAATTGAGATGATAGAAAAGCCAAGCTACTAGAGCATAAAAAATGTAAATTAGTGCTTGCTGGAAGTGTTACAAAAGGTAGAATGCAGTCAAAGCTAAATTTATCTCGCTTGATAAGACCAAATTAGGGCAGATGATGTTTAAAGATTGTCTGTTTCTTTGGCCGATGGTTAACAAGGGTCTCGTGGCTAGAAAAACAACCAACCGTCTTTACTTTCCCCAACTTATGTCAGGTACCAATTAGAGTTGTTTGGATTCAATAGATCCTAAAAATCTAGAAATTCTAAATCCCACTCTTCACCGAAATTTGAACCCGGGATCTCTTGGTTCAGAAACCAATTGCTTTACCACTCAACCACTATGCCTCTGACTACCAACTATCTTTAGGAATTCTTTTTTTTTTTTATTTTAGTTTCCATGTAATTAAATCAAGGAATATTTCTCAGAATCCAAATAAAATTTATGAGTACATTTATTTTATTTCATTACTAGTCAGATATGACCCGCGACCCGTTTTGGTGTTACTGATCTACTGTATTGAATTTAGACCTATGTCAAACTTGGAGAATATTCCCTTCAAATTTTTTACTTTGCCACGAAAATAAAAGTATAGCATAAATGTAACAAGTTACAAAGACAGTTTGTGTGGAAATACTAACTCAGAATCCGCCCCTGAAGTGGTCCACCCAGGCAGGTAAAAAGGCAGGTATGAATATTTTCAGAAAGAACATCATAATTAAATTCTATCAAAGACAAATGACAGAGAAGAATGGAGAAAGAAGGTTGACAGATCTTGTGTGGTGCCCCAGTGGTCCAGCAGACCAAAGGATAAGTGAAAGTGAATCTGAAGTTCAATGCGAACCTGGCCTAACTGATGTCTTATAATGAATATCTAATTGATCTAATTATTTTGTAAATGGTCAATCTCTTATTCAAATCCTCAAAAAAAAACAAAACATTTTTGTAAAAAAAAAAAAAAAAAATTCCTTCAGTCAAGTGTTCTATGGCTGTAGCACTGCAGTTCACAAGATAATATGAAAACCTACTTATTAATTGTTGTTTTAAATTATGTCCAACTTATATGCGTACTAAATAGATTTTTTTCTCACAAAAAAAAAAAGTAAACATTATTTTTGGGTAAATGTAGTAGTTAGTAGGACAGAATTTACATAACATAGCAATACAAATATTAAAAAAAGAATTTAAACAAAAAATGTAAAATCATTTGCATAAATGTGTTAAAAATATGGTACTAAGTCAGCTCCTGTACTAAACAGCCTCCCGTGTTTGTTACTATTAATAGTGAATAGTTGTAAAAGTGGTGTATTTTTATGAAAAAACTGCTTGCATAAGTGATTTAAAAAATTAAATTTTTCGCTTTTAGAAAAAAAAAAAAGTAGCTGTTGCATCAGAACTTTGAATGGACTAAAATATTATGATGTCGGATTTTCACTATCTTTTCTAGTTTACGAGATCTAAACGGGACAGATGGAGGGATAGACTTTTCACACAAAACTAAAAATGGGTTTACCCATCCAGCCTACATGTACATATATCCAATATAAATTACCTGATTTGTTAAAAAGTTTCGTCATTTAATAGAGGTACAATTAAGTCTTTTTTGTCTATTTTTAGGACCCTCCGGTTGTGGGAGGGAATTAAACATACACTACAGTCTCAGCCATGATCTAAGGAACTTTAGTGCCAAGTTATATCAAGTTTGCTCAAATGGTTTTGATTTCAATGAGGGACATACATACATACATATATACACCTTACTTTCTGCTTTATATTTCGTTATTTCAAACATTTTTGTAGAATAACAAAGTTACTGGTATCTTAAATCTCAAAAGTTTTGCTTAAAAGTTAAAAATACTTGTAACGCTCAGTCATATAAGACTATATAAAACTTAGAGACATAAGTTTGAGCTTAATCCCTTAACTGTCCTATTTTATGTTGGTGCATACAAAGAATTATAATTTCAAATCAAAGAAGGGAATCAAATATTTTTCTGAATGACATTAATGTACTTGAAATATGATTTTAAAGATCTAAAAAAAAATCATTTTCTATCATAATTAAAATTCAATAAGCCTTATAAATAGTATGGCTATAAATACACATTTCAACAGGATTTGAAATTTGACTTATTTCTAAATATGCACTAGTTTGTTTAGAGGATAGATTTTATCACTCATCCTTGACCTTAGTTGTAATGCATCATCTCACATCTGTAGGCTTAAATTTAAAACAAATCAACTGCCAGTGTTTTGAATCAGTATATCCCTTTGCAATTTGTTTTGGTTCTCACTTTTCCTGAAAATTTTTTCTTGCCAATTCACAATGGTGCATGCTTCTATAGATAGTAAATAAAAATTAATACTGTTGTACAATTAAAGACTTTCAGTTTTTAAAAATCAGATGTTCATATTCTTCTTCTTTTTCATTCTAATTATTATGTTGGGGGGTTCAGATGACTAGACCAATACCTGAGTTGAACTGGGCAGTTGTGTCCAGATCAGGCAGCTCTCCAAATAGTTTCTCTTCTATAGTAGTGTTTTTAGGCCTAATTTTAGTTTGGGCCTCTTGATAAAGAATGCAGTTATGAAGAAAATTATGAAGAATAGGTTGGCCTTTTTCATTTTGATTGTAGAAAAAATTAGTTAAGTTTTTCTAACTAAAATTCAACCCAGAAAAGATAAGAATGCCAGGTATATATACTAAAAACTCCTTTTCTTCAATATTTCCATATTTTTTTTTAAGAGCTCTAGGTATACATCTTAATTAGATTGAAGCTTGTATCCAGCATATTCCATGTTGAAAATTTGTAGTTGCTTTAAAACTTTTTTTTTTTAAATTCTAAACTTATTTTACTGTTGATATTTAGTCATTGGTTTGTAGCTACAAATAGCTTGTACAACTAAATCAATGTAGGAATATTAAATTCTTAATCTAAAACTTGGGGGTGGGGGGCATGGTGGCTAAGTGGTTAAGCGCTTGGATTCTGAACCTGGGAACCTGGGTTCGAATTTAGGTGAAGTCTGGGATTTTGACTTTTGTGATTCTTAGGACGCCCCTGAATCCACCCAACTCTAAAGGGTACCTGGCATTAGTTGGGGAAAGTAAAGGCAGTTGGTTGTTGTGCTGGTCACATGACTACCTGCTTTTTAACCATTGGCCAAAGAAACAGATGACTTTAACATCATCTGCCCCATAGATGGCAAGGTCTGAATGTGGAAACTTTACTTTTACTGTAATGAAGAACTTGAAATCAACTTGATCAAATCTTAATGTAAATTTTATTAACACTGTACACAGATTCCATGTGAAAGTAGATGTATGTAGACACAAGTGAAATGATAGTTAAAACAAGATAGAACTCAATACAAATACTGGTCCTGTCAGTCTCACCCTTCTTGCTAATCTCCACTTCAGTCTTCACACCAGTTGTTTTTTTTAATTCCCTTGAATGACCACAGATCACTCTTTAGCCTACACAATCAAAACATCCATCATACTTTTGTCATGGCTACATCATGAAAATGCACCTACGCTCCACAATTTAATATAATTTTTGTTGTTTAAGATGGCTGATAAAATGACCACCAAGGAAATGGCAGATGCGGTTAAAACACCACACAGATTCCAGGCTTTTTATCTTGGATCCATGCCAATGGATCGGTTATATTCACAGACAATGCAGCCTTGGGTTATGGCAGAGGTTCGAAGGAAGAGACAGGGCATCAAGGATGTTACTCTTGAAGTATCAGGGGACATCTTCAGAGTCCTAAACTCAAAGCAGGAAGAAAATGCCATTTTGTTAGAACACAATGTCAAAGGGATTACAAGATTTGCAAAACTTCACCAGGATCCTCTGTGTTTTGCATATCTCACCAGGTACCAACTGAATGCAGACTTTGAGTGTCATGTCTTCCTGGCCAAATCAGAAGAACTTGTAAGTACCTAATAAATGATGTAGTATTTATGTTAAAATTTGGACTGTCTCTATAGTAGAGTTACTATATCTTTTTTTTTTGAACTGCTTCTCCATTATCTGTTTTCAATTTGACTGCTTTTCTGTTACTTGTTTTCATTTTGACTGTTTCTCTATTACCTGTTTTCAATTTGACTGCTTCTCTATTACCTGTTTTCAATTAGACTGCTTCTCCATTATCTGTTTTCAATTTAATTACTTGTTTTCATTTTGACTGCTTCTCTATTACCTGTTTTCAAATTGACAGCTACTATATTACCTGTTTTCAATTTGACTGCTTCTTATTACCTGTTTTCAATTTAAGAGCTTCTCTATTACCTGTTTTCAATTTAATCACTTCTCTATTACCTGTTTTCAATTTAATCACTTCTCTATTACCTGTTTTCAATTTGACTTCTTCTCTATTACATATTTTAAAGTTGCGTGTTTCTCTATTATCTGTTTTCAATTTGACCGCTCCTCTTATACCTGTTTTCAATTTGCATGCTTCTCTATTACCTGTTTTCAATTTGACAGCTTCTGTATTACTTGATTTGAATTTGACTGTTTCTGTTACTTGTTTTCAATATGACCGCTTCTGTGTTACTTCAACTTGTTTTCCAGTCGACTGCTTCTCTGTTACTTGATTTCAATTCGACTGCTTTTCTGTTACCTTTTATTCTATATCTGTGTGTCTGCCCCTATACACAACACCCAGTCACTTCTCTCAAATACAATGAGCAGAGTTTGATGGGCAAGTCACGAGCCAGTCGTCTGCATTTCTTACTTAAGTGTGTGTGTGTGGGGGGTTATGGCAAAGATACAACCTTTTTTTTCCCAACTTCATCCATCATGTATTGTACTGATGCGATCACAATGAGCTGTTAGCCTGTCTCTGTGCCATCCCGCTCTACACTAAGTCCGTTTTTTTTTTACATTGGGCAGACCAGACTAAACATTAAAACGTCATTTCTCTCTCTCTCTACTTACTAGTTGTTAGTTTGCATCAGTTGATTTTTTTTTTTTTTAGCAAAACTAGTTTTAATATTTGAGGACATGGAGATTTGGTTGTTTGAGAGAGGGAACGATTCTTCACAGATGAAGTGGGCAACAAAGAAGGACAATAATTGTTTCCCATATCATTCATTGTAACTCAATCCAGTATTTCAAAGTCTACGGTGAACATCTTGTGGTGATAACAATAATTTAATTTAGATTTGCACTGTTAACAAGCATAATGTACAAGCGAACCAAACATCTACAGGCCCAAAGGAGGACAAAAAGAAGGACAAAGCCTTACAAAGGAGGACAAAAAGAAGGACAAAGCCTTACAAAGGAGGACGAAAAGAAGGACAAAACCTTACAAAGGAGGACGAAAAGAAGGATAAAGCCTTACAAAGGAGGACGAAAAGAAGGACAAAGCCTTACAAAGGAGGACGAAAAGAAGGACAAAGCCTTACAAAGGAGGACAAAATGACGGACAAAGCCTTACAAAGGAGGACAAAAAGAAGGACAAAGCCTTACAAAGGAGGACGAAAAGAAGGACAAAGCCTTACAAAGGAGGACGAAAAGAAGGACAAAACCTTACAAAGGAGGACGAAAAGAAGGATAAAGCCTTACAAAGGAGGACGAAAAGAAGGACAAAGCCTTACAAAGGAGGACAAAAAGAAGGACAAAGCCTTACAAAGGAGGACAAAATGACGGACAAAGCCTTACAAAGGAGGACAAAAAGAAGGACAAAGCCTTACAAAGGAGGACAAAAAGAAGGACAAAGCCTTACAAAGGAGGACGAAAAGAAGGACAAAACCTTACAAAGGAGGACGAAAAGAAGGATAAAGCCTTACAAAGGAGGACGAAAAGAAGGACAAAGCCTTACAAAGGAGGACGAAAAGAAGGACAAAGCCTTACAAAGGAGGACAAAATGACGGACAAAGCCTTACAAAGGAGGACAAAAAGAAGGACAAAGCCTTACAAAGGAGGACGAAAAGAAGGACAAAGCCTTACAAAGGAGGACAAACAGGACATATTTATTTGATTAAACATTAATCGTGGGCTGTAATGCAACTTTATTACATGTCCTATTTATCAGAATAAGAAAGTACTTTTAGCAATAGTTCAATATTCGCGACAACATTCGCGTGGAACTCTATGCAGGACATTGTCTTCATTATCAACAAAATGAAAAAAGTGGTGAATATTGCAGAAAAAGCGCATCTTATTATTATGTTTTCGTGTTTTCCGCTGACACCATAATGTTTTAAATCAATGCTGCCTTTTTTTTTTTTTTTTGCAACCGACACTTACGAATCACAAACGTTCAGTATAAGTAGAAAAATAGTTGAATACTTAAGCCCCATAGTTTTAGCATCTACTGTCAGCGACTCTGCACCATGAAGAATGTGAGCCGGACGCCAACATGCGGCTTCTAAAGCTCAGTCTTCAGCGGTGAAAACACATTCTTTTACTTGTTTCTTGTTAATGCCTCAAGTTCACATTGACATTATTAACTAATCACTTTCCTGTGAAACAAAACACTTGGATGACTCAATCGTTTCTTTCAGGTCTGTTGTGGTTTCAGAAGTTTCATTTTCTGTGTTGTCCAGCGCCAGTAATCTTGTCTGTGTTTCACCAGCTTTATAATCAAAGTACTGAGCTACTACTTGGAAAAGTTTCTCTGCATCATGGTTTTACTTGCATCTGTAGCGACTCTAAAACATGTAATGTCACTCAACTCCTGTAGTACTTTCCCTCTGTCTTTGTTCAGGCACATGCAATGTGTTTATCAGTTTCTGAATCTTGAAACATCTTTTGTTATTAGAAAAGCATTACAGTCCATCGACTTATATAAGACTGAAGATGTGTGCCAGTGTGATGAGCTAATGTTTCAGCACAAGCCTTCGTGGATTTCAAAGTGTGATTCAGTTGAAAAAAGTGGTGAATATTGCAGAAAAAGCGCATCTTATTATTATGTTTTCGTGTTTTCCGCTGACACCATAATGTTTTAAATCAATGCTGCCTTTTTTTTTTTTTTTTTTTTTTTTTGCAACCGACACTTACGAATCACACACGACACTCAAAGCTTCGTTTTCTGTCTGTCCATCTATCACCAAAACATGGACACTAGTTTTCATTTGATCTGAGCATTGGCTCACGTGAGTCGATATCTTGAAAACAAATTCTAATCGTTAAACACCTACACGACAATAGCGGGTAAGCGAATTTGATTGGTTGATGCTAAGTATTATAATGATTGGTCAGTATCCAATTCATTGATCATGCCACTCCTTACATAGAGTTGATACACATCAACACAGTGAACGTCTTGCATACTTTCTTCTCTTTGTTCTAAGGAAGTATTTCTATTTCAACCAGAAGATATTAAAGCATTGCATTCCACTGCTAGATTGTATGTCATTAAACAGCAGTGAAAAAGCCTGACATTTTGACACTTTAGGCTAATATCGACCGGACGGAGGACAAATAGGAGGACATGACCTACTTAAGCCGGACCTCTGGTAACCCTATTCATGTAGGCTCAAAGCGCTATCGTAACAGACATAAACACGAAAGTTAAAACGAACAACTAATCTTTAAAAAGTTCTTGAATGTAGTGAAGTAGGTCGTATGTTTAAAGCTCAATGGGGAGCGAGTTCAAGCCTTGGGTCCATTAACCGAAAAAGCTGGCAATCCGTATTTGTTTTTTAGGGAGAAACGTGACACAACTAGAAACGTTGAGTCCTTGGAACACAGGGCTGAGGGACATATAGAGTGATCAGTCAGTTCACTAAGGTCTTTCGCTGTGGGAACTTTCGGATATGACGTAACGCCGAAATTCACCTCCCCCCTCCCGCTTTAGTCGTTAAGCAATGGTCGAACTTTCCCTGTGGTGTAATAATGAGTTGTCGTTCCTTGTTCCTTTCATTTCTAAATGTTGAACGTGTCATCAATTACGCAGAGACTTCTCACAATCTCATACCATCACTCATTTGACGTTAGCATGCTCTTCTGTTTCTCGCTAGTTCAATTTTGATTAAATGATAGACGATGAATTAGTTTGCCCTGGATTGGGCAAAATATGTAGATCACAGCTTGGACTGCGTAGCCACGTGAAATACTGTAGCCCTCCTTAGTCTTTGGACTCGATGACAAGCTTTATTATTATTAATATGTCTGACAGACAACTAGTGTACATATATTTAAAATAAACTTGATAAAGACTGATTTTAATGTCACACTCACATAGCAACGAGTTTCGAGTTGAAGTACAACGAAATGCGTGATTACCATTCAGTGTGCAAGAAATATACGTTCAATACACCACGTTTAAAGCTATTCTAATCATCTCTTAAAAGCTTTCAACTACAAAGTAAGTGTTCAGCCCAGTGGGTCTTTTGTCAGTAGAAAAAGTGCCAAGCTATGCTAAATGTGTTAAACTTGTCTGAGAAATGTATCAGTTAGTTAGAATATTGAGTTTTCAATAATAAACACTAACTCTAAAGTATTCATTTCCCCTATTGGAAGAATTCGAACCTTTCCTTTTTGAATGCCCAATTTATCCTATCTCTGACACACTATTGCCTCATCAGTCAAGTTCCATCTCTGACTGACACACTATATCAGTATTTCGTTCAACAACCTCATCGGTGATGTTAGACTGATCAGTTGGGCATCATGGAATTGTTTTGTAACAACACAACACTGCTAAAACAAAACCTTAACTCAATAGCAGTCACTCTAGCACGTGCCTGACGTTAAGCCGGTCTGTACATCTGACATCGATCGTCGCAGTGTCTTCATTGAGAGTATTACATTATGCTAAAGATAGCCTGACTTGTATTGACCATTGGCCCTGTCTCTAAAATATGAAAGACATTTGTTAAAGCCACTAAGATAGTCGTTCTGTGTGTGTTTGTTCTTGTTTTGCACAGATTGGCAGTCTCACATAATATGGCACTTGTGACAACATGCCCCATTGAGTTCAACTGTTTTAATATTAGCATCTTAATTAGGCAGAAATAATTGGGGAAAGTTATAAGGCATACAGTTTATACAATACCTGCAATACTATGCTTAGTTTTTGTGTTCTATTACCTTACAGTCTATAATTTCAGGCTGCCTGTCCAAAATACTAGGTCTCATCTTGTTCACAAACCATGATATTTATTCAAGCTTACAGACTACAATTATTGCTTTATTTTCACTCTACATTTAGGAATAAAAATTATTATATATTTGGGGCAGATGAAAAAAGAGGCTGGTAAACAGTGGTGGGGGAGGGGTCTTTAGCCATCTCCTTGTGTATGCAAAGTTTAGTTCATTACATTTTCTCTGGTGTACACTTTACAAACTTATAGCTTCACTTATGTTTTTTGCATACACGTTGTTTTTAAAATATAGGTAAGCATTATTAATAGAATAGACTTCAGAGACTTATCATACAGCATTTCCCTTCCCAAGCATTATTAATAGAATAGACTTCAGAGACTTATCATACAGCATTCCTCTTCCCAAGCATTATTAATAGAATAGACTTCAGAGACTTATCATACAGCATTTCCCTTCCCAAGCATTATTAATAGAATAGACTTCAGAGACTTATCATACAGCATTCCCCTTCCCAAGCATTATTAATAGAATAGACTTCAGAGACTTATCATACAGCATTCCCCTTCCCAAGCATTATTAATAGAATAGACTTCAGAGACTTATCATACAGCATTCCCCTTCCCAAGCATTATTAATAGAATAGACTTCAGAGACTTATCATACAGCATTCCCCTTCCCAAGCATTATTAATAGAATAGACTTCAGAGACTTATCATACAGCATTCCCCTTCCCAAGCATTATTAAAAGAATAGACTTCAGAGACTTATCATACAGCATTTCCCTTCCCAAGCATTATTAATAGAATAGACTTCAGAGACTTATCATACAGCATTCCTCTTCCCAAGCATTATTAATAGAATAGACTTCGGAGACTTATCATACAGCATTTCCCTTCCCAAGCATTATTAATAGAATAGACTTCAGAGACTTATCATACAGCATTCCACTTCCCCTATTTCTTAGCGCATTAAAGCTACATAGTTCATATTATTAGTACATCAACAAAAACACATTGGCCTTTTTTTTTTTTTTTACAATACCTCTATTCAAGTCAGAACTTCATGGAACCTGGAACGCTGATCTCGAAAACGGTTCTAACGATTTTCCTCTAAATTAAACTGTTGTTGCATATCGCTGAGAAAAGAATTGCTAGCTCCTTGGCCTCACGAAGAAAACTTTAGTTTGACCGTTTTGTAAATATTTGTCCGTTTTGTAAATATTTGTCTTGTTTCTTCTTTTGTTTTAAATAAGATGAACACAAACGAGCTTTCGAGTTCTTGAAGTCTTTTTAAATGTATGGTTTGGACTAGTGATATTTGTTATAAAGACGTGCATGCGAATATTAATATAATTTTACTATTATTATTGTTATTTAATATTAATAATATATATTACTTATTATTATTGTTATTTAATAATAATATATATTACTTATTATTATTGTAATTTAATTATTATATATATTACTTATTATTATTGTTATTTTATTATTATATTTATTACTCATAATTATTAATTTAATATTATTATCTTTTTATATTATTATTATTATTTTATTATTAGTAGTATTATTTTAGTCATGCCTCCCCGCCCCCCCCCCCCTTTTAAATTTAATTTTCTCTTACACGAGTAGGCCTGTAACAAAAGAAAAATTGAACCAAAGATTAAATTCCCCTAATGTCCCGAAGTGTCTCTTGATGACACACAAGGATGTACACATTTTCCCTGCTCATTGCTAGGTAGAGCCCACCCCGCCCTAGGTAGAGCCCACCCCGCCCTAGGTAGAGCCCACCCCGCCCTACGTAGAGCCCTATCCCTGCCATTTGTTGTGATTGTGACATGATTCCAGTGAACGCTAGTTTCTGTATTTCTTGCTACGGTTAACCTATACAATGAGAGTCTGCCTGGGCCTGTTGGCTCCTAGCTTTCCTTGGCGACCTTTATCTCACAGTGTGGACGTGGCCTTGCTGCGCCTTTTTGGGTTTTCTTGTATTGATTGACAGTGACGAAAAAAAAACGGTGGTGTGTCTTAATAGGTGTGTGTGTGTGTGAATACTAAGTAACCAACCTAGACCCTTCAGGAGTTTATTCCCTTGTGACTGCACTTTTAACTGTTCACACTCGACTTGTTTCTCGTACACAACTAGATTTTGATCTGTTTTTGATTTTCAGCCAATAATTCTTATTTTAGTCAAACCCAACCACGTGATAATGTTTACGTAATGTGTTGCATGTAGTCGCGCAGTTTAAGTGATAGGCCAAGGCTCAAGAAATGTAATGGTTGTTTTTTTATACAGTAATTCTTTTGAATGAAACATTTCCAATTTTATTTTTCGGGGGAATCCTTGAAATAACATTCCTACGAAATAAAAAAAAATATACGTGAAAGACAAGCATAGGGAAGACTGGCTCCTGAGACCCAAGTTATATCTAGATCTCAATGTACAAGGTAGCGAGTGAAAAAGCGTAGATGACTAAGACTGCTTTATTGATCCTTATGGACATTTGTTGTGATTACAAGGACTCTTTTCTCATATAAAGAGAACACAACAGAAACATGCACATAACTAGAACATAACCAACATAAAAGAGTTCATTCAGCGACCACACGGGCAACTTGGTCCTTTTCATGTTTCCTGACGTAGAACACAATGAAACCACCATTGACCGAGACCCTATCCGAGAATCATCTGGCCTGAGATTCGACCAACTCGATCGACAAAATAGTTACTTCTTCGTCATTGTCCAAAGAGTTGAGTCTAAGACTCTAGGCCTATGGAAGCCTATACAGAACGCACTAAGCAGTTTTGACTGCCATTGAACTGTTTTTATCTCCCCTCATTTTGGTGTATTCCATTGTACGTGCATGCCTTTGAGCTACTCAGTAAATCCAATTAGTAACACAGTTAACTCTTTCTCTCCGTAATTATTTACCACATTCTGGTGGAATCAACGTTGGTATCATCAGTTAGGAGAGAAAGAGTTAAAGTAGCACGCGACACCCTTTTCTTTCGTTTTCAGTCATAAAATGTCTTATGTCGTTGAGCATTTCTTCTAGGAACTGTTAAGCCCAATTTCGGAAAAGGATTATCGCACGCATGTATAGATTGTAAAAGTAGCGGCCAACTTGTATAAGTGTCAAGTCTTTTTCACAAAGCTTATTACAACTCGCTTCTGCTGTCTGTCTGGTACACATTTTATACACGCTATTTCTCCCCACTTGCCATTGATACCTTGCACAGCTAGTAATCTCCCCCCCCCCCCCAAAAAAAAAAAACATGAATCAATTCAAGTATTAAACAATTAGTGGTAATTAATTATATTTGTTTGGTTAAGGGAAATAAATCTTACAGTATTGCTATATGGCTATAAATGTTCAGATTTTTTCCCTTATATAAGTTTTTTTTTTAAGTATCTTTTAACTTTGCTTGTTTCCATTAAGCTCGTTTTTTCTTTGTTAATAAGATCACTGCTTCCTCGACGTCCAATTTTGTCTTGTTAGCCCCCTCCCGCTCTCTTTCCACTTAGTGCAGTCTAGGGCTGTATCTTCCCAAGCGTTGATTGCATCTATATAGCGGAGTTGAGATCATCCAGCCTATTTCTAGTATAGGACCTCTCGAGAGACTATATTTTCCCTTTGCAACCTCTCATGTAACTAAAGAGGCCAATCCGTGATCTTACAGCTGCGGTCACAGGTTGGGCATCTCTAATCACAAGACGCCTTTGCGTTCCTCAACTAAAGTCATGTACCCATTAGAGTTAGGGTGGACCCTAAAAATCCCGAAGCTCGAAATCCCAGTCTTCACCGAGATACGAACCCCAGGACCCTATGTTACGAAGCCAAGCGCTCAATCATTCAGCCACCGCGCCGCCAATTGAAATAGCATAGAAATTATTGACCTAGATAAAACTACACTACTACTGAACGTAAAAGCGGGCAGCCTGTTTTTTTTTGTTTTTTTTATTTATGATAACGTTATTGTTAAGTCATTTCACAGCGCTTATGAATTTAAAACTTGTGATCACACATGTCTTGGAAGAGCGTTTAACAACAAGCCAGCAAGACCAGGTGTTCAATAAAGCCAGCGGGTTTGACTCCTAGATTTGACTGTGCCTTATGCTAAGAATGTGCTCACACCACAGGGAATGGGACGGTGTGAATCGATGACGTAATTCCCTCGCCCAGCTGGTTGTATCTAACACGGACTTGTCCTTGATATCGGCCTTTCTCTGTTGGACGCCTCTCCACGGCTCAGCTCATTAATCTCACAGCTGTTTTCATCTTCGCCACCTCTGATTCTCTTCTGTATCTCACACTGTCCTTCTTTTTTTTTCTTCCTCTTATGCTACGCTGTAGTTTTGTTTTGTTAAGCTCAGTCTTGGCTGAGTATTCAAAGGTTCTAAAACTAGTTTGAGGCGCGGTGGCTGAGCGGTAAAGCGCTTGGCTACCGATCCGGGTGTCCTGTGTTTGAATCCTGGGATCTTGAGAACGGGATCTTTGGGCGTCTCTGAGTCCAACCACCTCAAACGGGTACCTGACATTAGTTGGGGAAAGTAAAGGTGGTTGGTCGCTGTGCTGGCCATATGACACCCTCGTTAACCGGGGGCCACAGAAACAGATGACATTTACATCATCTGCCACGTAAATCGCAAGGTCTGAAAGGGGAATTTTCCTCTCAAAAACTTTCTACAGAATTATTATCTACATCTATTGTATTTACGAACCGCTACAATCTAACATACTATAGGATACCTGACTTGATTAGACTTATTCCTGTGGACCCCCCAGGGGAGCATATGACCGCAACCACACTTCTCCACCAAACTCGGTTTTGAGCAGCTTTCTTCCTCCGCTCCTATGTGATTCCAGTCTCCTTAGCTTTGTCCTATGTGATTCCAGTCTCCTTAGCTTCACTGATGACCGACCTCTTCCAGGTTTGCTTGGGCCTGCCAACTTTCCTCTTTCAGTCAAGCGCCTGTCTTGCAACATTGGTACATCGTTTTTCTATGCAGCACCACTTTCACTTTTTATTATCAAGGCCTATAGATTTTTGCTTGCTTCTTTCCTAGTTTATTTAAAATCGTTTCATTATTATAGGCATCAATTCATCTACAAACCTCTACATTATAATCAACATCAGTGCATCTAAAATCGCCTACATTATTACATGAAGCTCAGTACATCGACTGAAATAATTAATACAGATCAAACTATAGTATGATGAACCTTTTACCTTTATCTATTCCTTAGTCTGTTGGACCGTTGAGAAAGCACAGGTGTATCATGTGTCACACATAGGGCCCAATATCATTACAACCATCATTACAGTCCATCCGGTACACCATTGGACAGCTTGTGCTACCGTCCAGGCTGTGCTAACTATTTATGCGTTGACCATTGATCGATTTCGAAATGCAAAACTTGCATTTAAAAATGTATGTTAAAACATTTAAAACCAAAGGGATAAGAAAAAGAGGGAGGGGGAGGCTTACGGAGAATTTGTAGCTCTTACCTGTGTCTTTTTCTTTCTTTCATTTTTTTTTTTAAGTTCTAAACAGTTTTCATTAGTAGCCTAATAGCTGGTGTCTTCCCACTGTTCAGTACAATCTTTGTGTTTTGTGGGAGATCACTGTACTATCTTAAGTCTCTTTCAATGTTACAGTTGAGATCTTGAAATATTTCATTTGTGCCATTCCTTAGGTCTTTTCAATAAAATTACTATTAAAAATCATTTATTAGTTTGAAGCCCTGGAAAGTGTTTTTATCTAGATTGTTGAATGCAAACAAAGAAACACACCAAATTAAGTTTGTTTTGTTTTTTATTAATTTCTTATGTTTCAACTATTCCTTCAGAAATAAATAAAAAAATATATAATTTCCTAGTTCAAATCTTATGTAAGGAACATGGTTTGAACTTGTGACCATAGTTCTAAATTGCTCTAGTTTTTAATGCTATCTTAATCTGTTTTGTGAACATGTTGGGGGAGAAGGTTTTCATGCTGCCTTTTGAAACACAAACACCAATCTTTAGTTGGAGTAGATCCCAATTTAAAATTTCTGGATTTGAATGTATGCCCCCTTGATAATTAGCTTAGCTGTTTATGCCACTGAGCCACACATTTCAGTCACCCTTTGCACTGCTATGACTGTGCTTTGAGAGATGTAATCATTGACATCATAACCCTATGACATATTTCAATTGGACCTAATATCCAAATAAAACAAATAATAACTTTAAAAAATTATATTGTATAAATTTATCTTTTTCTAACTCTGCCTAGCAGTGCTTTTTTTTTTTGGAAAGTACCCGCACCTTTTTCAATATGGGGAAAAATATTACTTTTCTTACATTTTAACCACGTTTATTATTAATTTAATTTATTATTATGTATTATTAATCTATTAGTAGTTGAAAGTTAGGCAATAAAAAGCACTAGTAAAGTTTATATCATATATAAGATAACCCTAAATTTAAACAATATATTTTCTTAAAGAACTATACTTTTTAAAGCAATTGTTTATGGTGTTTGTTTCTTATCTTATCTTATATAATACAGACGTTACTTCAAAAAAGAAGATGATTACGTCCTACGCGTAATGCATTTAGTCATGCATATTAACCAATGACTTAAATTCTGCCAAGTCACTGGTTTTCCTGGCTAACTCAGGCAACCCATTCTATGCTCTAATAGCACTAGGGAAGGAGTTTTTGTACAAATTTGTCCTAGCATTTGGGACGAGGAATGTGCCTTTATCTTTGTGTCTTTCAGAGTATTTTATTAAATTTTGTTTTAGTATTTGAAGATTATGGTTCAGTTTTTTATGTATAATTGCTACTTTACGTTTAAGTCTTCTGTCTTGAAGGCTTTCTGAATTTAGGGATTTTACTAAAGGTGTTACTCTAAATGCTATTTTTTTAAAAATGTATATACCCTGTAACATATTTGGTTTTCAAATTTGAACAGATACCAAAGATATTCAATGCTATCAGAGTTGCCACTAAAGATGCCACCGTGACCAAGTCTACAGATACTCCTCCAGCTGGTGGTGGAGCCCAGGCTGAGCCAGGCTTTGACTGGGAGGGGGGTGAACAGTCCAGATCTCTCTTTGAGGTTTGTTATTTAGTTGTTTAACATTACAAAACTCTGTGAAATACAAAGACATTTCCTAAGGTGATGTATAGGAAAGGTCTCTGGGATGACCTTTTGGTTACTCTTAAGGATTGGTAGCTCAGATGATACTGCCACAACTCAATTAACTTCCTTGGAGCTACAATAGCAGAAAAAAAAAAAAAGCAAAGTTACAAAGATAGTAACAATATCAGAAGCTATGAACTGCAAACTAGTAACAACCACAACCCTATCTTCGCCATTACAAAAGGAAAAGACAAGCATGTGTTATTGACTCATTACCACAGCATACATACTAAATGTCATCTGAAACAAAAGCAAACACTTTATTTAAAATGTAAGTAGCATCTATAACAAAAAAATTAATCTAGTAATATAAAAATTTTTCATAACATTATTTAGAAAACAAAATATACAAAACAATCACCTCTCTTTTTAAGTGAAGAGTTGTATAAATGATGTATTTTTAAAAAAAAATGCTCTTATACTGCACCAGAACTTTGAAACATCTAAAAATATCATAATATTGGATTTTCAATAAATTTCTTAGTTTCTGCTATCTTAACAGGACAGACCATACAAAACTAATAGTGGCTTTGTCCCTTTTGGAGGCTTCTATAAAGAGTGGGAGGCCAAAAATGTCAGCATAAAGGAATAGACTTATTTATCTAACTTTGATTAGAGCAAAAACACATAGAAATGTAAAGTAAAGTGGACAATGTAAAATATGCTAATGTAATAATGTCCCACAAAATAATACATATGAGGCACAGGAAATAATAGAAATAACTTTAATATTTTTTTTCCTCTGTAAGTTTTTTTTATAATTGCTTAATGTAGTATGTACATGTACGCATTTGTCATATATCAAGTCGTTAGTCTTTTACTATGAAAATCTAAGCCAATGTTTATCTTGAAATGTGTTTACCTTTCACCAATTAATGTGGCTTTAGACTGCATGGGAAATATTTTATTTGAGTCTCTCTTTACATACTTAATCTATTCTGTAAGCCCATATTTTGTATCAACATCCTGTTGTGAACACCAGAGCCAAGGAACTCAAACATTCTGATTAACAATTTTTATTGGCTTTTTGATCCAAAAAAAAAATAAAAAAAAATTAAGGAATATTTTAGAGAAAATTGATTTTGAGATCCTATTATTTAACTTTAAATAATAAAATGAGATTCTGTTTGATCCATTTGGACATTTATAGTGATTAGCACCTTATTAAGAGTTAAGAAGAAATGCATTTATAGAGAACATAGTACATCCACAAAAAATAATTTGATAATAATCTAGTAAATTGTAACATTAGAAGCATAGAAATATTTCTCTCTAACACTTTAAATGTTTCAATCTGTTGTTAGCACAATTATAGTGTTATATAGTTGCATTAACTTGTGGGTTAAAAACAACCAACCATAACCTCATAAATCCAATCTTAGAATATTGTAACTTGCTTTTATAGCGAGTAAAATGAATGCTCCTACTAATTTATTGTTTAAGTGAACAAAAGTTTCCTTCCGCAGTCTATGTATGAGGTATAGGATGCAAATCTCATGTTTCTAATGTCTAGCAAGGGGTTTCAAATGGCCAGAACATTGACTTAATCACCAATTCAAAGTCCCAGCCTTCACTGAGACAAAAATGCAAAACTTCATGGTTTAGAAGCCAAGCACTGACCACTAAGAAAACTCTTAGTATAAAAACAATTATTGAATGAGATAATGATCCTTACAACTGGAAACATAAACTTCAGCTCAATTTAACTAATTAGGATCACAGTTAATGAAGGCTCATCCTGAAAAGTGTTTTACTTGGCTTTTGTTAACAAACATTTTTTGGCTAGTGTCAACAAACATTAATCTTCTCAATGTTTATGCATGTGATTGCCATGTGACATCATAAGCCTGTATTTACTAATAGTCTGCTAACAATAGACTTTGGTTATTAACATCTACCTGGTAAGCCTAATGACTTTTTTCAAATTGGGTCATGGCCAGTCTTTGTATAGTGTCATTAATGATTTTTTCTTATTGCCAAAATTGCTTCAAAGAAACATAACAGGTTAGTATGTCCCATTCTTCCCTCCCCAGTAGAAAAAAAAACAAAAATAAATTAACAATTAATGGAAAAACATGATTTCAAAAGCAGTTTTCCTTAATAATGTCAAATGTCAAAAAAAAGGTTAGGGTTTTTTTTTTTTTTTTTTTTTTTTTTTTTTGCAACATATTTTTATAGGAAAATGTTTTTCATTGTCTTTTAAGTTTCATACAAGGTCAATAAATATAATACCAAGTCTGTAAATAATTTATAAATTTATATAATATATTTATATTTTAAATTTCTTATTGATTTTATCTATTAGGTGAAATACATGGGCCGAGCTAAGGTGGCCAGTAAGCGCGTGACAGCTGAATACATCGACTGTTTAGCAGAGAAAATGATTGCCAGAGAGGAAGATCTGCTGATGAAAAGACTGGAAGAGAGAGAGGAGAAAATAAAACAGGTTTGAAAAGCGATAGAAACATTCTATTAGTTTTGTTTTTTTTAAAGATATTTTTCTTGCCCATGTTTAGAAGTAATGATATTTGAATATATTAGTAATAAGCTTTTTTTACACCAAAATTATTACCTTTAGATGATATCATTTTTTTTCTTATTGCCAGACATAAACCTTAAGGAAGTATTCAGCAAATAAGTAAATTTATATACAAGTTGAATTTTTTTAAGGATTCAAAGCTTAATTTTTTTTACATTAAAATTTCTCTTAATAAATATTAAATAACTGCAAATAAAGAACTTAGCATTATATTTTTTTTTTTTTAGGAAACTGAATAGTTTTGTGTGAATATGTATGACAAACTGGGTATTTCTACATTTTATTTTTACTTTTTCCGAGCAGGAAGAACAAAAGCGTAGTCGCCATGCCAGTGATACAAGTTCTCAATCTTTGCCTGACAGTTTGGAGTCTGATGTATTTGTAGACAACCAACTGGCTCAGCAGAAATCAGCTTTGCATGTGACTTCTGCCAAGAGTGAGAATACTTTGTCTAGCCAAGCTGCTGTAAAAAAAGGTGCTTCCAGTGTAGAGCCAGTCTCTATTTCACCTTCATCTCAAATGCTGAACAGTATAAATGAGAACCCTCAATTTCTGAAAACTGCATCAACCTCAGACAGTGATTCTAGCAGAGAAAATCTCAACTCTTCATTTGAGCATTCCTTGCTACCAGTATCATTGAGCTCCAGTCCAAGGCTTCTCCATACAACTTCTATAGCAAGCGATCCCCTGGGGGTGATACCTACTGTTGTTGAGACTGTTAAACCTGAACCTACTTCTGCATCACCCCTTAAGAGTGATCTTCTGCGAAGAAGGCATTCATCTCACAGGGAGGAAGGAAATATTTATTACGTTTCTGAGAGGTTCCGCAGGGCCAGTGGTGACTCAGCTGATAGCATATGCATAACCTATGAGCCAAGCCGTGTGATGGTACTGCAGATCAGTCACCAAGACATTTCTCTGATAAGCCTAGATAAGAAAGTGTCCATTCTTGAGTGCAAATTTCAGGACATCTCTTCAATTTCTCAGGTTTGGAGTTCATCTTTGCCTTTCATGTGCAATTCTTGTACACTTTGATGTCTTTTATTTCCATGACAAGATGTTAAGTTTAATTAAAAATTATATTATCAATTAGCGTGTACCAAGAATTTTTTTCCTTTTTACATAAGTAATTGATTTCATTAGGGTACAGACAATGATAGGTCAGGCTTGCATTTCTCTGGAAGAGATATAAGTATATAGTTTTTGGTGGTATGAGATGATGAACAATAGGGTCTTCAGCCATATTCAGATCTTGTTGTTGCTAGATGCATTGTGGGTAATGAACAACTGTTGAGATAGTTATGGCAGATAGTTATTATGCTAGTTTTCAATATTCTCATTAAAAGCTTTAACCCTAACCGTGTATTAATATCTCTCAAAACTTTTTCTACTAGATCAAAATTTAGCATTCAACTGTTGATTAGGTTATCAAAAAAATTCTCAAGTCTATTTCTTAGACATTTCAGACTTAATATTAATTTTTTTGGCTCACATATCAAAATCTTTATTCAGTCTGTCAGATCTAGAATATTTCATGGTTAAAAATTAAAAAGTTATCCATTTTCTGACAACTTTCTGAGCTTAAAGAATTGTTTGTTTTGTTTTTGTTTAGGTCTTAATGATCTTTGAATACATTCTTCTTACCTATATTCCCAACTATAGGGTAAGATAAAACAGGACATGTTTGGTGTAGTGGCTAGAGATGGCTCTGTCTTCATATGCTACATCTTAAAGTGTCTCTCTGACTCAGTGGTAAGTATGCTGCAACTCTCAGGTATATAAAAAATATATCTTGATCAGTGGCGTAGCTAGGGTGGGGGAGGAGGGTGGAGAATTTGAAGATCCCCCAGGGCTCCCACTGGGGAGGGGCCCCCAAATGAGTGTTCGAAATTTGTTTTTAAATAAATCAAATATTTCGTCACTGTCATTTAATCTTGCATTTCACGTTGTTATATAAGTAAGTGACCCTGTTGCCTGTATTCCACACAGACTAGTAACTCTTGCCATGCGGGGTTACTCTCAATTTCAAGGAGTAGCACTGACTAGTGCTGTGTTAGTCTCAGGAAGTAACTTGGTATGTAGGGTAGTTTATTTCATCATCCTTAACATTTAAGAAGAAACCTGATAAGAGCACTGAAAACAAAGGAGACCATGAACGTGTCTAAGAAATGCCTCACTATTCAGATGATTCATACAAAGATACAGCAGTCGAAGAAGTGAAAATGTCTCTTGATGAGAGAAGTAGTGCTGAAGAGACTCCAGGGGAACACCTTCAACTTCAGTATGAGAAACCATCTGAAAAAAGTGATGATGAGTCAAGTGATGGTCATCCAAAATCACTTTCTCTAGGAGTGGAAGAAGCTGTAATTAAGTACAAAGACTTTGGATATATCCAGCCTGGAATTTTATCTTAGGAACTGCAAGAAAAGATTGTGTTAAAGGGTAACTTATTTTTCCTACACAAAAATGAACGGTATTTGTTCCCAGTAGAGTTTACCCAAAATGAATCACGAAGTTTGACATCAGTGTTCACTAGAAAGCTTCGAACAGGAAAAATTGCAACCAATCTTTGCTCCTCTTCTCTCCACATTTGGGATGTCTATTTAGTTTTGCATGTGTACTGTTTTCTGAGGCAACCTGGAGTTGGTTTCACAAAATGGAAGAAACCCGAGAGACAGAAACAACATGAAGAAGGAGTCCACCACAGACAAACTCTTTTGAAGAAGAAGTTGGAAGAAGAAACTCTTAATTCAGAACCAGATGAACTGTCACATATGTTTCATGCGCATATTTAGAAAAATCAGGAGTATTGGAAAGATATTCTGAAGCGTTTAACAGCAGCTATTAAGTGCTTAGCAAACACAAACTCAAGCTTACATGGTCACAACGAAAAACTGAATTCACCCAATCCTGGGAACTTCCTAGCATCTTTGAAATTTCTTGCAGAATTTGATGAAGTTACGAAACACCACTTACATAGAATTGAATATGGGATGACATTATTTGTCACCAGAAATTCAAAATGAGTTTATTAACTTGATGGGCAATAAAGTTAGCGAATCAATTGTTGGGAAAGTCAAGCAAGTTTGTTACTTTTCTTTTATGCTTGATTCCACCCCAGATGTTTCTCATCAAGAACAGGTATCCCTAATAGTTTGTTACTTGGATGTTGAAAATTTCAAAATAAGAGTCATTCATTGGTTACTTTGAAATTTTGAAACCTCATGGACAACATTATGAAGAACTTGTTCTGAAAACTCTTAAAGACATTGGGCTGGACTTTGATCTGTGCAGAGGTCAAACCTATGGTAACGCAGCCGTCTGTCTAGCCTGCAGAAACATCTCTTAGACATAAATCCAAAGGCAACATTTCTGAACTGTGATAATCACTCTCTCAACATGGCAGCTCTTCATTCTGCTGAGATAGATCCAGCAATAGTCACATTTTATGGAACTGTACATGAATTGTTCCAACTTTTTTTCAAATTCACCCCAGAGATGGGCCAAACTGAAAGAAGCTGGAGCCTTGAGTTTAAAAAAAGAGAGTAATACAAGGTGGTTCGCAAGAGAAGAAGCTACGTCGGCAATTTCCTTGCATCTCGACAAAATCTTCAAGCTTTTGGAAAAACTTTTTGAAACAGCAACTGAAAGAATGGACACTAGAAGCAGTGCACAGAAGCTTCTTCATGTAGTGGAAAATTATGGATTTTTTGCTTTGCTTATCTGGAATTCTGGTCAAATCATCTGCGCCCAATTAATATAGTTCAGAAGAAACTAAAAATGTCTGGACCGCACATAAGGAAGTTGCTGAAGAAATTAATACCCTTTCATGCTTTCTGCAAAATGATGAGAAATGGACAAAACTGATTACCCAATCCATCGAAAAAGCAAAAGAAGGTAGTGAATACTATAGACTTCATTTGGAGTTGAAGGACAGATTCCAAAGGCTGGAAAAACATGTGGACACCTTTAGGTTCTTCTTGAACAAAGACATCTCTTGGAGTCTAGGGATGATGACACGCTGATGAGAAACTGTGTTACTTTTTCCTGTTTGACTGTTTAATGAAATACAGGCAAATCGCTTGTTCAATGATGTCATTGATGCACGAGCACTTTTCATCAACAAATCATTGCCACAATCACCAATTGACATATTGAGGAAGCTGGCTTCTTATGGTAATGATATGTGCCCAAATCTTGCAACCTCCATCCGAATACTGCTAACTCAGGCCACTTCCATTGCGTCATGTGAAATCATTCTCAAAGCTCAAGTAAATCAAAAACTATCTCAAGATCCTTATGACGCAAGAAAGGCTTAGCAGCATGGCTTTAATGTCAGTGGAGTCACAAATACTAGACAGTATCGATGCCTTTGCTACACAGAAAGCATGACGTGAAGCTATTTAAATATGAATAAAAATGACGGTATTATTCATTAAAGATTCTTAATGATTATCTTTTGTTAATTTTACTGATATAGTGTATCAGTTTGAATGTTTATATATTTATTAAGTATATTATCTAATGTCATGATGTCGAATGTCAAAATGCAAGGAGCCCCCAAAGAGGTCAATCCCCCCGAGCCCCCAAATCTCTATCTATTTACATGATCTACAAGGATTCTACCAACAAATCCCAGTCTAGATTAAAAGCTGCATAGGTTTAGAGTTAGTTTTTGTATTGGAGTTAAAGTTTACTGTCATGACTCTAGGTTTATTCTTACTATCATAGTGTCATTATATTTAGATATACTTTATAGCCTTTTTAATTTTGTGATGATTTAATACAAAGAAGCTCCTCCATTTATATGAATTCAGGTGACTGAGATCATGAGCACTTTACAGACTGCCTTCACTGTAGCCTACAGCAAGAAATCAGCTGCTGCAACATGCAACAACAACAATGCTGCTGGTGTAGCTTCAAGTACTACCCAGGTCTGCACTATGTGTCCACTACACCAGCTCCACAGGATAAGCCAAGAATTAAGCAGTGAGTATATCAGCTGTAAAGTAGTTTTTACAGACTGATACAATTTTTGAGGTTAAAGGTGTGAGATGGTTTGATGGTGGTGTATTTCCAGATATAGTTACCATAAAATAATGTAGTGTAAAAATGCATTGACACCACAACATATTGAGAAGCTTGAGATATCTTGTAGAAAAGAAAGGAGACAACTCATTTTTGTGTAAACAAAAAAAGATACTTCTTTACAAAAGACAATACCTTCTATATATAACGTATAGAGCGATTATTTTTCTCTTAATTACTAATGAATGTTAGATTTGCTAAAATTGAACATTTTGTTACCCACCCCATAGAAAAAAAATCCTGGTTAGGCGAATGTATAAATCTACCAGACTTTAAAATATATTAATGGTAGTCCTTTAGATCTAGAATGACAAGGTGGTCATTAATTTATAAATTTTTTAAATGAATAGGGCCTAAATGTGGAAATACCCAAAGACGTAGAGTCTGTTCCAGATAAAGATTTTCTTGTTCTCTAGCCAAATTTAAATTATTTTCTTTTTTATACTTTGAAAAATTATAATGGTCAAACTAAGAGTTTTTCCAGTGTGGCCAATAAGCTGGTAACTCTCTTTCCAATAATATACATTAACTGTCCAATTTCTAGGAAAATAGTAATAAGAAAAAATAATAAAGCAGAGGTATTGTAATAAGTATGGAGATAAGGTGTAAATTTGAATAAACTGCAAAGTTCTCTCCCCTATTTATGTTAATGTGTGTATATAATTTAATCTCTTAATTTGGGATCAGTGTTTCATTTCGAAATTTGAAACAAATGTATGCTAAAAATAGTAACAAAAACTTGCAACTTCTTTTTTTTAGTGTGCGAGTTTGTTTGCTTGTTATGACTTATACCTAATTACAGTCAACTCCAGTTAATTGGCCTAATTGGAATGTAATTATTTTGGACCTAATAACAAACTGATCCAATTACAAATGTTCATGTTTTGTGTTTTAAGGTTGTTTTGGTACTTTAGGGTTTGAGCTAAATAGACATTTGGTTTTGACTGTATGTGGAATAGAAAGGAACACAGTCATTTCATTAACTCTGATATTTGTAAGATTTTTAAAGTGGATAACTAATTGGTTTAGAACTGTTTTTTTTATTTAATTATTACTAAACTGTCTTAGCATCCCTTGTATTTTAGGCAAATTGTCATCTGGCATAGAGAGATAAAAACTCTGCATAACATTAAAATCTATAATTTCTTCAATTAAATTTATTGTCAGGTATGTCACCACAGACTGGTTATGATTATCTAGTCAAGAAGATGAAAAACTTGATGGACAAAGATTACAATGATATATTCCATCAACTTGAAGTGAGCTTCTTTTTTTTTTTTTTATTATATACATAGTATTTTGTATGTTCTGTTGTAATTATCTTTTCAAATCATTGTTCTCTTTATGTAACAAATGTGTAATTTGCAATGAAAGCTAATTTTCTTCATTCAATTCAGGCTGAAGAGACTGAGAGTTTAGAGGAGTCCATTGAAGTCTTAATGATTGGTTTAAGACAGCTGTGTGAGAGGAAGCAGAAAGAACATACACACATCTCAGCAGAAGGTCATAAGCAAGCTTCCACAGAGGTGTGTCTAAGTTTACTGTTTAAATGATCCCAACTGCTTTTCATGATTTCATGCTACGCTTGAGAAACAGCAAAAGATAAATTGGCTACTCTAAACTTCTACTGTTAAAAAATAATTTCAAGCACATTTAGAAGAAAAATAATACCAATCATGGCAATGTCTTTGATTATGAAGGTTAAGGATGAGTCCAGTGTTTCACATGGCTATGCCAACCCAGTTGAGACCTACATATTTTTCTGCATTTCATGCAGACAAAGCCTTTATGAAGACATGCACAGTAGACAAATAATAAATATAAATTAGATAAACTACATATTACATATTTATAAAAACATTTGCATTTGTTAATTGTATGCAAAAGTCAGACATCTCAGCAAACATCACAAAAGCTATTAGCAATATTCTTATAACTACTTTTATTTGAAATAGATAATTAAAAAAAAAACAGGTCTTAAAACTTTTTATTTAAAAAAAATTGTATTTGAAAATGTTGCTGAAACGTTCAAATACTTAGGAAGTATGGTACATTCTAAAAATGACTGGCAGCAAACCTGTGAACCAGTCTAGTGATAGAGTCTAGTGTTGGGCATCTTTTTGTTTTATCCAGTGCCAGTAACAGTAAGCAACAGAGCATTATATAACACTCGTCACATAGCTAAAAGCGAAAGAATATCAAGAAAAACAAACAAAAAGAAAACCTATTTACTAAACCATCATAAAGACCAGTAGCCATATATGCAAGTAAAAGCTGGACACTGCCAAAAACTGCTAAATACTTGGGAAAGGAAATCTTCATAAAAATTGATTGTACCAAACAAGATGAAACTGACTGGAAGATGCTCACTAACTAAGATAAACCAGTTCTATGAAGACCCCTCCATAATTATAGAAATAAAAAAAAAATAGAACAGATTATCTTGGGCAAGAGAGAGGAGCAGAAATAGCAAACTGTCTAAAACTAAAAGGCAAGCCACAAACATAATGGCTTGATGATGTAGAGGCAGATCTGCAACTCAAGAGTTCGGATATGGCTGTAGTTCCACTGGGCTGGGTGGATGAAAATGTTGCTTGACTTACTAGTAAAGTTGTAACCTAGCCAACTGTTCATTGATTTCAAATACTTGGACTGGCTTATTTTCTTGCTTCACAATTTCCTCTTGCATTTGTACTATTAAAGATACAAAACTGCTTTGCACATTTGTGCTACTACAGAGTTCTATGTATTGCAAACTCTGTATGTCTCCACAGATTAATTTACTGGAGGAAAAGACCAAACTTTTTGAAGGGTTCAGGTCCAAGGCCAGAAAAAGTCTAACAACATCTTTTGAGACTCTCTTGAGGGTAAGTTCCAAAACACCATCATAAGTATTTGTATGCTTATGTATTTCTTTGTACTTGGGTCTGTAATATTGCCATGTACTGGTATATTGAGTTAGAAATTTTGAAGAAAGGAAAAACCACCAAATGTGATACAATCATCGGAATTTAATTAATTTTTTTTTCATCAGAAAGCAGAATATTTTTCTGTCATGATTCATGATTTATAACGTAGAATCTTCTCCATCATTTGGTTTCTGTGATATTTGTGTCTCTTTAGAATTCTTCTCAAAGACTGAGTAGGTTTATTAAGTCAATTTTCATACAATAATTTTATTTTCTTGAGTTGAAAAAGTATACATTTTAAAATTGTTTTAACTTAAAAGGAAATCATTGGTGGAATTTACTCTTCTTTCATTTCTTTCTTGTGCATACACATGCTCTTACCAAATCATGACTTTCTACTTTCGCTACTAGATCTAGATCAATGTGCTGGTCATTCCTCTTTTTACATTCAAAACTAGCCTGGTATACATTAAAATCACTTGGACACAGACTGCCTTTAGCAACTTACAGTTCGTTCACTCCCCGCCCCCCCCCCCCCCCCCACAAACACACCAAGCCCCCGTTTCCTCTTTTTACACATCTTGAAGGTCTCACCTCTCTGTCAATCGTGTGTGTCTTGTCTCCTGTCCTCGTGAGTACTTCAGTCCACCAAGTCCAGTCCCCTGCTATTGACTTGACTATTGACTGAGAGCAAAGGAGAATTGAGTCAACACATGAGCCAACGTCTTTACTATTGCGAAAACTATTTTTCAAGATCTTCTAGAGTAGCTAGACCCTCTGAATAAGCCGCACTTTTTTCCAGCCCTTTGTTAAGAAAGGTTGCAGAATTAGACTATTTATAATTTAACATAGCAGGCGCTAATTCAAGCACTGCAATGGAGAACAATACACTAAAATAACATGCGAAATATAAAACATCCCTTAAGAAAAACAAAAACCAACCACAAAGCTTATCTAAAGGAGAAAAAATCCGTCCTTAAACCAATAATGTACAAGTTATTTCCCTTATTTGATATCAAACAAAATAATTAATTGCAAATATTTAATTGACTAATTGAGTATTTTTGTTTATTGATTCGTGTTTTGTTTGGTACAATACATAATTGTTTAAAGTATCAACTTGATCGGATAATGCATGAGGAAAAATTAGCGTTAACAATTATTTAAGGTGACTAAACCTAACACATTTAGTCATATATGTGAATACTGAAATATTAGTTTCCCTTGTTGCCATTATTTGTTTAATGTGTAACTTTTTTTTCCATGTCTCCTCTATGTCAATAAATTATTATGCGAAGTTTCAGCTTAATCCATACCGGTACAGGAAAGATCGCCTGTTACATATAGTCGTCCCTCATACCGGTACAGGAAAGATCGCCTGTTACATATAGTCGTCCCTTATACCGGTACAGGAAAGATCGCCTGTTACATATAGTCGTCCCTCATACCGGTACAGGAAAGATCGCCTGTTACATATAGTCGTCCCTCATACCGGTACAGGAAAGATCGCCTGTTACATATAGTCGTCCCTTATACCGGTACAGGAAAGATCGCCTGTTACATATAGTCGTCCCTCATACCGGTACAGGAAAGATCGCCTGTTACATATAGTCGTCCCTCATACCGGTACAGGAAAGATCGCCTGTTACATATAGTCGTCCCTTATACCGGTACAGGAAAGATCGCCTGTTACATATAGTCGTCCCTCATACCGGTACAGGAAAGATCGCCTGTTACATATAGTCGTCCCTCATACCGGTACAGGAAAGATCGCCTGTTACATATAGTCGTCCCTTATACCGGTACAGGAAAGATCGCCTGTTACATATAGTCGTCCCTCATACCGGTACAGGAAAGATCGCCTGTTACATATAGTCGTCCCTTATACCGGTACAGGAAAGATCGCCTGTTACATATAGTCGTCCCTCATACCGGTACAGGAAAGATCGCCTGTTACATATAGTCGTCCCTCATACCGGTACAGGAAAGATCGCCTGTTACATATAGTCGTCCCTTATACCGGTACAGGAAAGATCGCCTGTTACATATAGTCGTCCCTCATACCGGTACAGGAAAGATCGCCTGTTACATATAGTCGTCCCTCATACCGGTACAGGAAAGATCGCCTGTTACATATAGTCGTCCCTCATACCGGTACAGGAAAGATCGCCTGTTACATATAGTCGTCCCTCATACCGGTACAGGAAAGTTTGTCTTTGGCATACAGTCGTCCCTCATACCGGTACAGGAAAGTTTGTCTTTGACATACAGTCGTCCCTCATACCGGTACAGGAAAGTTTGTCTTTGACATACAGTCGTCCCTCATACCTGTACATGATAAGTGCCCTGCCCAGCCTAGCTGTCCAAAAGTTAGCAGATCCTTAACTTCGTCCTTGCTGACATCAGCAAGAGGATCATAGCGTATTGAGAAAGCTAAAAGAATGAAATTGCGTTAAACAAAAGTAATTGGTAAATTTGCTACTGGGCAGATTTATTAATGTTAGTCTAGATCTATTATAAATTTAATTACATGACATGGGACGAGAACCACTTGATTTTGTTGTTTTGTTATTTGTCTGTCTGTGTGTACAGGGAAGGCAGTTGGGGGTGGGCGGTGGTAAACACATTAGCATAAATGTGTTTGCTTTTAATCATGAAAATCCCTGATTTCATTTTTTTTGTAACATTAACTTGTGGGTTTTTTTTTTTTTTTCGTATTTTATTTCCATTACATCTAGGTTGACGTTTTTCTGAGCATGTCTGTTAATGGTCTAGCAGCCTCCATAGGACTAACGAGATCTATCAAGCGTGCCGTGATTCTGTAGCGTAATTAAATGCACTTTGGCACCAAAACTATTTCATTCGTCTTTCTTAAAGCTGTTAACTTGTTGGTTGGGGTTCCAACTTCAAACTGCTACACATAGAATCAGTGGCGTAGCTAGGGATTTGGGGGCCGGGGGGGGGACTTGCCCTCTTTAGCGCCCCCCCCCCCCCCTGCATTTTGACATTTAGATTATGACATGAGATAACGGCGTAATATTTAATGTGAAAACAAATTTCGGACACTCATTTGGGAGACCCATTAAGTGGGATTTTCAAATTTGGACCCCCCTTCCCCCCACCCTAGCTACGCCACTGCATAGAATACTAAAATAAAAATGATTATTCTTGCCGCTGCGAATATGACCTCTGATAAGCTAGATAAACATGTCTCGTTAGTTTTAATCTCCACCTCCCCCCTTTTTTTTCCATCAACCTTTTTAGCAGCACTTCTGAAGTAAACCTTAAGTTATCGATCTGGCCTCTCCCATTCGCTTCAATATATACCCATCTTCTTGTCGCCCACGCATAGAATCTCTATTCCTGTTCTTTCTGGGGCCTTCACATTCGGCCATCTCAAATCTACATCTGAAAATAAATATTGAATATGCCAGGACAGCAAGGAAAATTTTTTTTAAAAATCCAAACTGGCCGACAGAAATATGACATCTCTTGTTATTCTGCTGTTTCTATTAATTATCTTTCTCCGCTCTCGCCCACGCGTGTTTCATTACTTACTGTCTGTCTATTCAGTGCCAGACAATTTAGATGTTTCATTTCTGATTAATAAAGCCAATGTAGAGGTTTAGTTCCTGCCAGGGACTGTTTTTCTATGTACAGTAATTATTGTATTGTTAATGATTTTTTAGCATTGCAACCCCCCGCACCTTGTCCACCTCCCACCCCACCCCAGTTTCGTTCGTTGTTTTATGAGTTGAATGCATGCATATTCTCTGTGTTCACTCCTTTAATACAGTGTTTCACAAACTGTCTTCCGTGAAACCCTAGTGTTCCGCGGGGCCTGAATAGGTGTTCCAAGAACTGCTGGAATAATTAACTAGTAGGCCACAACGTGAATTAAATTAGCAAAGTGTTCCTCTAAATACTCAGAATGTGCCAAGTGTTCCTCTAAATACTCAGAATGTGCGAAGTGTTCCTCTAAATACTCAGAATGTGCCAAGTGTTCCTCTAAATACTCAGAATGTGCGAAGTTTTCCGTTAAGGAAGATGTTTGGGAACCACTGTCCTAATAGATAGGGAAGAAAAGCAGGATGGTGGCAAGATAGCATTGGCTGTTTTTATTAAGTTATGTACAAAGCAGTAGAAATATGAAGTTAATAAAATATCAGATAATAAGAAGTGAAATGCCTCTATAACTTATACAATCGGAGCGGTCACCTTTATTATTATTATAGCTTTTATATAGCGCTTTTTTCATGCTTATGGCATGCTCAGAGTGCTTTTGCTCCAATCTCTTTTGTTGACCAGTGGGGGGGAGGGGGTATCTAGGATTTGGTTTTCCGTGCTGCCTTTAGGCGCTCAGTAAACACAACTCTGCCCGAGTCGGGTGTCGAACCTCGAGCCCCCTTCTAAGTAGCCAAGCCAAGTCCAAGCGCGCTTGACATCTCGACCACGCTTGCCATAGTAAATTGTTACTATGTTGGAATCTTTCAATACCTTGGTGGCCAATCCTTGTTCCCAGCACAAGCTTAGCAGTTCATTGAGTGGCTTTCCAGCCCGAATTGCTTCTGCAGGAATACCATCTCCTCCGGGTGATTTCCCGTTTGAAAGCATATCAATGGCTGTGTTCAGTTCCTTTACTGAGGGCGTTTCGTCTAATTCGTTCAAAACTAAAAATGATGGGAAGTTACACAAAGCAGTTGACGAGATGGCATTTTCAATCTTGTCAAGCTCTGCACGACCCATCGCATCGCTCCATTTGCAGTGCACGCTTACTGACGATCGAACCATCTTTTGACTTGAGCGGGGCACACTTGCTGGTATAAGGTCCAAAGGCTTTTTTCATGCCCTCGTATATTCCTCTGATGTTACCACAGTCGGTCATGTCACTCGCTCCAAAGTATGTGGGAGCATATAGCCCCAGACTAGACAGCATGGATTGAGACTATGTAAATGTACAGTGATTCCATCAGCTTATCTATGTACACTATCTGGTTCTTTGACTGATTTACAATTTCTCGTTTCTTCACATTAAGAACACAACCTGATTATCTGAGCTTCAATGAAGTACCTAATTTCAAGTCGAACTTGTTCAATCGTAGTCCAAGAACAATGCGAGACGCTCGCGTACCGAAACTTCTCTTCATCACGTGATTAGATCTCCTTACCTACACCTAGTAGTAGCCGGTAGAATATCAGGATATACGTTTGTAAGGTCTCTCCAATGGCGGTCTGATAGATCACGATAGTGTTAATGTGTCTCTCCAATGGCGTTCTGATAGATCACCCTAGTGGTATTGTGTCTTTCCAATGGCGGTCTGATAGATCACGATAGTGTAATTGTGTCTCTCCAATGGCGGTCTGATAGATTACGATAGTGTTATGGTGTCTCTCCAATGGCGGTCTGATAGATCACGATAGTGTTGTTGTGTCTCTGCAATGGCGGTCTGATAGATCACGATAGTGTTATTGTGTCTCTCCAATGGCGGTTTGATAGATCACGCTATTGTTGTTGTGTCTCTCCAATGGCGGTCTGATAGATCACCCTAGTGTTATTGTGTCTCTCCAATGGCTGTCTGATAGATCACCCTAGTGTTATGTTGTCTCTCCAATGATGGTCTGATAGATAACCCTGATAGATCACGCTAGTGTTATTGTGTCTATCTAATGATGGTCTAATAGATCACGATAGTGTTATTGTGTCTCTCGAATGATGGTCTGATAGATCACGATAATGTTGTTGTGTCTCTGCAATGGCGGTCTGATAGATCACGATAGTGTTATTGTGTTTCTCCAATGGCGGTCTGATAGATCACGCTATTATTGCTGTGTCTCTCCAATGGCGGTCTGATAGATCACCCTAGTGTTATTGTGTCTCTCCAATGATGGTCTGATAGATCACGATAGTGTTATTGTGTCTCTCCAACGATGGTCTGATAGATCACGATAGCGTTATTGTGTCTCTCCTATGGCGGTCTGATAGATCACGATAGTGTTGTTGTGTCTCTCCAATGGCGGTCTGATAGATCACGATAGTGTTATTGTGTCTCTCCAATGGCTGTCTGATAGATCACCCTAGTGTTATGTTGTCTCTCCAATGATGGTCTGATAGATAACCCTGATAGATCACGCTAGTGTTATTGTGTCTATCTAATGATGGTCTAATAGATCACGATAGTGTTATTGTGTCTCTCGAATGATGGTCTGATAGATCACGATAATGTTGTTGTGTCTCTGCAATGGCGGTCTGATAGATCACGATAGTGTTATTGTGTTTCTCCAATGGCGGTCTGATAGATCACGCTATTATTGCTGTGTCTCTCCAATGGCGGTCTGATAGATCACCCTAGTGTTATTGTGTCTCTCCAATGATGGTCTGATAGATCACGATAGTGTTATTGTGTCTCTCCAACGATGGTCTGATAGATCACGATAGCGTTATTGTGTCTCTCCTATGGCGGTCTGATAGATCACGATAGTGTTGTTGTGTCTCTCCAATGGCGGTCTGATAGATCACGATAGTGTTATTGTGTCTCTCCAATGGCTGTCTGATAGATCACCCTAGTGTTATGTTGTCTCTCCAATGATGGTCTGATAGATAACCCTGATAGATCACGATAGTGTTATTGTGTCTCTCCAACGAAGGTCTGATAGATCACGATAGCGTTATTGTGTCTATCTAATGATGGTCTAATAGATCACGATAGTGTTATTGTGTCTCTCGAATAATGGTCTGATAGATCACGATAATGTTGTTGTGTCTCTGCAATGGCGGTCTGATAGATCACGATAGTGTTATTGTGTCTCTCCAATGGCGGTCTGATAGATCACGCTATTATTGCTGTGTCTCTCCAATGGCGGTCTGATAGATCACCCTAGTGTTATTGTGTCTCTCCAATGATGGTCTGATAGATCACGATAGTGTTGTTGTGTCTCTCCAATGGCGGTCTGATAGATCACGATAGTGTTATTGTGTCTGTCCAATGGCGGTCTGATAGATCACCCTAGTGTTATTGTGTCTCTTTAATGGCGGCCTGATAGAGGTTATTGCTGTTGTATCTAATAGATCACGTTATTGATGTTGGATTTGATAGGTCATGTTATAGCTGTTGTGTCTGATAGATCACGTTATTGCTGTTGTATCCGATAGATCATGTTATTGCTGTTGTGTCTGATAGATCACGTTATTGCTGTTGTGTCTGATAGATCACGTTATTGCTGTTGTATCCGATAGATCACGTTATTGCTGTGGTATCTGATAGATCACGCTATTGATGCTGTATTTGATAGATTTCGTTATTGATTTTGTATTTAATAGATCACGCTATTTATGTTGTATTTGATAGATCACGCTATTGATGTTGTATTTGATAGATCACGTTATTGATGTTGTATCTGATAGATCACGTTATTGATGTTGTATTTGATAGATCACGCTATTGATGTTGTATTTGATAGATCACGCTATTGATGCTGTATTTGATAGATCATGTTATTGATGTTGTATTTGATAGATCACATTATTGCTGTTGTATTTGATGGATCATGCTATTGATGTTGTATTTGATAGATCACGTTATTGATGTTGTATCTGATAGATCATCTTATTGATGTTGTATTTGATAGACCATGTTATTGCTGTTGTAACTGATAGATCACGTTATTGCTGTTGTATTTGATAGATCACGCTATTGATGTTGTATTTGATAGATCACACTATTGATGTTGTATTTGATAGGTCACGTTATTGATGTTGTATTTGATAGATCACGCTTTTGCTGTTGTATTTGATAGATTACGCTATTGATGTTGTATTTGATAGATCACGTTATTGATGTTGTATTTGATAGATCACGTTATTAATGTTGTATTTGATAGATTACGCTATTGATGTTGTATTTGACAGGTCACGTTATTGATGTTGTATTTGACAGATCACGTTATTGATGTTGTATTTGATAGATCACGTTATTGATGTTGTATTTGATAGATCACGTTATTGATGTTGTATTTGATAGATCACGTTATTGATGTTGTATTTGATAGATCACGTTATTGATGTTGTATTTGATAGATCACGTTATTGATGTTGTATTTGATAGATCACGTTATTGATGTTGTATTTGATAGATCATGTTATTGCTGTTGTATCTGATATATCACGTTATTGATGTTGTATTTGATAGATCACGTTATTGATGTTGTATTTGATAGATCACGTTATTGATGTTGTATTTGATAGATCATGTTATTGCTGTTTTAACTGATAGATCATGTTATTGCTGTTGTATCTTATAGATCACGTTATTGATGTTGTATTTAATAGATCACGCTATTGATGTTGTATTTGATAGATCACGTTATTGATGTTGTATCTGATAGATCACATTATTGATGTTGTATTTGATAGATCACTTTATTGATGTTGTATTTGATAGATCATGTTATTGCTGTTGTAACTGATAGATCATGTTATTGCTGTTGTAAATGTTAGATCACGTTATTGATGTATTTGATAGATCACGTTATTGATGTTGTATTTGATAGATCACGTTATTGATGTTGTATTTGATAGATCACGTTATTGATGTTGTATTTGATAGATCACGTTATTGATGTTGTATTTGATAGATCACGTTATTGATGTTGTATTTGATAGATCACGTTATTGATGTTGTGTTTGATAGATCACGTTATTGATGTTGTATTTGATAGATCACGTTTTTGATGTTGTATTTGATAGATCACGTTATTGATGTTGTATTTTATAGATCATGTTATTGCTGTTGTGAAGAGTGGCAACGTCTCCGTCTATTTATTATTTATTTCCTCTGAAGAGGCCCAGGGTATGATTTGACATTTAACGCTCTTCAAAATGTCAGCGGTTCAGTTTAAACCAGGCTCAACGAATGAATTCAGATAGGTTTATTTCCCCTTCCTTATATCGATTTCTATCTTGTAGCAGTCAAGATCCGATCAGTTATTGAATTCGATGACGTTTTACTGTTGAGAGAATGAAAAGAATCGTGCTAGACAATGATGAACAATTAGACAATTCCATCAGTTTCAGATATTCGTTTGGATTGCATTTAGTGCAACAGGAGCTATTGGAAGTTTTGTAATTAGATGATTCCAAAATTTTACCTTACAAAAAAAAAAATTACAAAAAAAAACATTTTTTTATTCAATAATGTTTTATATCAATCCTTATGGTTATTGCTTTTGAAAAAAATTCAATTATATTTCAATTGAATCAAATTAGTAATTTATATATTTTTAGTACTGAAACTTACCATATGCTTTCCATTCAATATCTATTTTGCTTTATAAATTGTCGAGCTTCGTTCGATGTGATACTCCTTAACTGTTTGATTGAGAAGATTCAATCCATGTCTCTATCTTTTGCTTTATGATTGACAAAGCCTCATTTGATGCCTCCGCATAAACTTGGATAAGACTAAAATTGTGCGAGTGGGATATAAGGCGAAGGGTGCCCCGTCAGACTTGGTGAGTCAAGATTTAACACCTAGACAGCATCATAACAAACGATGGGGATTCCTACCACGACATAGCGTGCCGAGTAGGAAAGGCTGGGAGCATTTTCTAAAAGCTTCGCCCTATTTGGACAAGCCAAGCTATTGGACTTGAGACAGACATACACCTTCTTGACACAGTCGTCATCCCAACAGCAACATATGCATGTGAGACATGGAAGTCATCTGCTAAAATTGAGAAAAGACTAAATGTGGCTCAACAAAGATGGCTAAGACGTATTTTAGGAGTCAGTTATAGAGATCGGGTCTTAAACAGGGAAATCGTATGCGGGTGTCTAACACTTAGTGAGGTTGTGACAGAGCGTCGCATGAGGTTTGCGAAACATGTTCTAAGACAAAATGAATTACGCATACCAAGAGTTGAGATGACATGGAGGCTAATACGAGAATGTCCTTGTATAACTTAGCGCCACACTTTCACTGAAGACCTCAGCAGTGGACACCAGGTGGGAAGAGGCTTTAGACATTGCCAGTGACAGATCTTTGTGGAGACAGCTTGCTGTCCAATGCGCCGAACGGTGCAGGAGGATCTACGTCTAAGTAGGATTGGCATTTTCCATATTATATGACACCCAAAATGATAATTTTTGTCTAAATATTTCAGGAGATTTGTATGAGTTTTCTATAGATTTTAATAATTTCCGGATTCGCAATTTCAGGAGATTTCCAGGAGCTCCTGGTAAATCAGGAGGCCGCGGGAAATCTGTTATAAGTTATAAAATGGTTTAATGTAATAATTTATACAACTAGAGTTAGCGCGGGTCCTATGAAAGTGCGGGCACACTGCGGACGCATAGGTTGCAGTGGCCTAAGGCCGGCCCTGCAAAATAGCGGCGTATGCTACGCCGCCGGTCGACTAATAACTCCACAATAATTATCTCTAAAGTGTTGCGACTCTAGGTAGTAAGAATTTGGGATCACTTCTACACCTTTGTATTGAGAGAATTTTCAAAATAGTTTGTACTTTCTGTGCAGGAAAAAAAATCCATCACAAATATGCTGAAGGCCATTCGTCACTTGAAAAAAAAATGAATAATGATATATTATCTGAAAGTTTAATTAAAGTGTGTGCGTGTGTATCTACCCCGCTGTATGTCTGTATTTGTAATTGTGTATGTATGGGTGTGCGTGTTCCTTGTTTTACCACTGACACTCATCAAAGATTGTGTAAGGGTTTAATGAATGTATTGCCCAACTATTGTCATTACTTCAATGTCCTTTTATGTTTGGAATTGATTAGTGCCCATCAGTCTGACGGGGGAGAGGGGATAATCTTCGGACTCTTTAACAGGGGTTCTCAACCTGTGAGTCGCGACCACCTTGTGGGTCGATTGACGATTTGCCAGGGGTTGCCAAAGACCATCGCAAAAATGGATTGTTTTTGTCTATTCTTCTATTGCTGTGTGTATTTGCGGGGGGGGGGGAGGCGGCGGAGTGGGGGATTGTAAAAAGGGGTCGCCAAGCATAAAAGGCTGAGAACCGCTGCTTTAAGGCAATGTCATATTATAATTTTTGATGACGAAACACAGTAATTTGAAGGGCTGTCTTAGCAGACTTGGTTCATATTTGGGCTAGGAAAAGATTCTGCTTGGAAACAAAGTCACACACTCAACCAATTCATCGCTCGATGAAACTTTAACGTCGTACTTCTGTCATATTAATATTGTATGTAATACATCCACGCTCACTTTTGGTAATAGTTTCACTTCCAACCAGGTCACTGGAGAGGAGAAGAAAAAAGCACATCTTAGTGTCAGTTTCAAGTCTACGAGGGCTTAGGGTTTGATCCGCACAGTCCATCGTCACTTGACATAGACCACAACAGTTATTTGCAGCTCACTTATCGAGCAATACAATGCTACAATTATATATATATATATATATATATATATATATATATATATATATATATATATATATATATATATATATATATATATTATAATTTATGGCTACTTGAAATTAAAAAAAAGAAAATATCCGACATCTTTTATTTAATACCTTTGGCTTGGCAACTTATCTGTAAATCTAGACATTATCTTGTATAACTTAGCGCCACACTTTCACGGAAGACCTCAGCAGTGGACACCAGGTGGGAAGAGGCTTTAGACATTGCCAGTGATTTTTGTGTTTGTTTGCTGATTTTTTAAATATTTGTTTTACTTTTTATTCTGTCCACTTATACTTTTTTTTATATAATTTCCATTTGTTTAGGTTTATTTTTTTTCTTTTTCTGATTCTTCAAGAAAACTTGAGGGATAGTTTCCCTCCCTCCACCCCTCCTTTTTTCAAATCTATGTTGAGAATCACTAACATAATGCATCATTCAGCATGATTGCACACCGGATCACAGATAATAACCTAGCCGTCACGCCGTCACGTCACCCTACTCAGCACGGCCCTGACAACGATCATCAACAGCTATTAGGCTAGAGATGGGTTATCCACCCACGTAGAACGCCCCAACCATAATCTTTTTTTCCCCTTATTCCTCAGAACACTCCAGCCTTGTCTTTTCCGTTGCTTTTTATTTCCCAGCGTCTGTTCTCCTCGTTGCTGATTTTCCTAGCTCTGTCTGAGACTAATGCAAACAGTTTCTGAACACTTCTTGCAGTTTCTTCAATAATTGTTTTCATTGATTCGTTGCTTTTTTTTTTACATAACACTTTTTTTATTTCGAAAACCTTTTGAGCTCTTTTGAAATCTCTAACGAAACAAAGTTGCGTTTCCATAGACGTTTTCTTCTTATTTCTATTAGAAGTTGATCTATTGTTCTAAAGGATTGCTGACATTAGAAACAGAACGCCGATCCTCCAATGATAATAACAGCGATCACCGAATATTCACATTGTAAATTAGAACATTGGTTTTATTAAGGGTCTGCACGCTGATGGACACTTAGAACTAAAGAGGCAGGCTGATGTTGTTGGTTGTTGTTGACGTTGTATATAACAAATGGAATTTCTTTATGTGTACGCTTTTTGTTTTTACTTGAGGACAATAGTTTCTTGTTTTTGTCTACGTGTGTCTACACTTGTCGAGTGCTTAAGTAACTGTCATTCATTCCAGCACAATACAGTCTAATGGGTTCAGCATTGTTGGAATTCTGGGGAAGACACACACACTTTTTTTTCTTTGAAATGAAATGAAATCCAAACACAATTTGACAGAAAAGTTTTCTGAAAAAAAAAAATGACCCAGATAAAATATTTCCAACATTTTTATACAATGTTTTGTCAATTTTTTTTTCAACTATTAATTATATTTTTTATATATTATTTTTTTTTTGGAGGGGAGGGGGAAATGAAATTGCCTAAACGTTGATTGATTTCTCTTTCAATCAGTTTCAAGCCTTTTAAATATATATTTTTTTTTCGCTTTCTTGGCCTTGTTCAGGAGAATGTCCCTGATCTCAAATGTCGTATTTTCTTTTTCTTGTAAGAGATTGAGATTGTCAGCAAGAGTTTTTCTTTTGTATTTTATCAATTTGATCGATTTTTTTATTTAACTTTTTTTTTTCATTTGATCTATTGTGTCTTTATGAACTTTGTAGTCAAGCATCTCTCCAGCATTCTCTGAACTCAAAGTTCATACAAGGGAGACAACAAAATTACTATAGCAACAAAAAGTACATTTTAAAAGATATTTTAACTCAAGTTGCGTGTCAGTATCGTTAGAAGAATACGGTATTTTTAATAGGTTAGCATTTAAGTTAACAATAACAATCTAGTTTAAAACTACAGTTAGACGCACTATCTCAATTTCGATCAATGTCACCGTAACACGCATACTATATATTATTTTGTAAGAGATAAAAAGCTGTAAAGAAGTATAGGGATATACTCATTTTTAGAATCTGTTTTTAGGTTAATTGAGAATAATGCACCTTTCGCTATTTTGGAAATTAACGAAGCTACCATTTTCATCCATTTGCTATATTTTAATCTTGTATGTTATGTCAAATAGAATTCCTTCATACAATTAACCGAATGAAATCAGGCGCCATTCGGTCCTAACTGGCATAGATGAAAGTAGCTGGCTGCAGATGGCTTCTGAAAGAGACATCCGGAGACCTCACGAGAAGGCCGCGGGACACACATTTGAGACCCAGAGGAAAACCCTTGTATAGGACAGGCGCAGAACTCGTTAAGAAAACTTCAGTAGACCAACGGCGGACAACGGCTTTCCAAGGGGTGTGGACAAAATATGCATGTCAATGTCTCAACCGGGTTCGCTTAGTCACGTGAAACTCATCCATACTCTTCGGAATTGAAGACCTCGCCATTATTATTTGGCTGGCTTTTGGCGCCAGTGTTGCTGATTGTGTGATCTAGTTTATTACAACGAACACTTCGAACGACATTTGTCTCTTAGCTCAGAAACATTTTCTTACAATAGTGCACGTTTTATCTCTTTTTTTTCTGTGCAACTTTCTTTGGGTCAAAAGTTTCCCAGGTGTACATTTCAAAGCTTATCTCAACTTACTTCTGTCTGTCTGGTACAAAGTTTGTACACGTTAGTTCTCCCCACTTCCCATTCTCGGATCATGTTGAAACTTTGCACAGTTATTCATGTCCCTAACAAAACATGAATCAATAAAATATTAACCAATTAATTAAATAATTAACTAATGGTATTTAACTAATTGTAATTTTATAGAGAAAGGGGGAAATAAATCTGACAGTATTGATACTTATGACTGTAAATGTGTAGTTCTTCCACTTATACACCTTTTTTTTTGGGGGGGGGTTGTTAAGTTGCGCATGTTTTACATATTCTCTGGTTATGATGTACTGCTTTCAATCTCAGACGAAAATTTTGCATCTCAAAATCAATTTTCAATTTTCTTTTTTTTTCCCTCAAGTAGTGTCCGAATCGGGACCCAAGGGCCCTGGGATTACCGACACACGTTGCAATCACGTGACAAGAATAACTTGACTCCAGGCCATACCTTTCCGCTCCTTCCCACGATATTCAAGAGTACGTCTTCGCCCATAACATCTTGTATCTTTTATTGCTCTGTAACATGAAGTGGCTGGGTTTTAGACGGGATCTCCGGGGCTTCGTTCTGGGTTTCTCAAGCCGTAGTTATCACACACAATGAATGCACATACAAATCTCCATGCCTACACGATGGTTTCGAAGCTCGTCATTCTGGTTAGCTGCCTTCAGTTTATATTTGATTACAAGGTGACGTGATCTGTGTGCTTGTTGAGTACTGTCATAGTGATGAATTGAGCATAACCACGTCACGTGACATGTGTGCTATTTGAGTCTTGTCATAGTCATGAGTTGATCATTACCACGTTATGCTTGTCTGGGCCCCATCAATTGTGACGTTTAGATGTCATGTGTGACTGAGATCTAGAAAAATGATTTATATAGTTCCATAAATCTACGTATACATCCATACTTTAAAAAAAAAATTGAAATATAATACATTTAAAATGAAACTACTTCAGAGCAAGTTGTCCACCCAGCTTTAATAGGTGCCCAACATTAGTTGGGAAAAAATAATGGCGGTTGGTCGCTGTGCTGGCCACATGACACCCTCGTTAACTGTAGGCCACAGATCTAGTAGTTTTCAAGAAATCTTAACATGAAAATTAACTATTTTTTCATCATATTAGCTAAAAATAGCCCCCCCCCCCCCCCATTTGTTTTCTCAAAAAATTGATAAAATATAAAGAAAAAAATTATTATTTTCTTCTTATTTGCATGCCTACACATAATAAAAAAGCATTTTTTATTATTATAACATGTAATTTCTATATGGCTGTCCTTAAGTGAATAGTTACGCCAACAAAACGAGTTCAGACAATGCATGCGGTGTTTGCTCTGAACTGTCGTCTCGATGGTCCCGAGTTTGGACCTAGCCCGCCGCAATCCCCTGCGAGAGGCCTGGGTTAGGATTAGGGTTAGTATGTAATTATCTTCAAGGAACAGCCGAAACATGTTGTAGAACGAATAAAGCACAAAATAACTGACAACATTTGGTTCTAGAGCAAAAGTAAACGAGACTCTAGACAGAGATTCTTGTGCAAACCACTTACACACAGACAACACACAAACACACACACTCACACGCAGGCGTTGAGAGTTGTGGTAATGAAATCTATTCTTCTTCTAAGATTGAGCTTCAACGTTTTTCTGGAGTCTTTCTGTTGCTGTCTACTAGACCTGCAGTAACTTAGGATTAAAAGTAACGGTAACATCCCATCCTGGGTGTCTGCCACTGACATCACCACAATCGATAGTTTTGTTACTTGGAATTAAACTATTTATATGGTATCGACATAATCTCGTGTCACTTGGTTGAAATGTCAATGTTTCTCACACCTAGACGTGTCGACCCTGAACAAATTTAAAGTGTATTCAGAACTACTGGAGGCCTCCTAACATGCTTAGAAACCACTGATCTCTTGAATTTATTTTTTCTCTTTTAACCTCAACATTGGAATGTTTTATTTTTTTTAAATTCTTAATACCTCATTTGAAATTCTTAACAAAACAAGTGTGTCAGACGATGACCGCCTGTCATACTTGTTTCCGCCGTGATGTTCTTTTGACTATAGGCTTTCAGACCAACTTGGACATTTCCTTGTCCGTCTCCAGACATTTTATCTTCAGCGAGCATTTCATTCTCTCCCTATTTCTATAACTCTACATAATACAGAGAATCTATGCGCAATGATCATTATTTTGTATTCTATTTTGTTGACTAACTGCACTTTCTCTGACTTGTGCTCCATTGTCATGCTACTAAAAAAATAGAAAACGCTTTATACTTCTTTGCAAACTGAGTATTTTATACTTTGGTCGTTTCATTGTCTTAATTCGTATCGATATTTTCACAAAGACATTGGTCTATTATTTTACGTTAGTAGCTATGGGCGCCACTGGTCTAGCATTAAATTAATGAACAGGTTAGGAACCCAGTCTACAAAGCGCACTATTATTATTATTATTATTATTATTATCTGGCTTTCAGCAAATGATTTTTGTACCAATGGCGTATGTGTGTCTTTACACATTCTTAGGGCTTATCATGTCATTTTGTGCTTTATTTTATGGTTCTTTGAAACGTTCAAAAGATATCCATTTAGCCAAATGCCTTCGCTTGACTTAATAATGCTTTAGAGTTAAGAGACTATTTAGAGGAAAGGCTATTGACTAAGAAGGCTATTAGTTAAAGAAAAAAATATATTGTATCTTAGAATACATGCATAGAAGATCAATGATGTGGTTACACACAAAAAATCTGTTGAGATCAAAAGTAATTCTCATCAATTGATGACGTGTTTCTGTTGTTCGTGTCCACTGCACCCCTCACACTGGTCCGCGGTAGTATTTGTGGGAAACGTACGTTGTCATCTTCACCCTCACACACGAGTGTCCACCCACACACTTTTTCTAAGAAAGGCAGGTTCTGAACGGGGAATGTCGAAGGAAAAAAAGGCCATTTGTGTGAAGATTTCAATGCCAAGCCGGCGAGGGCCCCAGATTTAGCCCATTCCTTCGATTTGAAATGTGTGGGGCAGAGAGAGAGAGGGGAGAGAATGTGTGGGTTTATAGCAAATAGCGGTTCAACTTGTAATGGTCGATTCTGATGGTGAGGGGAAAAAGGGGGGGGGGGGGGGCGTCATACGTCTCGCAGGAGAAGACAATCTTTCATCTGTATACTTTTTCTTTAATCTAGTAGATGTGAACTAACGAGCTATGTGGATTGGATTCTCGCCACACGATTTTTTTTCTTAATAAGTGTGTGGAAATTCATAAAGGATGTATACATTCTGCGATACTAGCTACGACTAATTGTAATTGAGGGATTTATACAACAGGGTGTTAGAAAGTAGTTCTTTGTAGCAGAGTATTTCTTTATAGCAGAGATAGCAAGCAGTCTTTAATAGTTTGACAGTCGAAGTATTAACGGTTTCTACGACCTTGTTACATATACTGTAATATTTACCAGTCAATGTTTTGTTTGTTTCCGACACTTGTTGCACAGAAAGACAACAGAGACAAGCTCTTAGTATGCAGAACACATTTGTATCCTACGTTCTTTTAAAGTGTAGTTTTTAAAGTGGTTTGACAGTGGCGTTGATATTTGTGTTTCAGTTTCTTGGACACTAACGTGAAGATACAATTCATTTGTATCCTTTTAGTAGTGTTCCCCGTGTGCTTATCATTCTTTATTCTGTCAATGCTCTGTGACGTTGCTAGTTGTCTGTAACTAAACCGATTAAATGCATAGAATTATGTGGAGCTGCTACACTGAAAACGAATGCATGTTCGTACATTTGATTTGTAAGCGAGAAATTGCTGAGTGTGGGATACATTGAATACAGTTTCATCTCTTGAAAACATACGTCTTCCCTCCACATGGGTGACGTATCTTACAGCTGGACACTGAAATGATCACCTTCCAACACAGACCTAATTGATGCCATAGTCCGAGAAACTTAGCTTTCTTTTATGAATTCAAATAAATACTCTAGTGTAGATTCTTTTTTTAAAAAATAGACATTAAATGCATCCCGTGTACACCATTACTTAGTCATAAGTCTATAATTGTTAGACAAAATGTCGAAGTGCTTATTAGGTTTGTTCTTGACTTACTGTAGACATTTCATTCCAGCTAGTTTCTTATCAGTACGCTTCAGTTTTTTTTTATTTCCCTTCAGCAAATTGTGGCTGTCACGCTAGCACGTACATACACAGGCGCTCATAAGGATAGCTTTCATTAATTACGTTGATAAGTGCCAGTGTCTAAAGCCTGCCTTCTACACGCTGACCTTTCATGCCTGGTTATTTGATTTACTGCGGAAATCTGTCACGCTCCATGTTCACACTGGTTAACCCCTTCCCCCCTCCAAAGCTTTCTCCCATTCTTTGAAACGATTTGTTCATGGGTGTGATCTTTTTTTTTTAAAGAAGAAAGGTGTCAGCAAAAAAATCAGGAAGGGGGCAGAGGGCAGTATTGGCCTACTCGACTTTGGCTAAGCGCAATCGTTAGATGGTCAATAATTCATTGAACGACATGTACTTGATTGGTTAGGTGTTGGTCAGACCATTACGTCATTGTATTTCTGAAGTGCTCGAGGTTCATTAACAGAATACACTACACACACGCACTTTCACATTTTTGGGGGGTTTCTTGATAACCTCAAATTATACTTCAAACTATATCCCATGTGTTTTAGTGGTTAGATATTAGTCAAGCACAGAGTTACTTCTCATTCCCCCCCCCCCCTTTTTTTTTGTTTAAAATTATGAGCAGTGATATCTACTCTATCCAATCTTACAAACAGATCATGGAGAAATTGATGGGTGTTTGACAAGCTTTCCGAACAACAATAAACAACAATATTCACTTTTCATTCTACTATATTCACTTTTCGGTCCACTATATTCACTTTTCAGTCTACTATATTCACTTTACAATCGACTATATTCACTTTTCGGTCTACTATATTCACTTTTCGGTCTACTATATTCACTTTTCAATCGACTATATTCACTTTTCGGTCTACTATATTCACTTTTCGGTCTACTATATTCACTTTACAATCGACTATATTCACTTTTCGGTCTACTATATTCACTTTTCGGTCTACTATATTCACTTTTCAATCGACTATATTCACTTTTCGGTCTACTATAATCACTTTTCGGTCTACTATATTCACTTTACAATCGACTATATTCACTTTTCGGTCTACTATATTCACTTTTCGGTCTACTATATTCACTTTACAATCGACTATATTCACTTTTCGGTCTACTATATTCACTTTTCGGTCTACTATATTCACTTTTCGGTCTACTATATTCACTTTTCGGTCTACTATATTCACTTTTCGGTCTACTATATTCACTTTTCGGTCTACTATATTCACTTTTCGGTCTACTATATTCACTTTTCAATCGACTATATTCACTTTAATTCACAATGTTTCCTATATTTTTTTACAAATCTTAAATCAACTCACTCTTGTCTGTCTGTCTGTCTGTCTGTCGTCTGGTACAAAGTTCGATCATGTTTTTTTCCTCTCCCATTTCCCATTCTCGCATCAAGTTAAAACTTTGCACATTTTTACCTTGTACCTGCCAAAACATGAATCAATTAAAAGATTAACCAATCAAGTAGTGCTAATAAATTAATTTTGTTTTATATATCAGAAACGGAGCTAAACCCTGCCATCTTTCCCTTGCATAAGCTTTGTTCATTTTTTCCCCCCTTTGCTTGATCCATTATTACTATTTCGCTTCAGCCCAGTGAGCACGCCCAGACGACATCTAGATGGTTTTAAACTGCCACGCGAGTGACTTTAAAGACCCCAAGTTCGGCAAAAGAAACAAAAAGCATCCTTAAAAAATGCTTCTAGCAAAAAAGTTTTCGAGGCACTGCTTTTAGAAAAATGACACCTTCAGAAGGTCCATTTCAACTAATCGTTGATGTACAAAATGAGTGTGCATATTTGTTTTCTGTACAAATCAGCCAGCTTCAGTAATGTAAGCTTCGAGGCAAATATTTCGTCTGTCGCCATCTTCCAATTGAACACATTCCTAGCTGTACAGATGCTGTCCTATATATAAATAGTACCGAACAGTCCCCCCCCCCCTCCCTTTCATCCAAGATAGTTTCTTTCCTATTGCACAAAGTATTGGGGAAGTTTGGGGAGGGAGGGGGTGCTCAGCTCACATTATGACGCTTTCTGTTTGAATCACTTCTGGGGCAGGAGGAAATGATTGATCTCTTTTTGTTTCAATCAGTTCTGTGGCAGGAGGAAAGGATTGATTTCTTTTTGTCCCAATCACTTCTTTGGCAGCATGAAATGATTTCTTCTGCAGCAATTAATGAATTTAACATATTCTTTAAGAAGTGTACTCGCATGAATTTTTTTTTTTTTTTAATTAAGGTGAGAAAGATTTGTTCACCTTAATCTTTGTCTTCTCGGGACTAAGGAACAAAAACGTGTTGAAGGTAAGTCACTGAAACAAGTGAAACTCAGCGTTGTTTTCTGGGCAGGATGTGTTCGAGAGGAAAGAAAGAGCTGAGTTTTCTTTCTTGTAAACTTAAATCAGCACCTTCAGACATTATCATACTGTAGTTGAATCTGGTTAATCTGACCACATTGAAGTTCGATTGGATTGTCCCGAATAAGCGGATGGTCCGATTACACACATTTATTTGCCTTGTGTTACTAGATGGGCTGTGCTATAATTTATGGAACATATTATAATCATATAACGTATCAAGTAAAGCTACTGTTGCTTACAGACTATGTTCTTTTAAAAAGACATTTGCAAACAAGTTTTTGGAACCGTTTAACAACACAGTAGAGAGGTACTTATCATGGGGAGCAAAACATAAGGGAAAAAAAACAACTTATTAGCATCTACCCAACATTTGTTTTTTACAAAACAACTCTCCAGTTTGATATCGCGTGTTCTCTGCACTTAAAGTCTCATCAAACATCTAGAGCTGCTATCGGATTGCCTTTGTTTCCCTCCAGCAGGAAATAGCAGAGCAGAGTGTCAATGTCTTTACAAGTTTCCTTCGTCATTTCTTGCACCAACAAATTTTGATGCGTCGTCATTTTCCTGGTCTACAAATGCAACCTTGGTGTTGTTTAATTTCTTGGTAGCATTGAATCTCAGTTGACGATGGATAAAAATCAGTCCTAATTTTCGACCTGTTGAAATTCCTCATTTCCGACTTGTGGCTTGTCTTTTACTTATTCGCTCTTTCACTTTTTGGTCCGATTAAACGGAATTTTTGTCCAAATAAAAGATTATTTTGCACGTTCACTTTAGGATCTGTTTCGGTATTTCTAGATTCGGTCCGAATAAGCGGCTTCTCCGATTAATAACATAACTGGCTGTTTAGTTAACCGGATTATACCATTAGGCCCTTGGTAATGACTAGCTCTAGCTCTTCTGAAACTTAACAGGAAAGTCATCGTTTGTGATTGGGTGAAAATAAACAAATGAAATGTACTCTAGATGTTGACAAGCAAAGGAACTATTTTAAAATAAAACACGACACTTTATTTATAGCTATGGCTTTCGTCTTACAAACCACAGTACTTGGACCTTTGAAACTGAGGCAAATCCTAAGCCCAAGATCTGCTTTTCTACAAGTGGTATTAAAGTTAATCGGGGAATAGAAGCTCAGGATATTTCGCATTACAAAATTAATAAGATCCATATGAAATGTAAAGATCTCTTTAGTCATATAAATTTTATTAAAAGCTTATTATTAAAAAAAATTGAAATGAAATTTAGATCTTTGAAATTTCAAGTCACTACAATTATAAAATGTACAAGTCCTTATGTGTTAGCAATGGGTCCTTTTATGCTATCAGTAAACTCATATTACTAAATGTATTACTAATAGTCTTGTTACCAATAACTTCTTACTGGTTGGAAAATGCTGATATTCTAGTACCGGGTCATGTCCAATGATCTATGTTTGGAAGGAATCAAGTGTTGTTTTTTTTTTTTTTTGTTTGTTTTTTTTTGTCAGTGGGGGGAGACAAACCTTGTTACAGCATCTTATTACTTCTCTTTGGTTTGGGCTCCCCAGGGGACTCTAATAGACTTTTTTTCTTTTTTTTCTTTATAGAAGCGTTTCTTAACTTGTAACGTGCATACCCTTGGTATTAGTTGTACTAGTTTTAGAAATTTAGACTACTCACAATAGATCTACATGTAGCCGACCATCTCCTTCAAGGAAAAAATAAAAGAAAATAGATTCTGTAACTTTCTTTTTATTGCTTTAAACATTTTTAAGTCTAAAGAATGGTTGTATCAAGTAGCATGTGAGAAATCAGTGAAGAATAATGCTATCCAACATGAATGATTATGTATTACTAACACGCTTTGAAATTCATGAAAATATACTTTGTGTTTTTATATTACACGGACTTAATGCAGGGGGGGGGTGTGAGAAAGAATTAATTACTAATGGGAAAAGTTTTGAGAAATGTCGCTTAAGTGTGAGAATATCTGAAATATGATGATTATGTTTATTTTGAGAGACAGTGCATGGGACTTGTCAACGGATGGATTAAATAGGACTTTGGAGTTGATTAAAGTCAACCATTTTATTTTATTCTTTTTACGAGTTTCTATAAACATCTACTTGATACATTCATATATCTTTTTTTTATGTCAATCTACTATATACACTTTTCAGTCTTACCATATTCACTTTTCAGTCTACCATATACACTTTTCAGTCTTACCATATACACTTTTTAGTCTTACCATATTCACTTTTCAGTCTTACCATATTCACTTTTCAGTCTACCATATACACGTTTTCTACTAAATAGACACTTTTTAGATATACTTTTGAGTGTAGATTGTATTCTATTTCTAGTTCACTTTAGTTCAACTATTCCTTATAGTGAACATGTTTAAGACTGAAATGTTGTAGCCTTGAAGCTGGTGGTTTTTAAGATCTTCATAAGACAGTTGCAAGTATCGATCAGAATGATTCATTCATCGGTGGCATACATTTCTATTAGTTTATTATGTGATGAATCGATGGCATTTTTATTCTGCATTTGTCCGTGTTGTTGTTTTTTCCTGAGTCAGTTTGACAGTCTTTTGGTTGAGCTGTAATGTGAGAGTTACTTTGAAATGATATGTAATAAATATGTCTTTTTTTAGCGGCCCCCGAAAGGGGAATAGACGCTATTAGTTTTGTGCGGTTTGTCTGTACGTCCGTACCGTTTAGATCTCGTAAACTAGGAAAGATATGGAAAATCTGACATCATGATATTGTAATAACTTAAGGTTTATTTCCAGGGCATCACAGGTACATTATAACAGCAACTGCATTGAACACAGTCTCTTCATAGCGGCTCTAGACTTGGGCGGAAAACGTTCTCTTCTATCTCATGGTGACATCCTTTACAGTCCAGTCTCTAACAGTGCGCACCTTCTGCACTAGCTTGGATAGCGGCGCGCATGGCAGGGTTATAACAGTATTTTAGAAAATGCAAAGTTCTGATGCAACGGCTACTTTTTTCTTTTCTGAAAGCAAAAATCTAATTTTTACAATCTGTACAACTATTTACCATTAATATTAACAAACACGGAAGGCTATTTAGTAAGATAAATGACTATTTGCCATATTTCGGACACATTTATGCAAACGGTTTTAGATTTTTGTCCAAAAAAAAAAAAATTTTTTTTTTTCAATTGTATTGCTTAGTTAATCAAGTTATGTCATACTAACTACTACATTTACAAGAGAACAAATCTATTTTTTATGCATGTAAGTGGAACGTAATTTAAAACAACAATTAATAAGTAGTTTTTTTTATATTATCGCGTGAACTGCACTGGGTAATACGACATGAAACACTTAACTAAGGGAATTTTTTATTTTTTTTGCGGAAATGCTTTTTTTTCCTTTATGCTTTGAATAAGAGATTGACCCTTAACAAAACAATTATATCAATTGCATACTCATTATATGATATCAGTTAGGTCAGGTTTTATCTAACTTCTCCTTCACTTTCCCTTGGTCTGTTGGACACAAGATCAGTCTACCTTCTTTCTCCATTTTCTCTGTCATTTGCCTTTGATACAATTTTATTCTGATGTTCTTCCTGAAAATAGTGAAACCTGCCTTTTAACCTGCCAGGGTGGACCACCTCGGGGGCCGATTTTGAGTTTGTGTTGCCACACAGACTGTCTTTGTAGCCTTGCTTTTCATAGACTTTAGCTTTCCGACTATAGAAGTTTAGCCCGAGTGCACTGTGGGGATGGATATGATCAAAGTCTTTCCTCCCCCCCCCCCTCCCCCCCCCCCCTTTGTTTGTTCTAGTGCGATTCTCAGGTCGACCAGTGAAACATATTAAACAAATCTTGACATGAGATCAGTCGTGTCGTTCTAGAGGAAATGAAAAGAATTTCAAACTGACATTTTTCTTTTTAAAGAACGATCAACTTTTAGAACTGCTCGAGATTCTCATCACTGCTCAGACTGTTTCGTTATTGTCGTTCAGAGCTCTAGTGTACTAAAACTTTTACTGTCTTTATGATACAATATTTATATTCTCTTATGTCATAATGTTCAAACATGTGTACAAATAGGCAATGCCAGCGCATACTGATTCTTTCAAACTAGAGCTTAGATTTTTTTTTTATCAGAGATATGTGTTATATTCGACATAATGGATATATGTATCAGACCTATTGAAAATCTTTTTGTAAGGAAAAATGAGATGTATTTGGCGAAAAGAAAATTTAAATTGACCCCGGCCAGACAACTATTGGTCTACGCTGGATGTGTATATAACTGCGTAGTCACGTGACATACTCCTCATTCTTCTTGGGACTCCGTATTTTGTGATTTTGAATATGCATTTTCTTTTGTGCTGAGAGCATGGTTTATATTATAGACAGTGAATCTCGCATCTAAAATAATCAAATAGTCGTGGTTGGGAATGCAAGGAAGTATAAGCGGAGTGCTATTGTTGAACGGATCTCTTTTATTTTTATTAACGAAATTGTTGATAGTTTATGTTTTCTTTTGAGAAAGATTGTTATGGAATAAGATTTCTAAAAGATGACCGCCTGAAACAAACCAAACTGTTGAACGCCTCGCCCTCTGGGATTGGCAAGTGTTTGGGCTGCATTACGCTGTCAGCTTGGTTTCACCTTCTCGTGTCTGGCCACTGTTCAGTTTAATTAGCTGGTCAGCGCCACACGAGTCGAACTGGGGGCCGCTCTTCTTGTACTAGAAGCTCATTAACCTATTTACGATCTACAATGCCAACAGTCCTCACAAAAAAAAAATTGATTTTCTCTTTATGTTATAAACTAAAAATAGCAACAAGAGCACTGACTCTGATGATGTTTGCAATTCAATTCTAGTATCGATGATTTACGATTAGTAAACAAACTAAAAGTGTCCAAGTTCTTTTGGCTTTAAGTTGACACACTGAAATCGTACTTGCAAGTTTCAGACTTCTCTTCAGACATAGAGATTGCAACGTCGTGAACCAAACCTCTACTAGGACTGCTGGCAGGGTTTGAAATCTGAACCATCGCGAAGACAGTTCGAAGGGCAGAGTCAAATTATATTGCCTTTCTCTCTCTGTCTTTCTCTTTATCACTTTTTCCTTTTCCCCCTAATCTTTGAGACGTTTAAATAATTAAGTATAAGTAGTCTGTTTTTCCTAGTTCGATTAGAGCAATAAGCGGGTTGCCTGAATCAGCCTGGAAAACTAATGACGTAGTTAAGTTTCTAATACATTGATATGTGTGCGGCTCAATTTTTTGTCCCCATTCACCATAGTGGTTGCCTTAAAGTGTTCTCGCTTGACTCTGTTTGACATTATCGCAAGGTTTGACATTATCGCAAGGCATCTATATAAGTTGACACATTTTGAGCACATGATTAGTAGAGAGTTGTGGGTTTTTTTTAATCTCTAAGTGTATTCAGTCATTTGTGTGTGTGTGTGTGTGTTCTTTGCATTAACATATTTCAAGAACATTTTCTTCCTTTCAAACTTTCCCAAACTAGATAATAGTTTCCTAAACATCAACATCAATTTATTTGTCAGAATTTATTAATTAGCAATAATAGACGGGGGCATGTTTCGGGCATTGCTACGATCGATGAAACTCTACCATAGTTGAATTAGTCATCATGGCATTCATTAGAACAGAACATGAAACTCCTCTCCCTGCTAAGATAAATGTAGATTGTATTCATAGGAAAATGCTTGCGACGTGTGCATATTAGTATAGCCATTGCATGTCAAACATTTTGTACTCTTGGTCAAACGTTTTTCAGTCATGTTCTTGGTATTCTAGGTCTAACGTTTTTCCAGTCATGTTCTTGATATTCTAGGTCAAACGTTTTTAAGTCAAGTTCTTGGTATTCTAGGTCTAACGTTTTTAGGTCAAGTTCTTGGTATTCTAGGTGTAACGTTTTTAAATCATGTTCTTGGTGTTCTAGGTCAAACATTTTTCAGTCATGTTCTTGATATTCTAGGTCAAACGTTTTTCAGTCATGTTCTTGGTATTCTAGGTCAAACGTTTTTCAGTCATGTTCTTGATATTCTAGGTCAAACGTTTTTCAGTCATGTTCTTGGTATTCTAGGTCAAACGTTTTTCAGTCATGTTCTTGATATTCTAGGTCAAACGTTTTTCAGTCATGTTCTTGGTATTCTAGGTCAAACGTTTTTCAGTCATGTTCTTGATATTCTAGGTCTAACGTTTTCTAATGAATTCTAATGAATGATCTTTTACACTTAAAAATATAGTGAGCATCCAGTTTATTTTGTCAAGCCTGGCATTTGGGAGAAAGACAAAGCAAGAAAACATAATGTAAAAACACAATGACAACATAACTTCTAAATTTTTTCCAATTTAAGGACTTTTTTTTCCAATAATGTTTTTTTATATTTTTTTTGTTTTTGTTATTTTATGTGTGTTTGTGTGTGTACGCGCTGAAACATGGCTTCATTGTATTTAGGTTTTTTTCAGTAAATGTTTCCATGTTTAATAGTTTTTAAGTTTTAATTATTATGTCATAATTATTGTCATGCTCACAAATTATCTGCTTGCTATTAAGAATATTTCTTCTGGCTGTTGACAATACTTGAAATTAAAGAAACGCATTGCGATGATTAGAAATAGACAAAATAAATACTACAAACACGACAGACCCCCACAGTGCCGTAATAAATAATAGTACATTGTCAGTAGCTTAATGATTAGCTTAATTTGTTAACTAAGTTAATGTGTTTTGATATTCCGATTCAGTTGTGAACAATTGGACTGACGAATAAGATGTTTTATTATTATCTCGCTGTGTAGTGTTGTTCCCTCTCGGTATTGTATTGAAGAATGTGTGTCTTTTATTCAGTGAGCCTATTAGTACATTCATGTGATAGTCTAAAGATTTGGTGACGTTAAGGAAACCGGAAACGTGCACAATGACTGTGAAATTGCGCCTCGTTTTGGATTAATGTCACATGTGTCGTCATGGTTTCGCAGCCGGAAGTTACTTGTCATGGAGCTGAGTAAGTTCTTCGAGGGCAACGTCACGTTGCTCTTCGACCGCCTCCAGGATCGCATCGGAAGCAAAAACTCTCACAGCACCCCCAACTCACCCGTGAGACATTCGGCCTGCCCGGTTCCGGGCCCCTCGTCCCCGAGGCTTATTGCACGTCAGGTCCCCCGCGGCGTGCAGGGAGGCCAGGCATCCGGAAATGGGCAGCCTTTTTTTTTCCACGCTAGGACGACACCCAATTCACCGGTGAGGAGTCCACGTCTGGCTGCATCCAGCCTGGGCGCTAAAACTGGAGGTTCCAGACCACGAGACCAGTTCGCTCTGAATCATAAGGTACTAAGAACAGACTTTTAACACATTAGCAACAATTCCTATTTGATGTTGTGTCACTTCAGTTGTATGCATTTTTAGTGAAGTTTTGTATCAGTTTCGTATTTTCGGTATATATGTATATAAGTTTTAGAATTTCCTTCTACTTCAATTTATGAAGCTATATTATCTCGAGCTTCATATTTCCCACCAAGTAACTGATAGTTTCTATTACTAAACAAACAAAATATAAATTATTCTTTTTTAAAAAGGGAATAACTCCACACTTACAATTATAAATGTCAATCTTGTAGAAGTTAATTCCCTTTATCGATATCAAACAAAATAATAAATTACCAGGTGAATTAACTTTTCTTTATTCGTGTATTGTCTACGCCAGGGGTGGGCAAATAACGGCCCGCGGGCCACATGCGGCAGCCGAGGTGTTTTATGCGGCCCGCCGACACCTACAGAAATCAGGTGTGCCCACAGTATATAGATATAAAAATGCAAATATTTTAAAAAATATCTATATAAATCATTTAAACTGTCTCATTATAAAAAGTTTTAAGTAAACGAAGATTATGCTTATTGGCTATACATCAATACAATCAATTCAAGACACAATGTCTGAGTGTTGGGTAAGGTTGGAACAAGATGGCAAGTGTAACAACTGATGGAGCTCGATCTTTGACTGAGAACCATGAACTTGAAAGTTTGCACAAGGCTGCATGTAATTTAAACATTAATGACCAAAGCTTTTTAAAGGTATTAAACAAGGGTAGTTCTGATTTATGAATAATTAATCCAATGTATCCGCTAGCTTTACATGTGCAAGGCAAATGAGAAGAATATAGAATCTCAAGGATGAAATTGTTATTTTACTTGAAGGACATTGACTGTGACTTTGTTACCAATATATCTAATGAAGAGTGGAAGACAAAATTTCATGTCTTCTATAATAACTATTGCAATTGATTGTTTACATATGAAATGTAAATGCATGTTAAATCTTTTCAGTGTATATACAGTGTATATATGAATTAAAAGACATTCTACACAGTAAGCTTATCTTTCTAATATATATATATATATATATATATATATATATATATATATATATATATATATATATATATATGTGTGTGTGTGTGTGTGTGTGTGTGTGTGTGTGTGTGTGTGTGTGTGCGTGCGTGCGTGCGTGCGTGCGTGCGTGCGTGCGTGCGTGCGTGCGTGCGTGCGTGCGTGCGTGCGTGCGTGCGTGCGTGCGTGCGTGCGTGCGTGCGTGCGTGCGTGCGTGCGTGCGTGCGTGCGTGCGTGCGTGCGTGCGTGCGTGCGTGCGTGCGTGCGTGCGTGCGTGCGTGCGTGCGTGCGTGCGTGCGTGCGTGCGTGCGTGCGTGCGTGCGTGCGTGCGTGCGTGCGTGCGTGCGTGCGTGCGTGCGTGCGTGCGTGCGTGCGTGCGTGCGTGCGTGCGTGCGTGCGTGCGTGCGTGCGTGCGTGCGTGCGTGCGTGCGTGCGTGCGTGCGTGCGTGCGTGCGTGCGTGCGTGTGTGTGTGCGGCCCGCCATTCCCAAACGTTTTTTAATGCGTCCCTCGATACAAAAACGTTGGCCACCCCTGGTCTACGCCAATTAATAATTGTGTAAAGTTTCAACTTCATCCTAGAATGGGTGTGGGAGAAATAACGTATTCAAACTTTTTACAAGACAGACTGAATAAGTTGATATAAGCTTTGTAATAACAAAGACGAGAAAGAGAGAGAGAACTAAAACTTGATGTGTGCCGAGACTAAAATGTTAAGCTTGATCTCAAAGATTGAAATGTTTTAAGTTTAGCTGTGACTGCTGTACTCTGCTATCTTCACCCTTCGATCAATACGGAATGTTTTGGTATTGAATGCGCTTCACTTATCAGTTTCACCTGCCCATCCTTTAGTATTATCTCTCGGCCTTGTCTAAGAATTTCTAAATATTTACATAGGGTTGAGCTTTGTGATGGTCTTTTACGCCCTTTTGCTGTTTTCTTTTTCTTTATGGTTTTATTGTTTAAGCAGAATGTTTTATTGAACTTGTGAGGAGATGCAGTAGACGGATGTATGTCTTAATAAAAAAAAACATGAAACCTAGACTATGCACGGCGCTCATCACTTACTGGTGGTTTATAAACCTTAATGTGCTACTAACCGTCAGTCACAAGACTTAAAGACAAGAATACAAAAGCAAAAAAAAAATATTTTGCACTCATTTTTTTTTTTTTTACAAAATGTTACATCAACTCACTGTGTGTCTGGGTGAACTCTTTAGCACGTTATTTCCCTTTGTCCGGATCAAGTTGAAACTTTGCACAATTATTCATTTTCGATGACATCGCACCTAAAAATAAAAAAAATAATCAATTCGCTATTGAATTAGTCGTTATTAAATAATTGTGTTGTGTATAGAAATGTACTTATGGGAGCTAAGCCTTTTATAGAGGATTTGGTGGTTCGCTAAAAATTGTAAACTAACGACATTTTTAGACTATGAAACCGTCTGGTTTTATAAGCACCTAAATAGCTTAGCGGCTAACGCGTCGACTTTCCATCATAGAGGCTCAAGACCTAGAATTTGATCTCGAGCATCTTTTTTTTTAAAGCTTTGAAACAGCAGCACGGAAACCTTCTCCCGGATTACCCCCCCCCCCACCCTCCCCCCACACACTAACACCCGTTTTCACACATTTCGGCCTTTTGTTTTTATTACAAAGACAACAACTTCACCACACACTTCTCAGTTATTTAATCTATATTTAGTTTTACCTTCTTTTTAATGCCATCATGATTTTTAATCCCGCGTCTTGAAGGAAGCGGAAATTACGTAAAGCATATTAAAAATAATTTAGACTTGGGGACAAAGAATTTGCATTAAAAATACGGATTTTTTAAATGTTATTTCTATTTAAGCATTAAATATAGAATGCCGTCATTTGGGGAAATATCGACAATAAAATACAAAGGTTTGATAGCTAGCTTGCTGTTTTTCGCCAGTATCGGTGGTCGACTGTAAATTTATGAAAACCCTGCACCAAAGTGGTAAAATGAGCCTGAGTACGAAATTTCATTCAAATCCTTTTTCTAGCTTAAGAGATTTCTTGATCAATCAGTCAGTCATACATAATTATGTACAATTATAGATTCATTACATGATTGATTCGAAATAATTTATTCTATTTCACTCAATGAACGCTTTGTTTAGACACAAACATTTTTTTATATTATCGTCTTTGTTTGTTTGTTTCGTTTGTTTCGTTTGTTTCAGCAAGTTGCAATCCCTTGTTTGAAAACCTCGGTGTCATTCTGCTTTTAAACTTGGCCAAGTATTGGCTAGTACACTTCCTTTTAGAAACACTTACAATGCTGTTTTTACTAAACAAGGGATTTAGATGTTTCTTTTCCATTTTTTTTTTCTTGACACTCTCAATACATCTCTTTAAACTTTTTTTTTTTTCCTTCGGTGTTTTTCTTTAAAGTTTTTCGCAACTTGATATTTCTTGTTCTTAGTACTTGTTGTACACGACTTTCTGCAGCCCACGCTTGTGAATTCGACTCTTCAGATTATGTACGAAATAATGTCTTTTGTATTTGTGTGTAAAGTGTACCAGCAAATCAATGACGAACATCAAACCTCAACAAAATCTGTATGTGCAAAGCTAAAGATTACACTTGCAGATTATGCACAGTTGTTTTTTAAGCGGGTTATGCTTGGTTGAAGTAGTTAGAGTGTATATGTTACGTCTAGAAGAGCAATGAGTTGATCCTTTGAAATAAAATCGTAAAAGTCTTTGCATTTAATGAACGGAGAAAACATAATAGGAAATACATTTTGAGATTTAAAAATTTTGCTGAATATTGCGTTTTGTTTGAATGTATATGAAGTTAGTATTACTTCTTTCCAACGAATGAGTACAATCACGTTTTGTTGTGTTTGAGAGTTATTGATGGGATGTGTATAGTGTGTGGCTGTAGCGAACGTGTCTCCTCCCAGTGTCTAGTAGACTGAGACATACCTTACTAAACCCCAGCCTTGTTTGTTTCCTCAGGGTAAGAAGAAAGAGGACGCCAAGGATGGCATGAGGCAGAGAAGCTGGACAACGGACAGTGAGACTAGCTGGGCGTCCAAGGTAGGTGTGACGAGATGCTTAATTAGTTAATAATTGGCTGGTTTGTTTAGGTCTAGGGGAAATTTTTTTAATTATCCCGCTCACATATAAGATTTTATACAGGCACACCGCAACTAACAGTAAGAACAGACCAATATTATACGTTTATAAATAAAAATAATTTAATAAATAAAAGTTTACAAAAGATAAATGATCAAATAAAATTATAATTAAGAAATGAAATGAAGGTGCTACTATCTAACATAACTGCTCATCATGGATTGGTGAGTGGTTGGAAGAGAAGAGTGTTCCTAGGTCTGGCTACTTATTTTCTTAGCTGCTAGCCCGTGGGTCGTCTTCTGGCGGTCGTAGGACTGGCACAGTCATCCGGCTCTGTCTTAGGACGTCAGCTCGGGTTATTCTCTATGCTGTAAGCAAGCTGGCTCTATGGTGAAGCTGTTGCCTGTTTAGCAGTAGAGAGGGTTGGTGCTGCAGACTAAGTTGTAGTGATCTCTCAGCTGTGGTCTCTAGCTCGTAGAGAACCGTGCTAACTCAACACCAGTTTATCTTCTGTAGCGAAGGTTGCTCTAATCAGTCGGCATTTAGGCACTAGCTATTGGGAAGTGGACAGTTTGGGCCTGGTACTGGGCAGTATAAGGCACTGTGGACAATGGGCAATATTTTAAGGCCAAGGACAGTAGGAAATGCCTTCTTGCTAACAGGTATGTAATTGGGGGGGGGGGGGTATCTTGTGTGGTCTGCTCCGGTTACAGCTTTGGGTGGAGATCTGGTAGTTATAGCAGTCGTGTGTAGAAATCGTGTGTAGCAACCAGGCTGGGGATAATACAGACAATTAGGAACCTACTAAAGGCATTGAGTAAGGATTCCCATATGTCTTGCAATCATTCAGATGCAGGCATTGGTATCAATCCCAATAAGGCATTTAAGACAATCTTGTATAAAATCTTAAAGCACGCATATAACTCAATAACAAAAAAGATACAAGTAAGATAACCACAATAAATGTGTTATCATACAAAGTAGGATGATACTAGTCAAGATTCATCTAATAAATTTGATTACAACGATAAGTAATCAGTTATAGTAAAATGGGGAATGAGCATATTATATACTAAAGGATAAGATGAAAATAAGATACTAGGGCTATGGCTACAGTAATAAGGGGTTGATATGATTAATCAAAATCATATTCATCCAAGGAACCATAAGTTCACCAGGGTGTGAGACATGATATGCATGAGGAATATATAGGAATGTAAATTAATTACTTTCCCATGCGCTCTGTAAGTTTAGAGCACTGTGATCTAAGTTCACGATAGGTTATTGTTTACATCAATCACTAAGATACAGGAATGGATGAAACATAACAAATCAAACACAATAACTATGGCTTCAAACGTAGACAATCATAGCGGTATTAGTAATACTATATGAAGATATAACATCGATATAAAATAGTACAATGTACATACACAATAAAGTCATAGTGTAATGACGGGGAACGTGGTTGTGTACTAATGTGTACTCACACATTCCTATAAGATAAAATAAGTAGAGTAAACTGTTTACACTCACCCTTTTGTCCCTAATGAAACCTCACAAGTAAACTTCCTAACAGGGGAGAATTCTAGCGGGCCTAACTTAGAATGATTTGGTCTCTCTCTATCTATAGTTGGGGCATTTTGTTTAACGGGTGGGGAAGATAGCTAGGTGATTTTCTCACATGTATCTATGTGCTGGACATGTCACGCGTCATGCCCGATTTATGGCATGTACCGTGAGAGTGGGGACTAAGGCAAATATGTATCTGTCCAGCCCGAGTGCAATGCTATTCTTAGAGCGGTGCGTATCCTGGGGGGGGGGGGGGGGGGGTGGGGGGGAATAGGTGTGAAAAGTTATAAGGCCGCTGCGTGTAGCGCTGGTGCCGCGACCATTGTGTGCTGGTCACCTGTCCAGCGGTCAAAAATTAAAAGTTAGCCCTAGAGAGGCTAGTTAATGTTTTACGTCGAGATTCGTCCCGTGAGAAACAGTGCGAGGGGAGATAAATTCTATAAGAATTTAGTTATGAGTGGACAGGAAAATAATTGTTTTAAGTTAAAAATAAAAGTTTCCCACGATTTGTTGGGAAAAACTCAAATGAACTTTTGCATGCAAGTTTCGTATCGTCACAGTAGGCACTACAGTTTGCATGAAACACTTAACAAGCTCAATTACAAACCACTATAGGTGGTGAAAATAGGTGTGAAAAGTTATAAGGCCGCTGCGTGTAGCGCTGGTGCCGCGACCATTGTGTGCTGGTCACCTGTCCAGCGGTCAAAAATTAAAAGTTAGCCCTAGAGAGGCTAGTTAATGTTTTACGTCGAGATTCGTCCCGTGAGAAACAGTGCGAGGGGAGATAAATTCTATAAGAATTTAGTTATGAGTGGACAGGAAAATAATTGTTTTAAGTTAAAAATAAAAGTTTCCCACGATTTGTTGGGAAAAACTCAAATGAACTTTTGCATGCAAGTTTCGTATCGTCACAGTAGGCACTACAGTTTGCATGAAACACTTAACAAGCACAATTACAAACCACTATTTAACACAAGACCAACTCGGTAATCTGGCAATCTAAAACAATATCGCCAGCAAGGCGGTGACTACGTAGTCTAGAGCCGAGTTTATAATTATATGAAATCTTATTCATATTTTGCTTTCATGAATTGCGAGCTTTTAAAATCGTGATTTTCGTTTTAGATCTGGTCATTACCATTTTTCATGAAATACTTGTTGTTTTAACAAAAAAAAATATTGCAAGGATGTACTGCAATAAATGTTAGTTTAAAAAGCATTTTTTTAGCACGTCAGAATCAAATTTCTCAAATGTTACGCTTGTAGCAGCAAGCATGTTTTAATTTTTTAGTTGGCCATTGTGATCCTTCACTATAGCTTCACCGTTTTGACTTTGTCTATTCAAAAACCTCTCTCATCCCCTTTCTTTCGCTTACACTTTACTTTGGGTCTCATTATAGCGTCTTCATATGATTCCATATAGATTTATCTTTTTTTTTCCTCTACTGTCTTTGTTTTGTAAGGAATGTGAACCGCGTCTTCTAAATCAAAATGTACACATAGCGCAGTTGACTGTACAAAATAAAAGTATGAAATAGCTACAATAGATTTATCTGTTGAAATATAATCAAGCACTTTGTTAGTTTGAGAAACAATTGTGAAGTGGAAGCCTTAAGCAGCTATGGCAGTTCAAAAATTAGTGTGGTATTGAAAGGGAAACTGAAACGTCATCATGAAGTTATTAACTGATAGATCTAATGTTAGACTCGTAAAAGTAAAAAGCGATCTATCAGCTTGTGGGCACCAAGTAGAACCAGTGCTTGTGTCAAGTTCAAACCAATTCGTAGAAAGTTTGCTCTAGGATTTACTGTCGCATCTGGATCAATAGTCTTGCACGTGGGTCACACGTATTTATTAATTGATGACATTATTTACGTGTCATATATCCTCGTTATTGTTTGTTGTTTTCGACATTCTAAAGATTCTGAAATGGCTAATTAGTTGATGTACCTGAACTGGCTAATTGGATGGTGTCAACAAGCTGTAACTGAAGTCGCTTGGTCTCGCTAATTTAGGTTCACTTTGCTGGAATGCCTCAAGTGTTTTCTAGTTTCCGTTTCCTGGTTGTATTATTTGTTTCTGTGTTGTATTCTGTATCATTCCCTGCCATAGATAGGCATAGAGAGAAGTCTTAGAAATCAATATTGTCGTTTTGTTAACACATAATTTCCTTAAGATTTGTATATTTAAAAAGCAGAAAAACAAATCGTGTATTGTCGATGTGCATCTTGAACTCTTACGAGTCTTGTATGCCGGTGCCTTGATCCTCTGCTCCTCGCCATGTTTCAGTTCTGCTGACGTCTGTCAGTTTAGTTGAGTAAAACGACTAGCTACAGTGGCTGTCATGATCAAAGAGAAACTGACACAGCCATTCCTTGAGAGACCTTCATCCAGGAGCTAGTTTGGTCTTTTCCGCTTCTGTGCATTCGTTGAACTAGAAACTAGATGATGATTATCAAAGGGACAGACATTTTAGTTATTGTTTTTAGTTTCATTCAATAGTTTTTGTTTGGTTGTTGTTTTTTTTTTGTTTTTTTTTTGGCTTTTTTTTGTTCAGACATGTTATTATTTGATGTGTAATAAAAATTTCTTAGCAACTTTTATACCCAAAATAAAGTGGTCATTTTTAATAAGCAGTCATCGAATCTAATGTCAATAGAATTTTTGAGTAAACGCCAGTTCATTAGGTCAGAAAGATAAGGATGTTTACGTTCGTAGTATGTAAATTGGAGTAACTTAGTTCGACTGGTCCCCCGTGAGACGCTGTTAGCAGGAACAATAAAAATGTTGTTAGCGCCTTTTGTTTGTTGAACGAGTAAATACGAACTTGTAGACTTTTAAAGTCTTGTATCACAGAGTTAGAATGTTAGTTCGAATGTATACTTGATATTACTGAAATGTACTAGCTATAAAATAACTTAAAGCTGTTCCATGCGTTAGATCTGTCTTAGCTGTTGTTTAAGAATAAAAACTAAAGCATTCAATCATAAAATAAAGTAACTCGTGACATTTTTTTAAAAAATTAAGCCATTTCTAAATTGAACGTATTTTCTAATTCAGTAGAACATTCTGATCTACTTTATTGAAATGAATCGTTATGGTGTGCATTTGTTAGGAGGGACAAAATATTTAGGTCACACCTGGGTCTGCGTACATACGATAGAATATTGCACTCTTCATTAATAATATTTGGATTCAAGGCATTTCCCTTAATGGAGATGTACCTAGATTTGTGAGATTGTAAGATCTATATGAAGTCTGTTGTCTATAATATGAATTAAAGTTTCCTTTCTGCACGGTATTATTTACAACCTAGAATGCAGACTCAGTGCAGACCACGATGACTAGAGTCACTCTGTCAGCTGTAATTTTGTTGAGCAACTGGTCCTTAAGAAGTGACAAAAAGAAATCTTCTAAAGACGATGCATCCGCTGTGTGAGTTGTCGAAAAGGATCATGAGATTTGATAACAAAATCTTTTCAAGGGATATTTGAGGGTTGGTGTGTGTGTGTGTGGGGGGGGGTGTGAGATTGAGAAACCCAAACCCTGAACTGACCAATGCGGCCTCAATGAAACGAGTCCCAAATACTAAACTGTCCACTATTCAGTGGTGTGGAAATTTAAAGCGCACTCCCTAGCAAGACTGTTATTTCGTTGTCACTATTGATCCACATGGATTGTTGACGTCATTCACCCTACCTCCACCACCATTCCTTCCTTTTTTTTTTTATCATTGCATCTCCTTGTTCAATACATTCCTTTTCGCAACGTCACACACATTCTGTTTCCTTTGTTTACACGTACCTCTAGTGTTTATATGTTCGAAGTGACAAATATTTAGGTCACACCTGGGTCTGCGCACGTACGATAAAGTATTGCACTTTTCAATAATTATCTTCAGACATTCGCCTTCTTAGAGTTGTGCCTAGATCTGTACGTTTCATGTGAGAAGATTGTAAGACCAGTGAGAATGTTAGATGGCCCCCGTCACGCTGCTTCTCATCCATAGCACTTGCTACCTGTAGTCAGTAATTTCAAATCAAGCAGAAATGTGAACAAAAAAGGAAAAAAGAAATAAATAAAGGGAAAAAATGTCTAGATCTACATGATATTCATGCGAACATTTTAAAACGATACGTAAAAATAGTTTACACTCAAATAGAGAAATATAATGAATCTTTTGCAAGTAGGTCCTAAAAGAACCTGAGGTTTAACAGGTTTACTTTTGCCTGGTTTTGTATCAGTCGCTAGTGACAGTAGATGTCCTAATGTAACGTCGGGCACTAGTTTGCTGTGTCATTGGGAAGTTTGGTGATGTCTACAGATCGACTTCCAATTTTTGTTGGCCTTCATTCAATACTTAACATTTTTTGTGGCATCGGCGTCGACCATCAGAAATAACGAAGTGAATGTAGAACACTGCATTGTTATTTTTGTGTTAGAGCTCCAGATGGCTTGTACTTGTCCAACTGACCCTTGTTGGTGTAAAACTTAAACACATATCTTAAATATATCAAATATAAACAGCTTTCAATGTCAACTTATAAAAAATGAAATCAAAAGATGTCGAACGATCAGAAATTATATTTTATTTCCGTTCAAAATCTACCATCAACACTTGTCATTTTATCTCTCGTCTCCGACTTCCACTCTCTTTCATCAGCTCACTCGCTCGTCTGCGTCAATCCTACCTAAGATTACATCCGAAATGCTCAACCAATACAAACACGTACACACAGTCCGTAGTCTTAAAAAAAAACAAAGATTTACTGCTGCTGGGGTAAACGACTGTAGAGAAATACGACACATAGTGTTACTCACTTTTTACTCTAGAGGATTCTGATATTGTTGATTTGATTGTTACTACCAACAATTGATTAAAAAAAAAACAACTTAGCACTTAAATAAAAATACCCAGCAAGGTAACGTCACTGCTAAGCTCTTAGTGCACTCGTTGTCTGTGTACACGACTCTCTGGAGCCGTCATAATGCGTTGGTTAAATGTATTGAGTGTCGATCCGTTTGATAAGCTTGTCTTGCGTTTTTTTTAGGCTGAGTCAGAACGCATTTAGATAATCCTCACGCACACGCTCGCAGATGTATAGAGCGAACACAAACACGCGTATTTCAAGACACACTCGCACGCACACACACACACACGCAGGGGCTTGCATATAAAATTCTTTCATTGGTCATAAATAAGTTCAGTGCTTTACTTACGCACCTCGATCTAGGCCATTCATCGGCTTTCGGAGTTTACACTTGCGTAATCGTGTGGATTTGTGAGCTTGTGGGGAGTTCGGGGGGGGGGGGGGCTGCTTAAAATACAACTATTGTGGGCGTAGTGACTGGGAAGTTGTCGCTGGGCCTGACCCTGTTGTGCCGAGTTGTTGGCTTCGCCGATCAATAAGATTGGCTTACCAGCGAGGTTTTCTGTTTAATAACACAATCACCCAAGAAGATCTAACAAACATTGTAGAGAATGATTTTTTTTTGTCCTTAAAAAATACGGACATGAATCGAAAGGGCAATCAATGCAACCCTCGTTCACCATGCAAGTAATGGACTGAACTGTTATAACACATTCGACCCACACAATTTTCAATGAGAGTTAAGAACAACCCATTCCTCTACATACGTCAATTTCGATTTTGTGGTAGGGTTTTTATAAGTTTTAAATGTGTGTGGGTTCTTGGTTTAAAATAGTTAGATTTGCGCCTAGTGATTTCTGGGATAACATCTTGAGGAAATTTGCCTATGGGTGGGTGAAATGGCATTATTATGACTAACAAGGCGTTACTATTTGTGTAGGTCCTTACCATGTCTTTGCTAGTTAGTTTCTAATCCAAAAGAAGTAGATTAGGCTCATCCAGGACAGACATTGGTAAAACAATGGAATTGAACTGTTTTGACCCTCTTCTCTCCTTATTTTGTCCCCAGCTTACTGTAACACCGAGTGCACTTTAAAGCTCTGTATTATGTCTGCTATAGTGTGAACTTGAAACCGTCTGAATCCTTTAGTTGCTGCTCCGTCTCCATTCCCCCCCCCCCCCCCCGAAAAAAAAAATCAATTTTTCTTAAATGTATTCTGGACTCTGTTTTGTTCACTGTCTCACTTTCTTTCTATTTTCTTTCAATCAATGGCATACTCGGTGTGTGTGTGCGTGTGTGTGAATTTTCTTGTGACATAACTTTGTTACGTTATCAAGTATTCTGACTACTGGGTACTCGAACAGTTTTATGTGATCCCTGTAGGACCAACACAGATCGTTAGCAATCTATTATCTATCCCCTTCTCTCTCTCTCTCTCTCTTTATCATTTCTCTCTTTCCCTTTTCTCATCTTGTCTCTCCCTCCCTCTGTCTTTCTTTCTCTCTACCTTTTCTCTCTCTTTATGTTCTTATCTTTTCTCCTCCGTTCTCTTTTTCTATCATCTCCCTCTCTCTCTCTGAATGTGAAATAAATGAAGAACAGTAAGCTATTTTTGAAGGTACTTGTTTATTGTTTGGTGCTCTATGCTTTGCGAGTTGCTAAAGTGTTATGAGGTTATACAACACTACAAGAAAAAGTTTAGCGATGAGTTCGAACACGTTTCTAGTAGTTTTTTTTGTAGACTCATCACTTTGACGCCTTTTTACACGTTTTGTATCAACTCACTCTGTCTATCTGGTAAAATGTTTCTACACTTTATTTCTCCCACACTCAAGCTGAAATTTTGAACAATTATTTCTTTTACCCGACAACACAAGAATCAATAAAAAAAAAATATCAAACATTTTTTTAATTAACTAAAGGTAAATGATTATTTTGTTTGCTATCTCGAGCAAGGCAAAGAAGTTGTACTTTACTGAAGTTGTGGTATAAGCTGAATTACTCCCCTTTATTGGTCGTCGTATGAGGCTTAGCGAACACAAACATAAAAAAGAAACATTAGATAACTATACAGTCTTCCATGTTCATACGCTCCTCGCTAGAAGAATGGTTACATTGCTGGCTTGAGAAGCCTGAGAAAGCTTTAGCCCACGAGTTCCAATTCTGGTTCTTCACTTCTTTTTTTTTTTTTAATTCATTTAAAATGCGATCACCCAGATAGCCCATTCTCTCCCCCCCCCCCCCCCCCCCCCCACCTTTCCAACTAGTCTAAACAAGTGAAAGGATCATCTATACTATAAAGCAGAAAGTATGTATTGTTAATAGCTTCCGCGGTGTCATGTACTTGAAATACAAACTCAAATGAAGGTAACACCGAACTTAATGCTGGAACAGGAACACCAGCGAAAGGCCAACAATCGATTAAGGTAGTCGACGCTAGTGTTGAACGTCAAACACTTTAATTCTCAAGAAGGGAACCGTCGAATGTCATCTACTTCTAGCGTCTATATAATCCTTATTTCTACGTCGATAAGAAATGCATCTTGTTTATATCGACTCCTAGAGCGTTCTAACTTTTTAAAGTTATATCACGACATCGTCACTAAGTAAAAACTTTCCCCTATTCCCGAAACAAATAACTAATTCCTAATCGTGCCATAACAGTTTGTATGTATGTGTGTATGTACTTAATAGAAATCAAAACCGTTTGACCAATCTTGATAAAACTTAACATAAATATTTCCTTGGGTACTTACTGGAACCGTAACATATTGTTACGATCTCTCCTCTACTATCCAGGCTCTCTTCCAACTGCACCACACGACACAAGGAACTTAAAGAACCTCACAACTCATCAGGGCTCCAAAGTATCAGTCAGTTTAATTTCAAATACATCACAATTGGCAACAACATTAACACTGTCTATACAAAAAACTTGTCTTGCTCCGCCTGACTTCACACACCGTGCTGGTTCTCGCCTCGTACTGGTCACATTGCGAGGTAACGTGAAGTGAAGTCTTTCTAACACACTCGCTCTTATTTAGTGTCTCTACTGGCCTCTTGACCATTCCAGTTGATCACTTTCACCGTGACTTGCGTGCGTAATATTTACACACAGGTCCTTGCCGTACTGACGTGTACTGTCACTGGTCACGGTTGACCGCTCGTCCTGCGGCGATTTGGGTAGGCAAAAAAACACAGCACTACCCCCATCTGTGTCACCACCAGGTTTACAACAATATGTATAGTAGCCCTAAATAAAACTTAAGACCCTAAAAAAAATAAGGTGCCCAACTCTATGAAAGTATTACTATTTCATGATACAAGATCGAAAGGATCTAGATCTAATTTTAATAACTACACTCTGCAAAGATAGTTGTTGTTTTTTTTTACTTTGACACATGAAAATACAAAATATAGTCCATCGATTTCATTATTTAATAAAATTAACCTTCATTTGTCTTTCAAAAGCATTTATACAAAAATTAGTTCCTTATTTCTCCGTATTTAGACGTCCTGACGTATTTAAATCCCATTCATCGCGAGCTTCTTTCATTCGAGAAGACAGAAAGGTGACGCATGCGCAAAGCGAAGGCTCCACGCACGCGCAGAAAGAAAATCTATCGAAGCCTACATCTAACTCTAGATCTAGCTCTAACTCTAGATCTAATAGATAAATCTGATTTATAAATTAACACGTGAACATACAGAATAAAGTCCATTCATTTCATATTTAAATTAAATTAACCTCAAATTTTGTGGTTCTAAAACATTTTTACATACATTCGTTCGCTATAACTGCGAAATACATTTTAATAGTCCCATTCTTATGTTGCGCGCACCTAACATGCGATATGTAAACACACTGATTGGATAGACTACATAAGGCTCCTTATGGGGGATATAAAATATACTAACATACAATAATTAATAAGCTTCTTATGTCCTTGAATTCACTCTTTTAATATTAGATCTACATCTATTATAATGGTATCTAGACTCTAAATCTAGATCTAAATATATATATAGGCCTACAAACAAATGTTTTTATTTTAAAAAATGGATTTATGTTGATTATCTATTTTAATATCTCCATTCATACTCTTTTTATATTCGCTTTCTTATAACATTATTATTTCATTTCATTGTTACCAAAACTTTCTCAGTGACAATATCAGCAGTGATACGCAAATTAAGACCCGCGGGTAATATATGGCAAGTAGCGTGTAAAATAAAAGTTTTTGTTTTTTTTCTTCATGTTTTTCTTGTTTATACCTTATATTCAAACGAAGCTATATAAAAAGTGTATCTGTAATATACTTGAACTATTTCTTTCCCAACCTACCTCTTACAATGTCCTTTTTTTTTTCGTGGGTGTTTAGAAGATGTTGTTTTTTTTTTGTTTTTTTTTAAAGAAGATTAATGAATGTGAGATCATGTCTGATTCGCGCTTGAGTCTCATGTCGCGCTAGTCTCTGATTTGGATCTACAAGACCTGTGGTAATGAATAGTTTGTGATGACCTGACCTCGTAATGACCTTGATTGAGACATACGATGTCTGGCAAGGAGCTGCTTTGTTTGGTTTGTTGGCATCACCGCATTGTTTAGTATGACAGGAGTCGTCTGCCCATCATGAATAGATGCCGCTATCTTCGTGAACTGACCCTAGCATTGTACTATCTATCCTAAAAGCGTGAATTTGGTGAGTCTGGAAACCTGCCAAGTTGGTCACTGGGGCGCCGTGAAGGCGCTAGAAAACTAGGAAGTCTGCGTGCGAGGGATGACTCGTTGTGGAATGGATATGACCCGACTGGGGACTAAAGTTTCAGAGCTTGATGCTGTTTAGTAGATCCCAAGTTGGTGATCTAGTCAGGTTGTACTTACTTATGAGCAATCTAACTCTCTGCACTGTGAGGACACTTTTTTTTTTGTCAAATGCGTTAAACTTATTTTGAGAACCATCTACGTTATTTAAAGCTTCGGTTTAATAGACATTGTTAGAATGTTCACATTTAGACATTTGTATTAGATTTTTAAAAAAATATGACTCTACTTCACGTAATACTAAAGTGTCCTTGTAGTTTGAATTGTATCAACAATCAGCAACGTGTTTTCATTTCGAGGCACAACAGTAAGCTTCCAACAGAACAACAAATAGTTTTGTTTTCTAAAGGAAATGTTGGAGTCATTACAATGATGTTGTTTTTTTCTTTTGTTATTGTTGTTTTATTGCTTTGAGCTGCTCATCTTCTTATTTTCTATAGTCTTGAGTCTGTTGAACTGTCAGAGTTGCTTATTAAGTTCTTCCTAGTCAACAGCAACGTACTTTTCTTAACAAAACAAAACAAAAATATGTTTTTCCATGGCGTCTTGTGATCCTTCTATTACACTCACACTAGAACCACACATGAGCAAATAGTCCAGATTGATTTGCCCGAGGCTCACGTCTCATAATGAAGACGGCGACAAGTTATTTTTTGAAATGACAGAATATAAAAAATGAGAAAAAAAATTTTAAGGGCTATGTCTGATGTGGTGACTGGCTTCAAATTTCTTTTATTTATGTTTTCAACTTTGCTATTTTGTCATCTGTTTTTTTAATGAATATCTTAAGACCCAAAAAAAAAAAAGCTTTACCAAAGTCAAACATTAACTATCAGGACCAATTACTTTGAACACTTAGCTATCGATTGGTGACGAAAATAGTTGTTTTCTTTCAAATTGGAATCCCCAAATAACCCTCGTGACTCAAACATCGCTTCTAGCGTTATGAAATCCGTTAATCACCAACAGTATCGTATGGTCTTCTAGCCAAAGTGTGCCTCGGGAGAGAGGGGGGAAGACCACACACACACAAAGGATGGGGTTACGTTTTCACAAGGTTTGTGGGGAACTGTAAAGAGAACTTCTGATTTTGTAGTGAACATTTGAATGTCGTTACATTGGAAGTAATTGAAACATTCTACACTGAAAATGAAGTTTTAAGTTATTTGTAGAATACACTACGTAATAAACACTTTTGGTGTATGATCCTTATTGGCTCAGATCTGGATATGGAAAAGAAAAGCGAAATCTGTATATAATAGATTTTTTGGGGGAAAGGCAGGGTCTTAGCCAAGTCAAATCTTTACTCTGTTATGATATCTGAATTCTATAAAAGGTATTATGTATTAATTTTTTTTTAAATAATAACTTATCAGTTATCCCCAAGCTTAGAGTCTGGACTACTAGTTACCACAGCAACCTATCTGATGGAAGTCAAGGGACAGATGAGACGAGAGATGAGTTCTTGACGAGTTCAGCAATACCCGGTATCAATAAATGTGAAGATTTGATGTATCAAAAGTTATTGATGAATTTTTAATCCGAACTTTTTTTTTTAAACTATCACCTTTTTATTATACAATTTTCAACTTTTCAAAAAGTGTATTAATTTGTTACACTGTTACACTGTTTAGAATACTATACTGAAATATAATTCCGATAAATAATTCACGCTTTAATGTAACACCTCCATATTTATTGTACCAAAAAAAGTATGTAAATATTTGAATCTCGTGTTTGTATATATATATATATATATATAGTGGTCAACACTACGACCAACCGCCTTTACTTTACCCCGACTAATGTCATGTACACATTAGAGCTGGGTGGACTCATAGACGCCCGAAGATCCCGAAATTTAAAATCACAGTCTTCACCAGGATTCGAACGCCGGAAGTCAAACGCTTTACCGCTCAGCCACCGCGCCTCCCTTATATATATAATCTTGTCTCGTGCTTTAATACTCTCAACTAATCTACAATCTTAAGGCTGGAGTGTCTTGAAAAGTGGGTGATTGTCACTGACTGATACCTGCCCTAGTAGAAGTGTGGGATATCTAACCGGCTACGGCTGCCAACTTGTGTTGTGTCCACTAAACAATTGTCTTCAGCTTTGTTCAATAGATAGACAAAGTTGGCGAGTTGGTGGCGAGTACAACGCTACATAAACATAACTGTGATAAACTGACAGCTAGTGACAGTCTAAATATGTCTGTACTATATTGTTATAAACATTGAAAGTAGCTGTAAGCCACAAAAGCACGATAATGCGGGAGTGCGGCATCAGACATAAAAGGAAGATTAAGAAAAAGCAAAATTTTAAAACTGTCAATGTAAACTTTTTGGCAACGACTTCATCAACTGTAACCATTAATGTCAACGTATAAATGGCTTTATCTTTTTTTTTGTTTGTTTCCTTTCTTACTTTGTGCTAATTGTGGATAAAAAAGAGAATCCCATAAAAAGGGATTTTCCCATTGCTTATGCTAAAAACAAATCTGGTTAGTGTGTGGTGTCTAATCCAACCATTTCTTAAAAATATTTTGATAGATGTTCCAACAGCATGAGCATACGATTTCTTAGTCCCGCTTTCAATTGACCTTATTCATTCCCACAGAGTAGGGATATTCATTCATTCCCACAGAGTTGGGATATTCATTCATTCCCACAGAGTAGGGATATTCATTCATTCCCACAGAGTTGGAATATTTATTCATTCCCACAGAGTAGGGATATTCGTTCAATGCCACAGAGTTGGAATATTTATTCAATCCCACAGAGTAAGGATATTCATTCATTCCCACAGAGTAGGGATATTCATTCATTCCCACAGAGTTGGAATATTTATTCATTCCCACAGAGTAGGGATATTCATTCATTCCCACAGAGTAGGGATATTCATTCAATGCCACAGAGTAGGGATATTCATTCATTCCCACAGAGTTGGAATATTTATTCATTCCCACAAAGTAGGGATAGTCATTCATTCCCACAGAGTTGGAATATTTATTCATTCCCACAGAGTAGGGATATTCGTTCAATGCCACAGAGTAGGGATATTCATTCATTCCCACAGAGTAGGGATATTCATTCATTCCCACAGAGTTGGGATATTCATTCATTCCCACAGAGTAGGGATATTCATTCATTCCCACAGAGTTGGAATATTTATTCATTCCCACAGAGTAGGGATATTCGTTCAATGCCACAGAGTTGGAATATTTATTCAATCCCACAGAGTAGGGATATTCATTCATTCCCACAGAGTTGGAATATTTATTCAATCCCACAGAGTAGGGATATTCATTCATTCCCACAGAGTTGGAATATTTATTCAATCCCACAGAGTAGGGATATTCGTTCAATGCCACAGAGTAGGGATATTCATTCATTCCCACAGAGTTGGAATATTCATTCATTCCCACAGAGTAGGGATATTCATTCAATGCCACAGAGTAGGGATATTCATTCATTCCCACAGAGTTGGAATATTTATTTATTCCCACAGAGTAGGGATAGTCATTCATTCCCACAGAGTTGGAATATTTATTCATTCCCACAGAGTAGGGATATTCGTTCAATGCCACAGAGTAAGGATATTCATTCATTCCCACAGAGTTGGGATATTCATTCATTCCCACAGAGTTGGGATATTCATTCATTCCCACAGAGTAGGGATATTCATTCATTCCCACAGAGTTGGAATATTTATTCATTCCCACAGAGTTGGGATATTCATTCATTCCCACAGAGTAGGGATATTCGTTCAATGCCACAGAGTTGGAATATTTATTCATTCCCACAGAGTAGGGATATTCGTTCAATGCCACAGAGTTGGAATATTTATTCAATCCCACAGAGTAGGGATATTCATTCATTCCCACAGAGTTGGAATATTTATTCAATCCCACAGAGTAGGGATATTCGTTCAATGCCACAGAGTTGGGATATTCATTCATTCCCACAGAGTAGGGATATTCATTCATTCCCACAGAGTTGGAATATTTATTCATTCCCACAGAGTAGGGATATTCATTCATTCCCACAGAGTTGGAATATTTATTTATTCCCACAGAGTAGGGATATTCGTTCAATGCCACAGAGTAGGGATATTCATTCATTCCCACAGAGTTGGAATATTCATTCATTCCCACAGAGTAGGGATATTCATTCAATGCCACAGAGTAGGGATATTCATTCATTCCCACAGAGTTGGAATATTTATTCATTCCCACAGAGTAGGGATAGTCATTCATTCCCACAGAGTTGGAATATTTATTCATTCCCACAGAGTAGGGATATTCGTTCAATGCCACAGAGTAGGGATATTCATTCATTCCCACAGAGTTGGAATATTCATTCATTCCCACAGAGTAGGGATATTCATTCATTCCCACAGAGTAGGGATATTCATTCATTCCCACAGAGTAGGGATATTCATTCATTCCCACAGAGTAGGGATATTCATTCATTCCCACAGAGTAGGGATATTCATTCATTCCCACAGAGTAGGGATATTCGTTCATTCCCACAGAGTAGGGATATTCGTTCAATCCCAAAGAGTAGGGATATTCGTATTTTATAGATGATAAAAAAAACATGACCAAAGAAACACTTTTGATGATGTGTTCATGTTAGATACAAGTACCAAAGGATCTCAAATGAGCATGTTTTTGGGGTTTGTACGAGCTACACGAAGACGTCGCGTTTTCTCCACGTTTACTTTGCAATGATAAGAACAATTTATAGTAGACCTAGTCGGTTAAAATGTGTGGTCTACATTTTTATTTTGGACTGGTTGGCGGGAGGGGAGGAGGGGGAGGATACGAAACAGGCAGCCAGTTAAGTCCGCCTCCTCTTGGCCTCTTAGCATCCCTAACTGTTTGTTGAACAATGTTTGCAAGATATTTCAGACTAAGATTGTTGAGACAATATCACACTATGTTAAAGCTTGACTGGAGGCGTTGTGGCTGAGTCGTAAAACGCTTGGCTGTTAAACCTGGCGTCCCGGGTTTGAAAACTTGTGAAGACTGAGATGTTTTAATATCGGAATCTTTGGGCGCCTCTGAGTCCACCCAGCTCTAATGGGTACCTGACATTAGTCGGGGTAAAGTAAAGGCGGTTGGTTCTTGTGCTGGCCACATGACACCCTCGTTAACCGTGCGCCACAGAAACAGATGATCTTTACATCATCTGCTCTATAGATCGCAAGGTCTGAACGGGAAACTAAAGCTTGGCTAGTATTCTCCCAAACACACAAGCTATTAGCCAAACACACACCAGATTTCTTATTCTCGTTCATAAATATATCTCCAGTGTTACAAACTGGCGAGGGCTGGAAAGCGTTAGACATTCTTAAGTAAATATATGCAGTGATGGGTCCTTGTCTTCCCTTAACAGTAAGCTTTCAAAAAAAAATTGTTTTTGTTTAATAGTTTTTGGCCATTCATTTTGTCACTTCCTTTTATTGCTATCTACACTTTGAGATTTGGGGAGAAGATTGTTCGTTTTCAATTACTGGTCGATCATTCCTGGGCAATATCTGAAAGCGTGTCTCACGCTCCCCAGGGTGGGAAATACCACGTTTAGAGTTGATATTGAGAATCAGTTCCTGTCTTTGCTTGTCTTACAAGAGAAAAAGCTGATATTAGACAAGCAAAATAAAAATAATGTTTTAAAAAAAAAAAAAAAAGCCTTTGTAATGGAAGCAACTCCAAATTGCTGCCGTATCTATCAAAACTAAAAGATTTTTCCTCCCTTTTCTATAGAAAACAAAATTAATAGTTTGCCACTGTTTAATTAACTAATTGGTTAATTTTGCTTTTTAATTCATGTGTTGTAATCAACAAGAACCAATAATAATTAACCTGATCTTAGAATGGGAAGTGGGAGAAATAATGTGCTCTAGATTTGTACCAGACAGACAGAGTGAGTTTCAGACCTTGTGATCTTCTGGGCGGAGTACTGCACTATAGAAGCAACAAGGACCAATACATCTCAAATTTTTGTTTTGAAAATAGATAAAAATATATGCATACAATGCATTTGCATTTCTAGATTTATCTTTTTTCAATTTTTTTTTTGGCCAGTAATAAAGTAAAGTTCCCCTTGCGATCTATATGGTAGATGATGTCAAGGTCAACTGTTTCTTTGGCCTACGGTTAACGAGCAGGGTGTCATGTGGCCAGCACAACGACCAACAGCCTTTATTTTCCCCAACTAAAGTCAGGTACCCATTTGAGTTGGGTGGACAGAGTTCAGAGTTCCTCTGTATCAAATAGTACACTTTAAGTCTTTCACTAGAAATCTCGAACAGCTTTAACACACAAATGACCTAATTGAAATAGTACATTTTCTAAAGTATCTGACATGAAGCTTCAATTTTATGGACACTGAAATAACATAACTAAATATAGCATCGTTCCATTTCTAATTAACTCCCTTTACATGTTTACTAGTCTGTGTAGAATTTTGAATCGTCGAGAAGCCAGTGTGTAAGTAAACTTCCTTTTTACACTTCTCTCGAGACTATAACAATTAGATGTAGTATGTTGTGTTTATTTAAGGTCAGCATACATCTCGTATTGATGCCTGACATTGACTAAACTATTTTTTTAAAGCTTTTAAACTGTTTTTTTTAACCTAAGATTTTAAGAAATGTCGGTACTCAAGAAACACATTTTTATGTCGGACAAAATCAATACCCAACTATTAGCTTTTGAGTTAGTCTCTATGGACTGATACCTCCACCAAAGCTGTCAGACAAGGATTTTTTTTCTGTTAGTTTCTTTTGAAATGAATTTTTTTTCTAAACATCTGTTTTCTCCTCATCTCGTAAAATAGGGAGGAGAACAAATTAGTCTGCTTGGGCCATCACTACTAAATTTTTTGCAACTCCACACTATATTTCTTACTTTTCTGCTGTTATTAAAAAGTCCTCTTTTGTGGGCTATTAGTTTGTATTTTGATACATCGATGTCTTACCTGGTTTTGAATATTCTTTTTAATTTACTCTCCACAAATTTTTCTTAATCGTGATAAGCATTTTATATGCTATTGACTATTTATTTTGCTGGCTTAGTATTTAATAATGTGGATGTAATAGGTTGTTGTTGTTGTTTTTTTTAGACGTCATATTTTATGCATTTTTCAGTTTCTATAACTTACACTTTCGTCATAGTCAAAAATAAAAATGTGAACTAATTAATTTCGACTAGCATAGATTAACCTATGGAGTTCAAAGTTCGCACATAAACTCTCGTGCTGTGTGACAAAGCAACGTTATAAAACATTTCAAAGTTCATTTTATTAATAAGTAAATTAATTTAGAAAAAAAAAAACCTGGAACCCAGGGGAACAATTATATTGTATTTTTCTTATTATTGTATTGTGTATCAAGAAAATCCCTTTTTGCATATGCCCACCCCCATGCAAAAGTCAAGTATACTATATTATTTGAAAATAAAGCAGGAATTTATATTTTAAAATTAATTTTGTATTACGATTTACCTTTTTTAGCGGGGGGAAAAAGACGCTATTAGTTTTGTGTGGCCTGTCTGTCCGTCCGTCCCGTTTAGATCTCAGAAACTAGAAGGGAATTGAAAATCGGACATCATGATATTTGAGATCATTCAGGGTTCTGATGCAACGGCTACTTTTTTCTTTTCTGAAAGCGAAAAATCTGATTTTCTAAATCAATTATGCAAGTTTTTTCATAAAAATACACCATTTTTACAACTATCCACTACTAATAGTAACAAACATTGGAGGCTTTTTAGTAAGTGTTTTTTTTTTTAAGAAAAAAAATCTATTTACTTTGCAAATAAGTTGGACATAGTTTAAAACAACAATTCAACAAGAAAAACAAAGCAGTGTTTCATATTATCGCGTGAACTGCAGAACACACGTACGACCATAGCACACAAAACTAAAGGATTATTTTTTTTACGGAAATGTTTTTTTCTTGAGGCTTTGAATAAGAGATTGACCCTTTACAAAAGAATTAGATCAATTAGATACTCATTATAAGACATCAGTTAGGCCAGGTTCACATCTAACTTCACTTTCATCTATCCCTTGGTCTGCTGAACCGTTGGGGTACCTCATAGGATCTGTCAACCTTCTTTAGCCATTCTTCTCTGTCATTTGCTTTTGATAGAATTTCATTATGCTATTCTTTCTGAAAATATTGAAACCTGCCTTTTTTGCTGCCTGAGTGGACCACTTCGGGGGCCGATTTTGAGTTCACACAAACTGTCTTTGTAACCTTTTTTTTTTTATTATTTCACCGATCGTTTGATCCGAATCATTTGGTTAACTTAATGATCTTCACTACTTTTTTTTTTTTTACAAAGCTTATATCAGCTCACTCTGTCTGTCGGGTAAAATGTTTGTACACCTTATTTCTCACACACCCAGTTTCAATATTATCAATTAGTTTGGATCAGTCATGTTATTAATATTATTAAAAGATCTAGACCAACAACAATAGATCTATGCAGTTAGAAATATTTTGACCAATTATTTTTGTTTATCGCTATTTCATGTTTTTTTCTCAATACTCTATGATCCTATCACTTATCTGGACCAGTTGAGAAAAGGGGGGATGGGAGAGAAAGAATTTTTTTAAAGGATATTGAAACGACCTGGATTTGAAATCATAGCTCAGGCCGACATACTAACCACTCTGCTAGTAAGGTGCTTATGGTAATAGAAGATTGCATAGTTATCTATTGTTTGTTTCAAACTTACTTTAAAGCGGCGATCTATAAAGGGGTCTCATTCAGCTTATACCACCTGTACAGTCAAGTACAATTTCTTTCCCTTGATCGAGATACCAAAAAAAAAAAATTACCAATAGTTTATTAACTGCTTGTTTAATTCTTTTATTGATTTTTATGTTGTCAGGTAAAAGAAATAATTGTGCAAAGTTTCAGCTTGATCCTAGATTGGGTGTGGGAGAAATAACGTGTACGAACTTTTTGCTAGACAGAGTGAGTTGATATAAGCTTTGTAAAAACGGTTTGCTCTTAGACCAATCAAATGGAAATGTACATCTTTCACTGATTGAAAAATCTCTAGGGAGAGTGCTGGTAAGAAAAGAGGCCGTAGGTGGTGACGTTAACTTGAAATGGAGACTTGACAGTGACGTTTCAACTAAAGCCAAGACACTGTATTGAACGAGAAGTTCCCACTTCAGTTTGGTTTGGTGTTAATGAAACCTTCAGAGAATTAGATTGATCAACTACTCTGCACTTAACGTTGGGTAGCAATGAAATGGCAAGTAGAAAGTCTTTAACTGGAGACGAGGGTAATGAGAGTCTCGGGACATCCTCATATGTTTTTTTGTTAAACGGAGCAATGAATTCACCGCAAGGTTTTCTTGTTCACCTTTCCTTTGTCACCTTGTTCCCAGTTTCAAAAGGGAAGTGACTGGCTGGTGCTGTTGGTTATTGTCATTGATTTTGGATTCTCTTACTGCTTGCTTGAACTACTTCGGTCTAAACTTACTTGAACTACTTCGATCTAAACTTGTTTGAACTACTTCGGTCTAAACTTATTTGAACTACTTCGGTCTAAACTTACTTGAACTACTTCGGTCTAAACTTGTTTGAACTACTTCGGTCTAAACTTATTTGAACTACTTCGGTCTAAACTTACTTGAACTACTTCGGTCTAAACTTGTTTGAACTACTTCGGTCTAAACTTACTTCAACTACTTCGGTCTAAACTTACTTGAACTACTTCGGTCTAAACTTACTTGAACTACTTCGGTCTAAACTTGTTTGAACTACTTCGGTCTAAACTTACTTGAACTACTTCGGTCTAAACTTATTTGAACTACTTCGGTCTAAACTTACTTGAACTACTTCGGTCTAAACTTGTTTGAACTACTTCGGTCTAAACTTGTTTGAACTACTTCGGTCTAAACTTATTTGAACTACTTCGGTCTAAACTTACTTGAACTACTTCGGTCTAAACTTGTTTGAACTACTTCGGTCTAAACTTACTTCAACTACTTCGGTCTAAACTTACTTGAACTACTTCGGTCTAAACTTACTTGAACTACTTCGGTCTAAACTTACTTGAACTACTTCGGTCTAAACTTGTTTGAACTACTTCGGTCTAAACTTGTTTGAACTACTTCGGTCTAAACTTACTTCAACTACTTCGGTCTAAACTTACTTGAACTACTTCGGTCTAAACTTACTTCAACTACTTCGGTCTAAACTAGTTTGCATTGCAATGCTATTTTATTTTTTACTCTATCTCAATTCAGGTCACACACATTCTGAATGGACAAAATCTGGATGGACGCGGGTCTCATTAACGTCTGTAACGATTTTCCTAGAAATTTGACAGTTGATGTATATGTTAAGGAAAAGGGTTACTAGCTCGTTGGTCACTCTAGTTTGAACATTATAACTTTGTGCAAAAAAATACTTATTTTTTTTAAATAACGTGATTTTGGCTAGAGGACTAGAACGTATTTATCTTGAACAGACTATCATCTTCTCGGGTATTTAAAAAATGTAGGCCCTATTCATTAAAAGATTTCAATAAATTAATGTTAAGTAATGTTAAGTAAAGATAAGAGCACCATTTCTAAGTCTAGATCTAAAGGCCTATCATTAGAATATAATGAAGTCTAGTTAATGTATATATTCCTTAACAAGGCTTATTGTATTCTTTCTCTGGATTGTAGAGGGGTGGGGGACATGAGGTGGGGTAAAAATGTTCCATTTTCTTTAGAAATCTAAAATTCATTAGTTATTAAGAGCAAAATAATCGCTCTATAAGTTTCATTAACTCTTTCTCTCCATAATTATTTACCACATTCTGGTGGAATCAACGTTGGTATCGTCAGTTAGGAAAGAAAGAGTAGGTCTCTTAAAAAAAAAAATAGATTCTAGCGATTCTAGTTTTGTGTGGTCTGTCTGTCCGTCCGTCCGTCCATTCGTCCCGTTTAGATCTCGTTAACTAGAAAAGATATTCAAAATCCATCATCATGATATTTTAGACCTTTCAAAGTTCTGATGCAACGGCTACTTTTTTTCTTTTTTGAAAGCGAAAAATGGAATTTTTAAAAGCAACTATGCATAGCAGTTTATTTCATAAAAATGCACCATTTTTACATCTATTCACTATTAATATTAACAAACACGAGAGGCCATTTAGTAAGGGAGATAATTATTTACCATATTTTCAACACAATTTATTTCATTTTTTTACAATTTAATTGCTAAGTTATATAAGTTCTTTCATGCTAACTACTATGTTTACAAAAAAAAAATTTTAAAAATGGATGGCTGCCTGGTCGTGCGGTTTGCGCGCTGGACTGTCGTTCGGATTTATCGACGGTCGAGGGCTCAAACCCTGCCCGCTCCCATCCCCCGTCGTCCTGCGGGAGGTTTGGACTAGGAAGTAAACTATCTTCAACTCTGAAGGAACATCCGAAAAATGTAAAACATTTTACAAACATTTTACAATTTATATTTTTTTAAAGAGAAAAAAATCTATTTAGTATGCATAAAAGTGGAACATAATTTAAAACAACAATTAATACGTAGTTTTTCATATTATCGCGTGACCTGCAGCCTGGCTCTATATCCATGAACACTTAACTAATAAAAAATAATGATTTTTTTAAATAAAGAAATGTTTTATTCTGAGGATTTGAATAAGAGATGGACCCTTTACAAACAATTAGATCATTTAGATAATCATTATATGACATCAAGTTAACATCTAATTTCACCTTCACCTATCCTTTGAGGCACCACACAAGATCTGTCAACCTTCTGTCTCCATTCATATATATCGTTTGCCTTTGATAGAATTTCATTCTGATATTATTTCTGAAAATATTGAAACCTGTCTTTTTACCTGCCTGGGTGTACCACTTCGGGGGCCGATTTTGAGTTTGTTTGCACACAAACTGTCTTTATATTTTTTCTTGTACTATCACCATTTATTCATATTCTCATACCTTGTAAGTTGTATTTGAAACATCCTTTACTAGCTATTTCTTTGTGCATATACTGATATTTACAGTAATTATATATTAAGCCTTGTATTCTTTAATATATAAAAGTAAAGTTCCCTCTTTCAGACCTTGTGGTCTATAGGGCAGATGATGTAAAGGTCATCTGTTTCTGTGGCCTACGGTTTACGAGGGTGTCATGTGGCCAGCACAACGACCAACCGCCTTTACTTTTACCCATTTAGAGCAGGGTGGACTCAGAGGCGCCGAAAGATTCCCGAAATGAAAATCCCAGTCTTCACCGGGATTTGAACCTGGGACCTTCGGTTCGGGAGTCAAGCGCTTTACCGCTTAGCCACCGCGCCTCCTATATATATTTATATACAATGGTAGCAGTATGGTATGTACTTTGCTATCATATTATTCTCTACTTTGTAGTATGATTTTGAACTTTTAATAAAATCCTTATATCTCCTTGCAGTTCAAAGTTGTTTTTGTTGGAAAATAAGGTTCAATTTTTTTTTCCTTGTTTGACATGTAAGAGAGAGAGAGCTATAGTACAACCCGACATACACCAAGCTTTTTGAAATTAGAAATTGTAGTAGTGCTTGCCCCTTGTCATTTTGTTTACTTCCAGTTGTCGTTCCTAAGATATCCGCCCACGCTTTTCAAAAAAACACCCCAATTGAGGCATTCAATATATTGGCTTCATTGATGTTTTTATGGCTGCCTCAGGGAGGCGATTCTATTTATACTTTGTGATGGCAAGATTCTTGGCCATTAATTATGCTAATCTTGTTGACATTCGATGAAGTGCATGTTACCTCGTCACGCCCGTTCTCAGCACAAGGCCGTCAAGTAAGACAAAGAAAGTGGAGAATAAGAAATATAGAGAATACCATATGGCGTTATAATGTCAGTGATTTTATGGATTGTCTTACATTATGCTAGTGTATTACATAAAAATAAGGCGTGTCTTCGAGTGCGACGACTAGAGGGATTAAAGAGACTCGTGTAGTTGTTTGTTTGGTTTGGTTTGTTTTTACTTCTTCCTAGAATGGTAAAGATAATGACATTTTGATTGGACGTGATTGTTGAGACTTTTCATTGATTTTTCAATCCCTACCTGTGTGAGGTCGGCCCCCGCACGTCAGACATTGGGCGAGAGATCAGTTAACATTTCGAATTGAGAGGTTCTCCATTAGAGATCTACAGTACTAACTAATAAATGTAGGCCTACCTTTGTTGCAGTCCCTAAACTGACATCAAACACATCACTGACATCAAACACATCACTGACATCATACACAATATTATTAACAAGCACACATTATTGGCACATCAAACAATACACTATTAACAAATACGCTGATCACTGACTTGAATCACATCATTGACATCGAACATTATCACAAACGACAAGTGCATCACTGACCACTAACACCAAACACATCACTAACATCAATCACTTTCAAAGTTTTTATTTTGTAGGAACGCCTAAGATAATCTATGAGAAATTATTTTCATTTTTGTTTTACTCGTTTGTTTCAACTTAAAGTCACGTCTTGCGTTGTCGACTTCATGCTAATAAGTTATTGAAGTTCTGACTAGTAAGGCATGGTGGACAAGTTGACGTCTTCATTGCCATCTAGCATAAGTATTAGATCTCAATCCTGTAGTACATCCTTGCGTAGAGTTTAGTTGTTGTGAAAAAGTTAAGGAACAAAGGATCGTGAAAAATGAAAGAGGGAATCCCTGATCTAATTGACGGTCTAACTACTCGCCGTGGGGATGAGGGCAGGACGACTGAGGCCAGTGTGCGGGGAGGAGCTTTGAATGGCGGTAGAGATTTGCAATGTCATCACCTTTCCTTTAATGTTTTGTTTCTGTGTCCAAATATCACTCGTCCTTTTTGAAGCTGGATGACACTAAATTCATACTCCTGGATATTGGAGGGGATTACAATCAAACACATGGATATAGTGGATCTGGGAACATTCATCACACATTTGTTCTTTTTTTTAAAATTGTATTTGTGTGTGTGTGCTTTAATCTACGCAAGGTGTTCTTAGTGATAACCTATTGACAGAGGGGAAAGAAAGTAATCGGTATTATGTAAGTCTATGTTCATATTTTTACGTTCAGCTTTTATTTTTTTTCCCTTGATTTGAAATGTTATATCTTTAGTTCTAGTAGGATGGATACATAGGGTTTTCTCTAGTCCATAAGCAACATCGATAATTGTATTCTATCAAACTAATAAATGTATGTGCATGCTTATAATAATATAAATTATATCATTATACACTACAAATCTAGATGATTGATTGTAAAATTATATAAAGCATCTGTTATAATATATATTCTCTGATTTGAATAGAGGTATTGTATAAATGATATCATTTTTTTTCTTTAAAACAAAACATTATAAATATTGGACACGGGATTATTTAGATAAAGTAGAAAGAAAAAGTGCGTTTCATGTGAATTTGAGATGGAAGTAGTGGAAAAATAGGTCGTCTGCTCTGTCGCCCTTGTGTCCAGCAGACGTCATCCTGACGTCCTGACGATTTATTGAAATCTAATTCCTGGGGCAGATGCGTCCTAAAGTCCTTCTTGTCTTACACACACACACACACACACCTACACAGACTTTGGGCTAACATTCTGGCGCGTGTAACACCCCGGTGTGGACTCCCGCACATTGACCGAATACAAAACTAATCCGAGACAGAAGAGATATGTTGGCAGTTGTGGGCCCCAAACTATTTCTGAGCTAGATCCTAAATGTCAATGCCACTGGTTAGGGTCACATTGTCTGTGGTGTGAACTCCTCAGGTTATTAATGATAGGCCATTGAAGTCGAACCTCCACCTTAACAGTGCAGTAAGAAGTTCTAGATGGCTCGATCATCCCTACTCTTCCTATATGTACACGTCAACTTTTAATTTTTATTTTACAGTTACTTTTTTCTTTGCTTTCTGGTAAAAAGTTTGTACACGTGATTTCTCCCACACCCAAGCTGAAATTTTGCACAATAATTTCTTTTACCTGACAACACAAGAATCAATAAAAAGGAATTAACCAATTAGTTAATTAACTATTGGTAATGAATTATTTTGTTTGGTATTTCAAACAAGGAAAAGAATTTGTACTTGACTGAAGTCTTGGTATAAGCTGAATTAGTTCCCTTTATAGGTCGTGGTCTGAGTCACAGTGAACACAACATGAAAGATATGACGAGATAACAGAAACAATAGATAATAACTGTTCAATTTTCCATGATCATAGGTTGTGTTGGCTGGAGATGGCTTGAGCCTTGAGTTCAAATTCAGGTCGTTTCCCCTTTGTTTTTTTTTTTAAATGCTTTTTCATGTTAATCTCAATCTGTTACAAATTTAATTACACAACTGTTCCAGACCAATTCATACAACTATGCTCAATATAAGCTTGTTGATTGTTTTTTCATAATATACACCACTTTTACAACTATTCACTATTATTAATAACAAACACTGGAGGCTTTCTAATAGGAGAAATATAACACAATCGTGCAAATGGTTTTGGATTTTTTTGTCAATTTTTTTTTTTTTACAAATGTATTGCTAAGTTAAGTAAGTTCTGTCATACTAACTACTACATTTACACAGGAAAAAAAGAAAAAAAAAAACTATTTAGTATGTTTATAAGTTGAACATAATTTAAAACAAAAATTAATAAGTATTTTTTCAATATTATCGCGTAAACTGCAGTGCACTATTGAACAATTAATTTAAGGAATTTTTTTTTTTTTAACGGTAATATTTTTTCTTGAGGATTTGAATAAAAGATTGACCTTTTACAATACAATTAGATCAATTAGATATTCATTATAAGGCATTAGTTAAGCCAGGCTCACATCTAACTTCACACTCACTTTCACCTATTCTTAGGTCTGCTGGATCGCTGGTGCATCACACAAGATCTATCAACCTTCTTTCTCCGTTCTTCTCTGTCATTTTTCTTTGATAGAATTTTATTCTGATGTTTTTTTTGAAAATATTGAAACATGGCTTTCCACCTACTCCGGGGGCCCGATTTTGAGTTTGTGTCTCCACACAAACTGACTTTGTAACCTAGTTTTTTTTTGTTTTTTTTTTCTATTTCGAAAATGGTATCTTACTGAGGTCTTTCTTTTTTTATTAGTAGAAGGTTTATTAGTTTTATATAATAAAAATCGTTTGTGTTTATATCAAGGACATAAGTTTAAATTGTATTGCTCTGTAGTTGGTTAAAGAATGGCCAATATATCAATATGTATGACCCAAGCATACTAATGTAAAGTTGGGAGAAAATACAATATTTATTGAAGTATGTTTCAACCCTTTTGAGATAAAAAAAAAAAGTAGATATTCTATGTCGTAAATAGTTTAATGTTGTACATACAACACGCGGTACACTTCTAATAGCAGGAGCTGTTGGTGAATTTTACATTGTCAATTTTATCAAGCCACATTTGAAAATGAGTGTAAACAGTCGATTCGGAGGGTCCGTGGTCAGGACTGACCATTAATTTCGCTATATTAGATTTACCATTTTCTCTTGTTCAAAAAATATTGTACCTTGTGATGTCAGTATATATATGCATGCATCCAGGTCTGGATTTAGGGGAGCGCAGGCGTGGGTAGAGCCCAGGAGACTCAACTAGAAGGGGGACCACACAATAGAGAAAAAATCCCTATTAAAACGGTCAGCAACTTTACGGCGTTTTTTTTTTTTTTTTTTTAGTGTTTGTTGATGCATTTTTTTTAAATGTTACAGTTGTCAACACTGTCGTGGTTACAAAGTGTCCTCTTATAGTGTGCTCGTAATAAAATTTGGATAAACCAAATCCTTTGCGTAACCCTAAAAGCTTACTTTTTTTTTTTTACTAAAACATGCATAATAAATTCTTTTTTTTTTTTTTAAAGAAATTTTTTTTTCAATTTACAAGTACTCTCTTTCTTTTAAAATACGACATGCTTTGATTTTAGTATTATTATTGATAAGTAGATTTTTATTAAGTGTTTCGAAAAAGTGTAGTGGTCTCCAAAAATATTCCCCCCCCCCCCCCACACCTTTCATGGCCTTCACATTTTTAATTCCAGCTCTGCCTTTAGTTATTGTATTATATTAAAAGTATTGATCTGTTTGATACAAATTTTCTAATGATTTACAATTTGCCATGTGTGTGCTGTAGACCTACGTTTTCTTGTTTTGACCAATGATTTAGACTTACTCTCCATGAGCATGTCTGTTTTGTGTCGTTTCAGGATTCCTCCGCCCCGTCCACCCCAGACATCTCCCCCATGCCGTCGCCCATGAGCAAAGAGTTCCAGCATGACTTTCCCAGCCCGCCCACCTCGCCAGGCATCAGGAGGCGCAGCGCCACCCTTGACAGCCTGGGCTCCGTGAGCCGCCCTGAGGGCAGGAGGAGGGACGTGAACCACAATAAGACTCACAGCCCTATGAAGACCTCGTGAGTTGCCTTCTCTTGTAGCCTACATTTAGTTTGCATTCTCTTCATGAGTTCAACAATCAAAAAGCTGTAGACTGTGGGTGGGTGGACTGGTATTTTGAAAATAGCTGTCGGTATTTTCCTATAAATTGGACTGTTTATATTTATATATATATTTGGGGAAACGTAACTACGTTATTGGCCACACAGTGAAACTTCTGGTTCGACCGTTATAATCGTTCAAAATAAAATCATCCAAAATAAAATCATTTGAAATTACATTTTGGCTTACGTCTTTTTAACATTGCTTCAGCGGGTATTCCCGCACTTGACTCAACTGTTTCTTTGTATTCAGTTAAGAGTGGAATGAATCAATTGACCTTCATGGACAGTTTGCACACCGTCTTAAGTTTCAGTCCACGTGGCCTTATAAAATCATTATCTGGACTGTTAATAGGAAAAAAAACAACAACAACACTTAATTGTGCTAAGCTCACAGGAAAGACTCCCTGCAAAAAAACGAAGCATTGCAAGAAATAAATAGAATGAGAAATAATAGACCAGCATTAATATCATAAAGTAGGAATTGATTAGGAAAAAACAACAACTTTGTTTTATATTAATAGTTTCAATTTATGACTTCGTTTACTGAGCAAAGCAAAGAGTTAATAAAGTCGTTTTCAGGAGGGTCCTTTTTTATTGTATAGATTTTATGCTAATACTATTCTATGTTCCTAGAGTTTGTGAATATATTTCATGGAACTGCTAGGTTCCACTCTTATCAGCCCCCACCCCAATAACGAGTTCCTCACTTTTACTTCAGTGAACAACAATGGGGCGAAAGCTAGTCTGGATATTCAGATTGTATTCTTCTCGAGACAGCTCTATCAATAATGTACAGTTAGTGAAAGGAATAGTCTAATAACTACTCTTGTTGATCTGTTTGGATGAACCATTCTATGAACCATAGTAACTTACATTATCTCCTAGTATTAATGCTTCTGTAAAGGAGGTTTTATTAATTCAGACCTAATTGATGGGTTTTATCTTTTTTTCAACTGGACGAAGGGAAGAGCCTTGGGACAATTATTTTTTTTATTGAAGACGTTTATTGAGTCTTGATTAATTTTGAGACACGATTTTCTAACATAATTAATGTTTTGTTGTTGTTGTTATATTCTAATTATTACCTCCAACTGATTATACACTTGAGATGAGCAAGGCCATTGTTAGACCAGGAAAGCCTTGGAGCGTTGATCAAGTCACTCTTCAAGATAGGCGCTCATCCCTTTTGCTCCTTTAGTTTTTATTGCGGTGAGATGTTCTCTCCTAACGACAGTCACAGGGCGATAGCTAGCGGCAAAGCATGACGTAATGCGAACGTCTCTCCGGGGAGGGGTGGGAAGATATTTGCTGAGATGAATTTTCAATGAGAAATTACGTTTGGCAAGGGAGAGAACAATATCTGGGAAGTACTGCGTCTACTACACACGTCGCACATATTCACACATGCACGCACACATATGCATACATATTCGCAGGCTGATATGGAAAACAAATAGCATTAAGTCTACCATTTAAAGTTAGAGACCTCAGATTTCGACTGTGCAGTGATGATAACAGGAAATCATTAAAGTAAACAATCTGTGTTGGAGAAAGATATTAAATAATTGTGGTATAAAATGTCATACAGTCTTACAAATGGGCACTTTGTTATTGCTTTTTCCTCTCTGTCTCTGTCTCTCTCTCTCTCTCTCTCTCTCTCTCTCTCACACACACACACACACAATTTGTACCATTATTGTCATTTGCTTTTCAAGGCAGGCACCAGTTGTTTGCTATTTCCACATAATACATCGTTGCTAAACATTGCATTTCTTACACAAGAACACTCCCACCTACTGTTTTTTAAACATATTTTTAATAGGTACATTTCGTTTCCCATAGTTCATCTAGTTCTCATCTTTACTCCTAGACGTATATCTACTGTGGAACGCGGACCTCCAATGTACACATTGACCATCCACGAGTTAAGGACCCCTTGATGTGTTCATGTTTGTTTGTGTAACATAACTGTGATTGAGTAGTTTTGTTTGTTGGCACATAGTGTGTCACGATGGAAGCTGCATGTTGGCAGTAACAGCAATATTGAACTCAATATTAGGACACGTCTGGCTGTTGTGATTGATTGCTGGACATTTCTTTATGGCTGCTCTCTCTCTCTCTCTCTCTCACTCTCTCTCTCTGTCTCTCTCTCCTATTACCTATCTATCTATTTATATATGTGATTCCCACACTCTGTATACATCTGTCTCTCTCTCTCTTTTATCTGTGATTCTCGCACTTTGTATACATTTCTCTCTCTCCTCTTTCTCTTCATCCCTTTGTGATTGCCTTTCATTACATGTCACACACACACACACACACACTAAAGTGTTTCAATATCTACCCACCTCCCTATTCCTTTTGAACGCCTCTCTCTCTCTCTCCCTTTTCCTCTCTTTGTCAGAGTTTGTCTTCCTTCTCCTAAGGCTGTCCATATCTTTCCACTCGGTAAGTCATTTGGAGACCTCAAGGGGAGTGCATTCATTAAGATTGTATCAGAAAAAGAGGATTACCGTTGGCCCACCTATCTGTCAAAGAAGTCTACATCAAGATTAAAACTTTGAAAGGAGTCAGAAGTAGACACAGTACTACTTGTGTCTCATCTTCTAATCAATAAGTTTTTTTAAAAGCAACATTTGTCTTTGCTTAGGCCTTAGCATCAAGTCTAAGCTTTAACTTCATCACCAACACTCTTAGCTTGAGTCTTAGCACTGAGTCTTATCTTCGGCCTTGGCACTAACAGTCTTAGCTTAAGCCTTAGTACCAAAAGTCTTAGCTTAGACATTTGCACCAACAGTCTTAGCTTAGGCCTTTGCACCAACAGTCTTAGCTTAGGCCATAGCACCAACAGTCTTAGCTTAGGTCATAGCAACAATACTGTTAGTCCTTCAATAAAATTATTACCCTGAGAAGCCATCACACCATATCAAACATTTTTGCTTTAACAAAGCAAACTCTAATCAGTTCTTTCTTATGTTTGTGGCTCCATCGCATTTGGTTTTTATTATTTTGCTGTCTGCCTGTCATGTTCTTATCTCAGAGATAAGTAAAAAAAAATCCAATTTAAAAAAAAATTGATTTCGCTGTTCTCAAAGTAAGAGCATTGGCTCCTTCTGAAATCATACCTTTTTTTTAGTGTTACTTTTAAACTAATTTTGAAATTACTTTACATATTTTATGCACATACTTTTAAACTCAATTTGAAACTTACATACCTATACTTTTTTTTTTTAACTCAATTTGAAATGGAAAACAAGATACATTTCATTGTAATCTGAGACACCACCTCTATGTAATTGAAATACAATTTTAATAGTCTTTATTGTATCAAATATGTGCATCAACTTATTTTTGTCTTCCTTAAAGCATATCTTGTTTGTTTTTTAATTAATTAGGCAAATGTGTAAAAACTAGTGATAAAAGAAAAACTTTATGAGATATACATTATATGCAATAGAAAAGATGACTTTTGTGCTCAATAAAGATCCTTTTATTTTTTTTGCTACAAATTGGAAATTTGTGACATAATTTGTGAATAAAATTGACCCATTGGGCTACCTATAAGTTTGTTTAACAATAACTCCCTTTGTCATTTTAGTATATATATATATATATATATATATATATATATTCTTGTTAAACAGACCTGAAGTTAATTTTATTCAACCCTTAGCAAACAAGTAATGATTTCTTTTCATTAAAGAATAGATAATACAATCACTTCAATCCTGTGTATAATAGATCACCATTTTTACTCTCCAAGTATTATTTGCTTTATATAGTGCTACTGGAGCCTGTTTAGTTAAAAGTCCAAATAATTTGTCCCACTACAAAATTTTTCTTTCAATTTCATCACAATTAGACTCAATCTTAGTGAATAACTGACTAGAAATGATTTGCTAATCACATTTTTTACAAAGCTTATATCAACTTACTCTGTCTGTCTGGCAAAAAGTTTGAACAGGTTATTTCTCCCACACTCATTCTCGGATCAAGCTGTAACTTTACACAATTATTACCTGTACCTGACAAAACAAGAAACAAACTTAAAAATTAAATAATTAATTAATTATTGGTATTTATTTTGTTTGTTTGGTATCAAACAAGGGAAAAAAAGTGTACTTGACTGATGTTGCATTATAAGTTTAATTAGTCTCCTTTATACTTTGTCACTTAAAAGTTTGAAACTAACAATAGCCTATGAAACCTTATATTTTCATAAGCACTTCGCTGGGACAGTGGTTAGTGTTTTGGCTTGAAGAGGCTTGAGCTCTCGAGTTTGAGTTGAAGTCATACATTTTTGTTTAAAAGCTATCACAGTATCTTTCTCACAGATATCCCCCCCCCTTTCTCCAAACTAATAATACAATTACACACTTAATATTATAAGCTTTGTTTTAAATAAAAATATTTTTTATATATTTTTCTTGTCAGTTTGCTCTTATTAAATGGTTGTATGTTCACCAGCAGTTGTTTTTTTATACTATACAGAGTATTTCATTAAATAAAAAATTTTTTTAAGTGGAGAGGCCCATCTATTCATACAATTTCAGCCACTGGCTACAAAATCGAAAAATAAATAAAAAGCTTTATGATAATGCAAACTAACTAATATTCAGAGCATCACAAACTCAACCAATATTTAGAGTATCACAAACTTAACCAGTATTTTGAATGTGGCGTGTTTATGCTTCTTACATTGTTTAAAGTAAACAGATCGCTATTGATCACAATAACAGAGTTAACTCTCTTTTACAATAACAGAGTTGCCTCTCTTACTTATTTTCTTCTTTCTTGTTTCTTTGCCTTGTTTTTACATATGTAAATGTGAAAGAAATAGTCAGCATGATCTGGAATTCACTTTTTGTGTGTGATTATGTCTTGATTTTTTCTTCCTCTATAAGCTGAATTAAATTGGGGTGTATTTATTCATTGTTCTCATGGCATTCAGATTCCTGCTGGCAACAAACACTCCTCAGCATTCAGACAGCACTTCCTCATCTGTGGTCAACTCCCCTATGGATGACCACACCTTGTTAGCATCCAACAGACGGCCCAGCTCATCTTGGAGAAAGGCCATCTTTAACAGAGTGTGTACCCCTCAGCATTCTCTGGAGTATGGTAAGTACTCTTAACTGATACCAGTTTGATGTATAGAATATTCCATTGAGAGAGATGAAAGCTTATTATTAATTAGTTTGTGCCATAGATTAGGCCTGTTTTTAGGGTTATTGGGTATGTGCATCTTTTCAGACCCGATTCATTTTAGCAGTAAAAAAAAATATTACAAACATAGCTCAACTCTGTGAATAAAGCACTGAAGATACTCCACAAAGTGAAATTTAGGCACTTTAATAAATCATCAAGCATAGTTATATCTGGGAAATACAATATTTAATTCAAATCTATTCATTAAGCAGAACTGAACTAACATATCCCCCCTCCCCATATCTTCGTTTTTATGGTATAAATTTTCTGAGAGTTCTATACAAACTTAGTGATGTCACATGACTTACCTGAGCTATGTTTAGCCCTCTTGACCTCTCTAGAAAGTATATGATGTTATACTAATTGAAATTCTTCATCATAAAAAGAGAGTTTTGATCTAGTCAAAACCTCTTGCACTTGCCATGCTTTGTTCCAAAGAGAAGTAAAAGTTATGCACATACCCAATAGTTATATGTTGCATTTGTTACGTGAAAACATAGAAAACTTCACAGTTCAGACTGACATAAGTTCAAAAACTAACTCTGTACATGACAGGAAAAAAACAAACAACATTCTGTGTTATTAGTGAAGAGACTATGTCATTCATTTTTTTAGAATTATTCAAACCCAAAGAAATAGTCTATAAGTTTCCATTTTAAACAAGCAAAATTTAAAAAATCCTTTTAAAAAAGCTTATCTAAAGGGGAGCAACTCTGTTCTTAAAACTATATCTACCAATAATGTACTAGTTATTTCCCTTATTCAATGTCAAACAAAATAATTAATTACCAATAATTAATTGACTAATTGATTTTTATGTATATCGATTCAGTTTTCGTTATTTACAATAAATAGTTGTTTAAAGTATCAACTTGATCGGAGAATGAGTGAGGGAGAAATAGCGTTAACAAAAATTTAATGGGACCAAACACAACAAAATTAGCCATATCTGTAAATACTAAAGTATTAGTTTCCATTGTTGCCATTAAATAAAATAATGAATTACTTGTAATTAATTGTCTAAATGGTTACTTTGATTTTATTGATTCATGTCTTGTTTATGTCAATGAATAATTGTGCTAAGTTTCAGCTTGATCTGTGAAATAACGTGTACACACTTTTTACCAGACAGAAAGACAGAGTTAGTTGACACAAGCTTTGTAAAAACATAATACACTGAATATCACAAGCAGAGCCATGAGATGTTGGAGGATCAGTTCTCACTGTTACATTTTCATAGCTAAATGACTTTCAAAAAAAGTTAACCTATTTACCCCTTAACACACCGTTTAGTGCTGTATTTAGACTTAAAAGGCCATAAGCTATTTAAGATAAGGGACCCAAAATTAGTTAAGATATAATATTTATTTACAAAATATTTCTTGGGGGCCCTAACCTATAGCTATGTTCCATACAGATAAATCTGGCCCTGGTCCCATGTTTGTTATGCCATCGGGTGTGGGCCCCTTTTATTGTATAGTATATTTATATAGTGTTAACTTTTGTTGACTTTACAGAGCTTGACATATTGGGACATTGTCAAAATTGTTACTTATTTTTATTTTTTTTTATAGGTTTTTAGTTCTTTGAAATAAAAGTAATGCACTCTTTATCTGATTACTAAATAGTGAACTATGAATACATTGAATACCTACCAAAAATAACAAAAACATTCAGTTTGTAGTATGTATGATCTAAACAGGGTGTAGATCAGTTTGACTTTGTATTTTGGCATTTATACAACTTGATCCTTGTATTCATGCAATGAAATTGCACATGTCTGGCTGTGTGGTTGTTTGTACTAGAATTTTTAGTTTTGTACAATGAGGTGTCTGTATTATTGTTGTTTTTCAGGGAAGGTAAACAATGACTGTGTTGGCAGGTTCATTTGTACGCCTTTTCATGACCTAGAGTTACCTCCACACTTCTATATTCTTAAAGTGTTCTAGAGATTCTTTTGCCTGATTCTCTGTTTTCAAGAGTAAATTTCAGTCATATTTTCAAGAAAATCTGGTACTTGACTGGTTTTATAAAGGAAACACTTTTTTTTTACCTCTTTTTAACCATAGCTTTTTTTTGTGACTTGCAGGTGACAGCCTTGACGGGAAGCTCCACAACACAGTAGAGATACGAGGCATGTGGAAAAAAGCAATACTGGAGACATTGCTCCTTATACGTATGGAGAAGGAGAATCATGATATACGTGGTGAGTACAAGTTACATTCTTTCTCAGAGGATGTTTTTGGCTTAAAAGATTATTTAGAGAAATGATGCAAACTCATTTGAAGAGCTAAATCATTTTGAGTTAGACTTCAGTTGTGAATAATGCACAAGCAAATATCTAATTTAATTTTAGTTGAGATCAGGAAACACTCAAAATGTATTAGTTTATTTGACTTATTAAAAAAAAGCACTTTGTCAAGTTATACCCCACTAAGACTTTATGATATAAAATTTGGACTCTACTCCCTGTCATTACCTGGCATAGCGATAAATGTTTGGACCATTATGTAAAAAAAGTTTTCCCAAAAAAAATTCCTAAACCTTTTCATTTAAAAAAAAAATATTAGTTATCACTTTCTCACCTCTAAATATGCATTTGGAGGAATGCAATTCATAGATATTTGATTCTTAAAGAAGCTGCTAGAAATCATCAATAGAAAGCAAATCTCAAATTAGTGACAACAGGAGGTTATCAAAGGGTAAATTGGGCCTTATGAGGACCTTTTAAACTCATGTGTTAGGTCATGTAACTAGGTCCACAAGATCTGCTACAAAGTTCATGCAATTAGAAAAGATCAAACGGTAGGTGATAGACATGAGAGGGCAGCATGAAGTAACTAATGGACCTCAAACTACATGAAACTCTATGCTTGATAGAAAGCAACATAATGCAACTGATGGACATTAAACTACATGAGACTATGGTTGATAGAAAGTAAACAGTAATTGAGGAAAATAGACATAAAATTACTGGTGAAGCCCCATTTAATCACAAAGACTTGATTTAAGGAGAATGCATAGCTTTGAAGGAAAAATAAACGTGTTCAGTATTTTCCAAACCCACTCCTTGACGCCTGTTCATGAAACTTTTTTATTGTATCAGAAATGTATCAACACAGAAATTTTACATTTAAAAAGTAGCTTTAAATGAACAATTCTATTAGTTTTATTATTTTCATTTTGAAATTATTTTGACCAAGTGCACCTTTTTTGTTTCCAACATTTGACTTACTCTCATTGTCTTGCTGCCCTAGTTATTTATCACATTGACATTGTGCATTATAAATTGTGTTTTAATAACAGAGTAAATTTGTGTTTTGTTTCTGCCTTTTTGTTACTGAACTTAATAAAGTCTGAACATGACAGTGTTGTTCATCTTAAGTGAAATGTAGTACATATAGAGGAAACTTGTAATGGCTTATTGTGCAATTTAAAAAATACAGAATTACATATCAAACATTCATAGAAATGAATATCTAGTATTAGACCTTAATAGATCCAAAATAAAATTTTAATTCTATGTATAAATAATTATTTATTATTATAACAGTTTATTAATTAAAGATATAAAATGCCTTAACTTAACATTAACCTAAGTATTAAGAAAGTTAAAAATACTGGCAATCAATCAACATCTAGCATAACTCTTGTACTGATTTGTTTTTTTTCTTCTTTACCTCCCTCCATTTCGCTGCAATTCTACCTAGAATATTTTGTCTTTTATGGAAGTCTTTCTGTGGTAGTATTTCGTGGTAAGACTCAATATGGTGGCTGTAGAGAAGACAGAGACTATATCTCTCTGTTGTAGATTACTTCACTTTTTTTTTCTTTATAGTTGACCCTGAGATACCCCAATTAGTTCTAGCAGGTTTATATATTTAAGGAAAAAATTCCTTTATTGAATTGGTTAGTTTAGTTTACTAGTTGAACTGCATGTGAGATAACGTTGTTTCCTTGTTTCATATCTAAACATTTTAATATCCTCTCATACACCTAAGTGTAGTAGGCTTTTATATGTATAGAACTCACCAAATCACTCACTCTACTGCTGTTCATTGCGTCTCTTTTAAAAGTTTCATTTGGTCCAGCAAAGTCTTTTCAACCATGGATGTGGATAGTAAAATAAATCTTTTTTTTCTTTTCTTTTGTTGTTGTTTGTTTTTTTGCATGTTATAAACTTTACATTATTGGATCCTTTCTGCACTATTTTCTTAAAATTGTCTTTTAATCTTAACTTTTTACACAAATAATGTGTTCTGATACATCTAAAAATTTTTTTAAAAAACATTGAAAGTAACATACAGCATTTTTGGAATGAGATGAACAATTATAGTTAAAATCATTTCCAGTACATTGGATGGAAAACATGCAAAACTCAAGTGTCATTAAATAAAAAATTCAAAATTCTAATCACAGGCTAACATTAAAATAAAATAAAAAAAACTTTCTTTTCTAGAAATCAAATATTTTTTGTTTTTACATTAAAAAAATTGTTATCTGATTTATTGGACAATAATGCAAAATAAATAATAGTTTATATTATTAATATATATATATATATATATATAAATCTTATTGTCATTACAAAACTAGTTTGCTTTATATCATAAATAGAGCATATGTACTTCCAAACAATGTAAAAAGTACTTTCAGACAATTTAACATATGTATAGCAGGAATGCTCTAACTGTGGGTCATTTCAAGTCAGAGACGTTGTGCTTTGTGGTCCCTCAAAACTTCTGACCACAGTCCATAATGTTCAGAGGATTGGTTCTATTCATTCTTTTGTGTGTTGATGCAATCCTTGAGGCCCGGAGGGTGTAAGAAGGCTGGATATCAGTGGTGTGAACTATAGACCTAATGTTGTCATCATGTTTCAATCCCCCACAGGTTTAAGGTTATTTAAGCCAGATACAATGGGACATCTTTTAGTTTCTATTTTAAATTTTATATTGTAAGGAAAACAACTTTAACCACCATTTGTTAGTTTAGACTTGGAGATTTAAAGTTTTTACCTTAAGATAATGTGTTACTTACATTGTGAAACAAATGTTCACATCCATTGTCACTATTTAAATTTGCCTTAAGTACTTATGTGTCATTAATCCTTACAAAGTCTGTTGTAATAATACACTTTTTGTTCTCACTTGTAAACACATCAATCTAAGGTTTTCTTTTTTCTAGCATTAATGAGTCACTATATTGTTGCTAACAAGCTAAATTATTTGGATATTTTTAGCCAGAGAATTGGTGACATTGCAACTAGTTTACCCAACATTTTCTACAATAAAATTGACATTTTTGTCTTGAATATAGAATATTTTTGTACTTTAAGACTATATTTATTATATTTTTGTACTTTAAGATTATATTTATCATAGTATTTAAATTTTTGCTTCCAACTCATTTCTGACACTTTTTCTGGGAGCTTATGCCTTGTGTTCAGAATTTGACCTAAACTATAAACCTTTGGGCACAATAGTTAAACATGTTGTGAATGTGTTTTTTTTTCTACCATATTTATAGAAATGTTTGCATCACATCTAGCTGACTTTTTTGTAGGCCTATAGAAATGAGCTTCTTTTATTTATTTGATGATTGAGTGTAATCGTAAATCTTCCACCATCTGCCGTTTTAGTTTTATAGGTCAAAGTTTTATTTAATATCCATGTTCTGTGAACTCCTCTAGTCTATGTAATTGCATTTTATTTTGTTTACTAGTTGAAATTGTAAAATACACAACTTTTTTTTTTATTCAGTTCCAATATTGGCCTTTCATTTCCTTGTTTAATATTGTATTGAATTGTAAATAAGGATATAATTGTTGAACTCTTGCAATGCTATTAAATATTTCAATGATGTCTGAGACTGTAGAAAGATGATACTATAGCACTTTGAAATTAGTTTCTTTAGAATGTCAGCATTTTGTTTTCCCATCCAGTGACATTTTCTTTTAAAACTAGATATTTATGCTGCTGGTGGTTGTTGTTGTTTTTTTTTTGTTTTTCATTCATTTGAACTAAATTTATTTTCATTTCTAGCGAGACAAGAGGAAGGGGGAGCTAATGTGTGTCGTAAATTAGACTATCAAGAGTTGACTCCCTGCCTAAAAGAAATCACATTTGTCTGGGAACAGATGCTGACTTTACATGAAGAACAGGAAGGAAATGAGCCAGCAGAGGATGGGAAGACTGTTCCTCTAGTGAAACTCTTAGACTATGTGAAAAAGGGTAAAATACATTTCTTTACAACTCTTTCTTGGGGATCATGGAATTCACTTGCAATATTTTAAATCTGTTGTTGTTTTTTTCAGAGACAGTCACTTTCTCTACTAATAAAAGTTTGGACTGTTATTGCCTCATTTCATTGGTATTTTGGTCTCTTTTAGTTCACTTCATCTGTTCAGTCATAGAAGACATGGCTTAGTGTCTTCAAAATCAATTGACTTTAAAACCCTTGAAGCTCAAACTTTGTAGATTTGTTTTTAACTTTGTCATTTCAAAATGAGATCAAGAGAATACCTAGTGTCTTGGATGGAGCCAGCTATGTAACAAATTTATATTTTGTTAGAACAGCAAATTTATATAAAGCTGATCCACCAAAGCCTTAAGTTGTTAGGAAAGTATATACACTGATAAGATATATTACCAAAAAATGTTGAGTTTTAAGTCAAAGATAATGAATGATGAAAAACAGAAATGAAAATATTAGTTGTTGTTTTTTTCACATTTTTAACTTCATGCATCTTAATGTTTAAGATATGGGGAGCATAAAGGTCTCTTTTTTTTTTTTTAATAAACCCTCTAAGGGTGTCATGTGGCCTGCACAGTAAATCAATCATGTTTAATTAACCCTGACAGATTTAGTTGCTACTGAAAGTTTTGTGAATAATAAAATGTCCTTAAATCTACCTGGTTTCCAACTCAGAATCTTTTGTTAGTTTATGTGAGTGCATCTGTACTGCTCATTGGATCTGTTTCCTTATTTGACTTTTTTTTTTTTAGTTAGGGTAACATATTGGCCATATTGGCGAGCTCCTGATGTTACATCATTTCTAGATCTTCGGGGGTCATTACTAAAACGTTAAATATTTCTTGGAGGGTTAATTAAATGAGATTGTTTCAAGAGCTAAGCTTAGTAGTGAATAAGAGAAATAACTGTCACTGAGTTCACTTGAGTTGAGTGGAGTCCTATTTCATTTACTAGTTCAGTTGAAAATCAGCTGTTCACTGGGCTTTACTCACTGTGTGTATTTATTCATTTAATTTATCAATGATGTGCATTACTATCTTAAATGTGCATTCTCTGCTTCAAGGTTGTGTTTTTAAAATAAGTATTTTTTTTTTTTTGCACTGGAGTGAATTGTATTCAAAGAATCCCCAGATTATGCTGGAGTATTTGTGTCACTAGATTTACGTCTACAATGACTAACTTGTAATCACCACACCATTCCAGACCCATGCATGGTTTTGTTCTTTATAGACATGCATTGACAACTCTGACAAGTTACAGCATGGCCACCACACAGACATTTAGTGCATTAGAGGAGTGAACAATGAAATAAATATTATCGAAGGCAGGAGCAGGTTGAGCAAGAGAGTTTCTTTTTTTTTTAATAGCTTCCTGGTTCAGTTTCATCAAATGAATTTAGAGTAACATATTAAGAGCTCACATTAAAGTTGGACTGATAAATATTTTAAGTCATTTATTTCTCTTTTGTTGTTACTACTGATTTTTTTCTTGTATTGTCAGGAACTTTTACTTAAAATAAAATGACTTAATCACCCATAAAAAAGTTGTTCATATATTTATGTGTGTTCTGTTTGGCACATTGTGTTAATTTCTTTGGTAAACATTTTAGCCCCTGCTTCTAAGGCAGTTGTTTGCCTTATTATCATTATGATCTCATGTATAAAAATAAAGAGGGCACAGTGGCTGAGTGGTCAAGGGCTTAGCTTTGAGCCTGTGGTCCTGGATTCGAATCTTGGCAAAGACTGGGATTTCGGAATTTCTGGATTTTTAGGGTGCCTCTGAGTCCACACAACTCTAATGACTTTAGCTGGAGAAAGTAAAGGTTGGTCCTTGTGCTGGCCACATGACACCTTGCTTGTAAACGTTGGCCATAGAAATAGATGACCTTAACATCATCTGCCCCATAGATTGCAAGGTCTGAAAAGGAAACTTTACTTTTTTATCGGACCACCAAAAACTTTCTGAAATGACTTATTAAAATTGGGCTACTGAAAATCTTAGGCAACTGCTAGTCTAACAAGAAAAGACACTTGATCTTAAAAAATACTGATCCAAGTAAAATGTATACTCTGGTTTCAACCTGAACAGGTGTTCCTCGTAATCTGAGAGGTCAGATCTGGCTGTTTCTCATGCAACAGCGGCAGATGAGCAGTGCAGTGCCTGACAGCACCTGCGACCCCTGTGACTATGATGACCTTCTGAAGCAGTTGACCACACACCAGCATGCAATACTTATTGACTTAGGTCAGTGAAATTTTCATTTTATTTATTTTTTTTTTAATTTTTAATCTGGGTTTACATTTGTGTTTCTGTAATTAAATCTTAATTTAAATTCATGAAAAAACAAAGTCTGAGTAGAATAGATCAATTTTTACTTTCGATTCTGAGTTTTCACAGTATTCATCTTCACCTATTCCTTTTGTCTGTTGTACCACTGGGGCACCACACAAGATCTTTTGACCCTCTTTCTCCATTCCTCTGTCTTTTGCCTTTGATAGAATCTCCCTGAATGACAGGCTCATCCATTCCTTTATGTTGTCTTCCCATTACTTTCTCTGTCTGACTAGTCTTCTTTTTCCTGGTACTGTTCCTGAAGGAAAGTCTTTGCAAACCCTGAGGACCTTGTAATATGGTCAGAGAATTTTAGTTTGCCTTTTTTGGCAGTAGTTAGAAATCATTGTGGTGTCCAATCACTGTACTAATCCTGTCTCTAATCTCTTCATTTGTGATGCTGCCTTTGTTTAGGAGAATTAGGAGCTTGACAATTTTTAGCGTGATAGTCTGGCATCTGTTCTGACAACTGTGCATAAGATAACATCTATGTGACATAATAATCTTTTTTTTCATTTATTGTCTTTTGCCGTTTGTAAAAATTGTGTTAAATCAATTATCAATTAATCAGCCATATAAGTCTTAGCTATAATGTAGTCTCTCCTTCCTACCCATTCTATAGTCCAAAAGTACACACATCCTAATTCAGCAGTGGGATTTAGTGTCATCTCTATCTAAGCTTATTTTTCTTCTTTCTCAGTCTTTATATTATTGTATGTTTCTTTTATATTTTAGGTCGCACCTTCCCATGTCACCCTTACTTTGCCAAAGCTCTGGGACCTGGCCAGCTAGAACTGTTCAATTTGTTGAAGGCCTACAGTCTACTGGACCCTGAAGTTGGCTACTGCCAGGGATTGTCATTTATAGTTGGAATGCTGTTGATGCATGTGAGTTGACCTTGGTTACAATTTGTGAGTGGATCTTGGTTGCAATTTGTGAGTTGACCTTGGTTGCAATTTGTGAGTTGGCCTTGGTCACAACTTGACCAAAAGTTAGAATGTCCTTCCAAAAGAAAATGCATAAAGTATAAAAGAATATTTGCAAAAAATAAACTTGAAATCAAAATAAAGAAACTTGTTTTATTATTTATTTTCCCAAATAAAATAAATGCATCATTTGTGTATAGGAAACTTACTTTACTATTTATAATTTTCTTATTAATAATTTTTATAATTCAGTTTTAGAAACACCCATACAGATTGCAGTTGGATATATATGTATTGAAAGTAAATATTTAGTTTTCATTAAATGCATATTGTGCTGTTTCAGATGGAGGAGATTTCTGCTTTTCATGTTCTGAAGTATATGATGTACCATCTGGGTCTTAGGAAACAGTTTCGACCAAACATGACTGCCCTACAGGTGTGATAATGTAACTTTGTAACAACTCAATATCACATTTTAAGCCATTGCTGAATTTATCATTCCATCATGGCACTGCTCTGTGGGCATAAGATTAACTAACCTAAAGACTTTTTTTTTCCCCATTCTTGTGCAATAAAATATTTTAATGCTTACAAAAGAAAATAAAAGCATTGTAATATTTCTTATTTTATTCAAGTTTTAAACACATCAACTAATTTAAAACAATGTGTTTAATTAAGTTTCCTCTGTTGTTTTTTTGTAGATTAAATTGTACCAGCTGACTCGACTTCTCCATGACCACTACAAGGATGTGTATGACCACTTTGAGACTCATGAGATATCTCCCACCCTGTATGCTGCCCCCTGGTTCCTCACACTGTTTGCCTCACAATTTCCTTTGGGCTTTGTCTCTAGAGTTTTTGGTTAGTTATATTCAGTATCAAAATGTTGTTTCTTATCTTATAAATGGCAGACGTTCCTTCATTAGTGAACATAAATATGAACAGGTTTATCTAGTTGTGCATGTTTATTGGAGACTTAAACTCTGCTAGTTTATTGGTTTTCCTGGCTGATTCAAGCAACCTATTCAATGTTCTAATAGTGCTAGATAAGAAGGATGAAATTGATGATTTTTCTAAAGGTTTAGATAATAGTGAACAAATAGATGCTATCTTACTAGATTTTTCTAAGGCTTTTGACAAAGTTCACCACCATAGTTTGCTTAAAAAATTAAAATATTTTGGCATTAATGGACTACTGCATCAGTGGATTAAAGATTTTCTGATAGGGAGAGAACAAACTGTAATAATAAATGGCTCTAAATCAACACCGATAACAGTAAACTCAGGTGTACTTCAAGGAACAGTCTTGGGTCCACTACTATTTTTAATTTACATAAATGATTTACCAAATTGCATTACTTCAGGAACAAAAGTCAGATTATTTGCAGACGATTGCATAATATATAGAACAATAAAAACAACACAAGTCACAGATATTTTACAAAGAGAATTAGATGAATTACAGAAATGGGAATCAAATTGGAGCATGTCTTTCCACCCAGAAAAATGTCTGTTGTTAAGAGTAACAAAAAAACTAAAACAAATTAATTCCACTTATCTTATTCATGGTAAACCAATAACACAGACTAAAAACGCAAAACACCTAGGTGTTATAATAAATGAAAAACTGTCATGGAATCCACATATTGATGAAACAATAAAAAAAATCAAACAAAGCATTAGGATTTATTAAAAGAAATTTCTATAAATCAAATAAGAACATAAAATTAAAATGTTATTTAACCTTGGTTAGGCCAATAATAGAATATGCATCCTCCGTTTGGGACCTCGCAACTCAAGAAAACATTAAGAAACTGGAACAGACACAAAATAGAGCAGTCAGATTCATAACAAATGAATATTCACATTTGACTAGAGTAACAGCTTTAGTAAAATCACTAAATTTAGAAAGCCTTCAGGACAGAAGACACAAAAGTAAAGTAGCAATTATACATAAAACACTGAACCATAATCTTCAAATACAAAAACAAAATTTAATAAAATACTCTGAAAGACACAAAGATAAAGGCACATTCCTCGTCCCATATGCTAGGACAAATTTGTACAAATACTCCTTCTTCCCTAGCGCTATTAAAGCATGGAATTTGTTGCCTGAGCTAGCCAGGAAAACCAGTGACTTGGCAGAATTTAAGTCATTGGTTAATATGCATGACTACGTAGGACGTAATCATCTTCTTTTTTGAAGTAACATGTATCTGTATTATATAAGATAAGATAAGATTAGGATCTCTCGTACGAAATTTACTAGTATATGGAATAAGAAATGTCCTTTATCTTTCTTTCTGAGTATTTTATTCTTATCTTATCTTATATAATACAGACGTTACTTCAAAAAAGAAGATGATTACGTCCTATGCGTCATGCATTTAGTCATGCATATTAACCAATGACTTAAGTACACCTGAGTTTACTGTTATCGGTGTTGATTTAGAGCCATTTATTATTACAGTTTGTTCTCTCCCTATCAGAAAATCTTTAATCCACTGATGCAGTGGTCCATTAATGCCAAAATATTTTAATTTTTTAAGCAAACTATGGTGGTGAACTTTGTCAAAAGCCTTGGAAAAATCTAGTAAAATAGCATCTATTTGTTCACTATTATCTAAACCTTTTGAAAAATCATCAATTAGTCCTATTAGTTGTGTTTCACATGATCTATATTTCCTAAAGCCATGTTGGTATGGGGTGATAACATTATATTTGTCTAAGTGGTTTATGATGTTGCTACATATTATGTGTTCTAGGATTTTACATGTGATGCTGGTAAGTGATACTGGTCTGTAGTTTCCTGGATCAGATTTTTCTCCTTTTTTAAATAGGGGGGTGACATTAGCTTCTTTCCAGTCCTTTGGTACTCTGCCCTGGTTAAGCGATGCCTGAAAGAGTATTTTGAACACTGGGGCTAGCTCATTGCTTAGTTCTTTGAGTAATCTAGCTGGAATACCATCAGGTCCAGATGCTTTATTTGGTTTGGTGTTGGATAATAGTTTTTGAATTCCATTTTCTTGTACTACTAAATCTTCTATGTTGTCTACTTGGTTCAAATTAAGAAATATGTCTTGTCTCCTAGGGCTGAGAATGCCGATGCAAAGTATTTGTTTAGGATGTTTGCTTTAGTTTCATTGTCATTATGTATTATGTTATGTTCATCTTTTAATGGCGCTATGCCTGTTGTTTCCATTTTCTTAGACTTAATGTATGACCATAGGTTTTTGTTGTTATCTTTAGATATTACATTGTTTATGTATTCACTCTGCAGCTGTCTGCTTACTTTTTGGGTTAGGTGTTTAATTTTTATATACTTTTTGTGAACTCTTTCTGCCTTGGTTTCTTTAAATTTTCTATATAGGTTTTCCTTCTGTTTACAAAGCTTCTTTAGTCTATTATTAAACCAGCATTTATTTATTTTGTTTGATGTGTATTTAGTTGGTATATGATTTTCTATAATGCTTTTAAGATGGTTTTTGATGTAATTCCAGAGGTCATCGACTGTTTGGTTAATGTCTTTTTCTAATAAGAATGTTTGTTGAAAGTTTAATGCAACTTGGTGTAGTTGTGTTAGGTTACATTTATTCCAGAGTAAGATTTTTCTTTTGGGTTTTGTATTGGCTACTGCTTTTATCTGACTGTGTATTTTAATGATCTCATGGTCTGATAGACCAGGGATAATATCATAATCAACTACTAATCCAGGTCTGTTGGTTAAGAAGAGATCTAATGTGTTGTTTAATCTAGTTGGCTTTTTAATGATTTGATCTAAACTTAGGTTGTGTAAAGTTTCTATGAAAAGCTCATTTATGTCCTTAAGGTTTTGGTGTTTATCTATGGTTAGTGTTTTCCAATTTATATCAGGTAGGTTGAAATCACCCATAATCCAAAAAACTGCATTTTTATTTGTCTCTTTAAGTGTAGTAATCTGATTACATAGTTCCTGCATGTATTCTAAACTAGAATTTGGTGGTCTGTAAATGCTGCCTATTATTAGGGATGTTGAGGTGGTATTAATTTTACAAAATGTAGATTCTATAGTTTTTGAGTTAGGTAAGGTAATTTCTTCTGCTATAAGAGTGTTTTTTATTGCTAAAAGAACTCCTCCATGATTATCAGCCCTATCTTTTCTAAAAATTTCATAATTACTATTGAAAATTTCTGCATTATAAATTTCGGAATGTAGCCAAGTTTCTGTTCCTGCAATTATGTCTGGTTTCTCACATTCTAATAAAATTTCTAAGTCTGCTGTTTTGTTCCTAATGCTTTGAAAATTTATTACTAAGGTTTTAAGGTATTTTGGTATTACTTCTTTAGTAGGTTTGTTTAGTGAGGCTGTTGTATTAATTTTAGTAGATTTAGGTTTAACAGGAGTGGATTTGGCTAGTGGTTGGTGAGTTTGTTTTGGGATGGTGTTTAGGATGTTGTGTGGGTTAGAAGTGTCCGCATCAAAGGAATCAAACAGTCCTGATGTTAACTGAGGTAACCCACACGGTACACAGTGCCATGATGCATCTTTGTTGCCAAAGGCATAATACACAGGTGTATTCATATGGAGACATGATGCATGGTACCATTCATCGCAGGTGTCACATTGAATGGCTTTCTGTTTCATGGTGCATACTTTTTTGCAGATGTTGCATCTATCTTTAGATCTAGGCCCTGGATTTGACTCTACATCTCCTGCTATTAATATTAACAGTGATAGGTATTTATTTATTAGGTTGTGTCTCTGTATTTTCAACTTATGGCTTGGTGTTGTATGTATTATTGCTCCTTTATTTTTAGTCTTCAAAATAATTTTATTTTAATTGTGTGACTTCTGACACCTTGTTCATCTGACACCTTTTTTCTAAGCAGGCCTCATTGCAGTTGAGGCTTGATTCATTTTCACAGTGTTTATCAAATGGTGATAAAATTTGTCTGTGATAGGAATGTAGGAGATTCTCATGCAAAAAAAAAAGTTTTTGTTTCTTTTTGTTGGGAACATAGTTTACCATATATGAAGTTTGTGGTGGTCAGTGTTTCAAATGGGATTTAATTTGAATATGATGTTTAGCTTTAGCCCGTGGAGGAAGCTATTACATGTTAATTTAATCTGGCATCTGTTCATAGCTTGGCATGTGCTTACTTCGACCCACCCTTTAGACATTTTTCTAAATGTCTTTTCTTATTTGATATATATAAAGAATATTGAATAGCAGAAAAATGCTAACCATGGTATAGAAAAATTTCTACATAATTTATTACTTTCAGGGAAATTCAATTTTCAAAAACTCTTGTCGGTGTCCCAAAAAAGGGAACTTTAATCCATGGTACTCTTTTTTGTTGTTGTCAGCTTTTTTTTTTTCTAACTCTTCACAGCAATTTGGTGAGAATATTTGGTAAATAATAAAAGGGATGTAACTCATTTTACAACTGAGTCATAGGGTTTGCTACAAGAGCTCATAATCACTGACTTTAGTTTCTATCTACTAATTGGGTTTGGATAATCACAGTAGTTTGGATTAGTACAATGTTCTTTTCTGAATAATTCTGGCTTGTTATTTACATTTTTTTGGTATCTAAAAAGTATTATGCACATAGCATTTTAGAAAATTAAAAATTATCTTCTAAGACATTTGTTAACTTTCAAGTTGTAGGCTCAGAGATCACATTGATAATACTAGATACTATTCATTTAATGTTAAGAATTTGAGTGCCAATGTTTCTAAGCTCTTCATGTGTGCTTCCTTTTAGATATGATTTTTGTTCAAGGCATTGACTGTTTGTTTAAAGTGGCTCTGATGCTGATAGGAAATCATAGAGCCTTGATCTTGCAGTGTGACTCATTTGAGAGTGTTGTTGACTTTCTCAAGACCACACTGCCTGAGATGGTCCAGGTCCAGATGGAGAGAATCATCAACCAGGTGAAATTTTTTTTTAATGTAACAATAAGCTTTGAAGGAAGGAATTATTGTTTCTATAACTTCCCCTTGTTTATTGTCATTAGTCAATATATTTTCACTTGAATGCTTAGTTTTACACTATTGACCATTTCGTCCTGCTGGCCATATTTAGTTGGGAAGATGAAAGCTCACAGAAGATTGATTTAAAAAAGAAAACATTTTTTTATTCAATATTGCATGTCTTGATTTCTATATTTTGCTGCTTGTTTTAAATTCTTTCTTCTGAACCTTATTTTAAAATTAAAAAAAAAATTTAAATTTTGAAATATAAATCCTATTTTGACCCTTAATGTGCTAGCAAAGTTCAGAAACAGTTGGAAAACATAAAACAGAGCTTAGCTTTTTACAAATACTTTGCACAAGTCAAGGGTGTTCACCCAAAATACTTTTTTATAGAGAAGACATGTTTTTGTATTGCTTTATTTGATATTCAATGGCTTTTATCTTATGGGACAGGCTTTTGAACTAGACATCACTAAGGATCTTCAGGCCTATGAAGTGGAGTATCATGTACTGAGTGAGGAGATGACCTATTCCCCTCACAATGACCACCTCCACCCAAGCCATCACAGCAAACATTACCACAGCAAGCACTTGTCCCCACCCTCCAGCAGCAGACTGGTGGACAGACGTCGGTCCTCCATAGACATAGAGATGATTTACTGTATGGAACAGCAGAACAGGATGCTGAAAAATCAGAACATGGATTTGTTAGAGAAATTACAGGTTGGCATTGAAGCAATAAGAAGTTATAATTGAAACTTAAGCTTATATAAGCTACTTGTCAATTTAAATGAAAAAAAAGAGAAATTAACATTTGGCTTTTCATTTTCCATGCTATAACTAAAAATGATTATTTTTTTGTTTATGTTTGGCTTTTGTTGATTTATAAACATTTCATCTAATTTAAAATATATTTTTCCCAATTTAAGCCTTTAAATTAAAAAAAAATAATGTAGTGTTCATATAATCTCATTCCCAGCATGCCCAGTCCCAACAGCGTAGCTCTGAGCACAGTGTGCATGTTCATCAGATAGAAACAGAGAAGCTTAAATCGCACATTCGCACTCTAGAACTGGAGCGAGGTGCTCTGCTCCAGGCAGTGGCCAAGCTCAAGAAAATCATTCCCCGAGATGCTTTACTCCAGCTAAATCTGGCACTTCCTCCCATGCCAGATTGCCATTCTCCACTTCCACCATCCAAACCAGCGCTCCTTCAAGCCAGCACTCAAGTTTCAGAGAGGGACTTCAGCTCGGACTTTTCAGACCTGACAGAACGGACTGATGTTTGTTTTTCCCTCAGCAATTCCAGCACCTTTTCAGACTCCTCCAATGCAGAGAGCAATTGTGAATCTCCACTTTGTGTCACCACCACCACGTCTGATGATTTCTTAATACTTCCTTTGGCTTCAGTCACTCCTTCTCAAGAACATTGTACTGCTGATTCCACAAAGCCCAGTTCACCTGTGCAGAACACTTCCCCTTGCGCTGGTGGAAATCCTAGCAGAACTCTCACTAGGACTCCTCCTCGCATCACACTACCCATGCCTCATTTACATTTGTCAACTGCTGCCTCTACTGAGGCCTACCCTTCCAGGAGTATTTCCAACAAGCCAGGCAGCATTCCAAACAGCACACCTCTCACACCAGAGGAGAGAAGAAGAACAGTGAAAGTTGTTGTGCAGCAGTCACCAACAAGTTGTCAAGACAAACCCAGTTCAGGAAGATAATATTTGAAATAAAACCTAGTTTTGGAAGGTAATGAAATAAAACCCAGATCTGGAAGATAATATTTGAAATAAAACCTAGTTTTGGAAGGTTATGAAATAAAACCCAGATCTGGAAGATACTATTTGAAATAAAACCTAGTTTTGGAAAATAATGAAATAAAACCCAGAACTGGAAGATAATATTTAAAATACAACTTGGATTTGGAAGATAATATTTGAAAAAAAAATCTACTTCAGTATAATGAATTAATAATGTGAAAAAAAAAAAAGACAGAATGGGTATATATACATTTTTTGTTTCAAGTATTTCTTAAAAGAAACCAGAGAAAAGAAAAAGTAGTTCAGCTTTCTGACACTGGGGCATACAAATATGAATTTGGTTTCTCATTCAAACTTTAATTGATAGATTGAAAGAAATGCCAACAAAATGGATGTCTAAACCAAGTTGATTTACATTTGGTTTGATTCCTATATTTACTTCTTCTTACGTTGGAATTTAGGAAACGTGTGTGTACATGTTCTTTGAAGATGTCTACTTCTTCAACATCATGGAGCTTTGAACTGTTTCTCATTATGTACATGAGTTTGTCATTTCATGTGAGGTCATTGGTTATTCAGTATATTAATAATTATAACTGACCAAGTACATTGTGGACCAACTGACTTAAAAGGTGAAAGCTGTGAGTGTGTTCAGATATACATTTATGAGTTTCATGCTAGGATGTGTTTATTCATCTTCCCATCACCTGTAGAATCAGAAATAGCTTGGCAATAGAGGACAGTCTTTATCTCTGAGCAATAGATGACAGAATTTATTTCTGGGCAATAGATGACAGGATTTTTTTTTTTTCAATAGATGACACAATATATCTTTTTACAATAGATGACAGGCTTTATCTTTTTACTGTTGATGACAGGCTTTATCTTTTTACTGTTGATGACAGGATATATCTCTTTACATTAGATGACAGGATATATCTTTTTACATTAGATGACAGGATATATCTTCCTACATTAGATGATAGGATTGATCTCTTGGCAATAGATGACAGATTTCTTCTATAGAAAGAAAGAAAGAACAAATGATGAACTACTTTTATAATGCTAATGGGATTTTTGAACATTTTCTTTGAGCATCTCAAAATCTTGTGTTATTATTATGTCAGAATGGGCTGTGGATTAATTTTAATTTAGACAGTTACAGTTTCTTTTTGTGTTTTTTAACTTATTGCATTTATTTTATCTTCTGGCCATTTTCTTTTATTTCACACATTTCTTAAATGTCAATAATTCTTTTTGTAAAGCATATTATAAAGATGTTAATTGTTTCTGTTTACTTAAATAGTATTATTTTAATGGTAGTATTCCCCTAGGAAATATCAGTGCCAAGTAAACAAAAAATTAAACATATTATTGTGATGTCCTACAAATAAAAAGTATTTGACTAATAGAATATCTTCTCCACACTTACTATGAGAACAAAGGGACACGAATAGTTTCCTTTATAGATCAACCCAATAGTGTGAACAAAGTCACTTCTAGTATGTTGTCAATTTATTGCAATTATAAAGGGACAATGTTTAATTTGAACTTGTTATAGAAAGCTTATATCAACCCATTCTGTCTGTCTGGTAAACGTTTGGACACACATTGCTTCTCCCACTCCCAATGTCGGATCAAGCTGAAATTTTGAATAATTTCTTTTACCTGAGAAAACAAGAATCAATCAAAAATTACCAAGTGGCTTAATTAACCATTGGTAAGTAATTAGTTTGTTTGATATCGAACAAGGGGAAAGAAATTGTACTTGAATGATGTGATGATATAAGCGGAATTAGCCGCCTATATACTTTGTAGGTCGCTGTTTTAAAGCTTGAAGCTAACAATAGATAACTATAAAACCTTTTATTTTCATAAGTGATTCCCTGTCTCAGGGGGTTATTGTGTTGGCTTGAAGAGGCTTGAGCCCTCAAGTTCAAATTCAGGTCTTTCAACTCTTTTTTTTTTTTAAGAAATGTATTTCAAAAGTCATCATGGTAAGATACCCCCTTCCTCCCCCACCTCTTTCCCCCATTTGGTCCAGACCAGTGATAGAATCAGAGCGTAGTGAGAAAGCATGACATTGCACTAAACAAAAACAATTGGTAAAAATATTTCTATTCGCACACATTTTTTTTATTATTTACACATTTAATTACAAATATGCTTTATTTAAGCTTTGGTTTGTTTTTTTAAAGTATTTTCCTAAGTTCTTGTTGTCTTTACTTTGGAGATAGAGGCAACAGGTTTTTTTACTTTATTTCAGGATTTTGTTAGAGCATGTGATTGTATTATTCTTTCAGAGTTCAAACTATTTGGAAACTTGTTTATAGGCCAATTGAAATGTCCTAAAGTTGCCAGGTTGAGTTTTTGTTCTCGTACATTTTTTAGACAACAATTAAACTAAATGAACTTCTTTGTCTCTTTTTTGTCTTAGAAGTCACACATTTTATATCTAGTTCTATCAATCTTGGCTTTCTTTTCTGTCCTTTTTTTTGTCTTATTATGACCCAAAGGAATATAAAAAAACAAAGTCACTCATAAAAACTTTTTTTTTTATTTTAAACTTTTTATTAATGTTTTTTTCTTTTTCAAATTAATAAATTTTATAGTATATAATTAATTTTTTTGAAGACTGATAATCTAATAGATCTACCCATTCAAGTGAATGCAGTATTCACAAAAGGTAAAATTTTATCACATGAAAACATTTCAACAAAACTGTTTAGTAGAACACATAATGAAACTGTACACATACATGTGCAACATATCAAATCTAAAAATATGTTAAAATGTAATGTTTTAAATAAGGTTAGTGTGCCATCTTGAAAGTGGCAATTATGGAGTTGTTTTTTTTTTATATTTCAGGAAAAAGTAAGGTAAAAGCAATTCTATTTATTATCCAAGAATATGTTGTAACAAGTGAAATGTCAAAAATGGTTTTTAAAAACTTCGCTTCTATTAATCAAAATTGTAAACAATGTTACTCTCCTGGTATTGGGACTTTAATGCTATCTTGCATTTTGACACGAGTCCCATTGGCATTTTGGAGGAGGGGGGATGAGAGCATCTTTCTATTGCAAGGCTTTTCTCTCATCAGCTTAGCACATTTTCCATATACAAAAAATTAATTAATGACTAATTGATGAATTAACTGGTTAATTTTTTTTTATTGAGTCATGTGGTGTCATTGACAATGAATAACTGCAAAGTTTCAACATGATCTGAAAATGGTAAGTGGGAGAAATAGCATGACCAAAGAGTTTGACCAGACAGACAGAAAGAGGGACTTAAGTGAGATAGCAATAATTGATATTTATATTTCTGATTGATATTTATATTTTAAGAAATCAATTTTATTTGTAGGTGACACGTCTGTTAAGAACAAACCATAGTGATGTAATTTTATTAAGCAGACTAGTTAATCATGAACAAATATAAAGTTTAAAATCAATTTATGTTTATGTTTGCAAAGTATCCGAGCATCTCAATTGGTGCCGAGGACTTTTGTTATTATTTATTGAATAACTTTCTAACTCAACAAAAAAAAACATTTGATTTGGTTCACTTTGATCTGCATATTTTTTTTTTTGACTTTTTTTTTTAATCAATTTTTTAACTTTTGTTTTTTATTTACCAAGAATCTCAATCTCTAATTTCAACTTTCATTTTCTAACAAAAATCTATGGATACTCATCAACTTTGTCTACAGTGTGACTGCAGGAATCTTCCTTTTTTTTTTTAATCATATATTATGTTTCCCTCTCCAACAAAAACTTTGATGTGTGTTATTTTGAACTATTGTTGTAGTTTTGAACTTTTGTTTTAGTTTTGCTATACTGTTTAAAAATTACTTTCTTGATATACTTTGATTCTGCATTTTGTTGGGGGTTTTTTTTTTTTGTTGTTGTTTTTGTATTAAGTTGTTGCAGTAAGTAACAAACTTTGCTAAAAAAAATGAATGAAACACTTTTGAGATATAAATCTAAGAATTCATAGAAATGGGAAATGTTAAATATTTGAAAATGAAGTTCTAACGCAATACAGATTTGTTAAGGCCTTTAAAAAAAAATATTGACTGCTATTTATTTAGCATTAATAGTACTACATACATGTTTGAGTAAAATGCACCAGTGCACACAGACTAAAAACTCAAAACATCTAGTTGTAATAATAAATAAAGTTATAATGGAACCCCCATATTATAAAATTATTAGAAAATCAAAGCATTAGATTTCTTTTAAAGAACTTTTTACAAAAAATACAGAAACATAGAATAAAAATGCTATTTAACTTTAGTTAGGCCAAGTTTAGAATATGCATTCTCTATATAGGATCCCTCAACTCAAGAAAACAGTAACTAGAAAAGTGATGTGAGATTGATAAAAAATATATATTTACATTTGATAAGACATCAACCGTAACACCATTAATAAAATAATTAAAATTATAGGACACTTCAGGACAGAAAAATAAAAAGTAGCAATAATACATAAAAACACTAAAACCTTAGTTACAAATAAAAAAAACAAAACCTAATAAAATACCCAGAAAGACACTATCACTAAGATAAAAGCACATTTCTTAATCCACAGTACAAATTTGTGCAAGTGTTCCTTCTTCCCTAGCCCTTGGAGCATGGAATGAATTGCTTGAATAAGGAAAGCCAACGACATAGAAGAGTGTAGGTCACTGATGAACATGCATGAAATGTGTAGGACGTGTGTGAAATGTGTAATTATCTTCCCTTTCAAGTAGCAGCTGTTACTCATAAGATAAAAACCAACACGTATTTACTTGTTTAAAAATTGGAACTTATTGTGTTTCTTAAAAAAACACACACATTGCAAATTATTATCATTGAAACAATTACACTTCTAAAGTGGCTCAAAAATAAAGAAACGTTTTGATTTTATAACAACATTGTTTTAGTCTGTTTTTTTTATTAAGCAAATGTTTGTTTCTGTTGTTTGTTTTTTTTTCATGATTTCAGTTGTTTTAATTTGTTGTCTCTACTAATCAGATTTTTTCAAAACAATTTTTTGCTTGTCATTAATTAATTTGTTTTTGTGCTTGATTCTTTGCATTTTTGTCTACATTGTTTTTTAATTTGTATTACAATTAGAGAAGGAGTTATAAGTTCAGATTTTTATATTTATTAGCAAATTTTATCAACATTAAAGCAGCATTACCCAACCCAATATAACCCTCTCTCCAGTCCTTTTAAAAGTGCATCTGATATCCAGATAAGGCTGTCTTTAAAGAAAAAATGTTTGTGGAACATCAACAGGATATGAGTCAATGCTATTTCCTCCCTTCCAAGTAATGGAATTTAAAGTCCATTTAAGTGAAATTTGTGAGCATTGTAGCCAAAGCCATTTGACTACTTATCAAGGAGGCTTGGATTCCAATCCCGACTCGAGCAGAATTGTGTTTACTAAGCACCTAAAGACCGCACAGAAACTTTCTCTTAGGAAATGTCCAGAAAAAAATATGTATCATAGCACACTGAGTTTACTATAAGCATGAACAAAATGCTATTTCAAAGCAATTTAAAAAAATTAAATAAGATTTAAAATTTCCTTGTCCCTAAATAGTTTGAAAGAAAAATGAAATCATAACAGGGAAATTGATGATTGTTGTACAGTTGATTATGTCCCCTGAGGCTGAACTCTTCTTCTTATTTTTTACATTGTTGCTGACAGATTTTACCATTTTGTTTCGAGCTTTTCTATTGTGTTCATTGTTTTCAACAAAGTGATTCATTTGATACAAACTGGTAGTGTGGATGTGTATGTGTGCTTGCAGCATGTATGTATTGACTATGTGATGACTTTGTCAGTCATAGCGAGTAACCTGTCAGTAACATATAATCAGGTGATAAAATGATTCCTAGATTTTATTTCTTCTAACTAACCGATATCTAAGTTATACCATAGTTCTCAAAAAAAAAGTTTTACAAAGCTAAAGAATCACAATAGCTTTGGGTTGTGACGGCACTATTTTTATAAAGATTTTTGTTTCAGATTTAACTCCATACCCACACTGCAGATGCTTTTCCCACCAATCTGAATCTTTTGGGCTGTCCCACCTTCAAAAAGTCCAATATTGTCTCAACACCAAGTACATCTGACACTGCTATTACTTTGATGGCACAAAACTCAACACAAATCTTGAGCTCAGCACCAACATCAAAGCTGAATATTTGTCTCTTTTTTTTTTTAAATGCTTACTCCGTCATTAAAGAGACTGGGATTATGTCCTCTAATAAAGACTGGCCTGGTCTGGTCTAGAGGTACAGAGCTATGGTTTTAAACATGTACAGAATTATTTGTTTTTTACCGAGACTGTTGGGTTCAAGTAAAAAACAAAAAAGAGAAACTTGTATTTTTTTTGTTTTTAATAAAGTGTATTGATTCATAAATATTTTGACTTGTATTTTCTACTTGAGCAATGGAGGATTTAATCTTGTAGTTAATATGTAGCCACCTTCCTTGTTTATATCATGTGTTACTTCTCCCTATTTAAAGGGCATTAACTCTGTGAAATTTCTACTTGTTCATCTCTTAAATGTCAATTGATAAAATGTTCATCTTAGTGTAGTCTGCAAAGTTTTTATTGTTTATCAAAGTAAGTGCCTTTCTCTTCATGGTGGACATGTCATCTGTGACAAACATTATGTAAATGTCAGGTTGTCTTTACGTCTGCTTGTTTTCATTTTCTGTTGGATATGTAAATTAATTTCTGTTACATACTTTATCCCCATGTTTATATCATGCTCTACTGCAATGGTCCATCTCTCATGAAGATTAGTGGGCTGAGGGGTAATCTGGGAAGTATTATGCTGCCTTTAGGCGATCAGCAAACACTACTCTGCTTGAATCTGGCTTTGAACTCAAGCCCCCTTGTTAGATAGCCAAGCCCTAGCCAAACGGCTTTGGCCTCTCAGATTTACATCCCACAGTAGCATGTTATGTATTTGTATAGACCTTTAGAAAACAATGTTGTGTTAGCATAGTACAATAGTAATTATTACTATTACTCCTAAAAATGGTTTTAAATTTTCGGTTTGAACATAACAATTTAGAATGATAACAGATGATCTTTAAGTCATCTGCCATAGAGACTTTACTTTTTTTTTTTTTTTACACTACAGTTTAACAACACCTATTAAATAAAACAATAATTTTGGAAGATATATTCGTCCTTATTAGGAGAAGGGAGTGGTAGTTAATTCTAACATTTAAAAGGTAAATTAAATTCGATATTTGGTTAGTAATAGCCTGATAAGTTTTTTAATTGTAAATTCTATTAATGCTTCTAACAGTATTCAATAATTAAGGAAAAGCTTCATTAATATTTATGGCTTAGTGGCACAATCCGGTTGGCAACTAATCTAGGGGGCTTGAGTTCAAATCCTAACTTGCGTATAGTTGTGTTTACTGAGCTCCTAAGGGAAAATCAGAAACCTTCTCCCAGATACTACCATGCATGCAAAATAGATTGGTCCAGTTCACACTGATCATGCTATAGCTTTATGCCCTAGACAAAAGCAATTTGTTTTTAAGTAACAATTAATAAGATGGTTGCATTTTCTCCAATTAAACTTGGACAGCTTTTAAAATTTAGACACATTTGACTTTTTTTTCCAATTTTCTTTTTCTTGATGTCATAGATTTCCTCTTTATTTAAAATAGCAACACTATTTTTTTAAATAAAGTAATGATTGCCAGAATGCCTATTGTTCAACGTGGTAAGGGAAAAGTAATTATAATCTATCCTTGTGCTTAAAAAATACCTTTTTTTTTTATTTGGTAACAGATTTTGCTTCTACCTTGAGTGTACTTAAGAACTACTCAAGAGCCATGCAGTTCCAGATATACTCTCAAAAACATTCAGTAATAAATATAGCAGAAGTTATGGTTTTTCTATCAAGGAACTCGCATACATTTCATAAAAGACTTTTTTTTTTTTAACAGTCGCATGTTTTTAAAAATGCATTCCTTGAAAATAACCAAAATTGTTATAATTTGTGATACAGTTCTTATAGACTTTGTGAAGCATTTTTTGTAGAATATATTCCTTTTGAAAAGTGTGTCCAAGTGAAAGGCTCAGTGTGTAAAGTGATTTGCTGAAGAGATTTGTATTAACAACTTGATATGTTCATTTCTTTTTTTTTCCTCTTGCAATTATAAACTGGATAAGATCTATTTGTTCTAATTAATATTTTGAAGCATGGTCTGTAAATAATGTTTTTTGTTTTCTCAATATTTCTTCTCATCTATTTAAAATGTTTATGTCTCTGCAATTATTTTTTTGTATAAGGACATTCTGATGCTGGATATATTTTATATAGTTCTTTTTTTTGTTCAATTACTTTTAAAATAGTAGAATATATCTATTGAAAAATTCAAGATTTTAAAATATTTTAATGTGGCTATTGTCTCAAATAGAATGTACAAATATTTCTTACACATAAGTATAGATAACCATGCCATTGCATAATATCTTTTGAAAAAAAAAATCCAATAAAACAAAACACTGACATCATAATAAAAATACTTTATTTTTCTTCAAAATTTTCTGTTTGTCTAATGTAATGGAGTATTGGCGTACAGATATAATCGTTGATTTTGTTTTTTTCATTTTGTTTTTATTTTGTTTATTTTACAGCAGAATGGGTTATTTTGATATACATATTACTTTTTTTTTTTTTTTTATATATAAATATTTGTGTTAAGGAGCATAGTAAATATGTTAAGTTTAAATGTGTGCACGTTTTTGTTGTCTATTTCATTTGTGTCTTTTAATATGAACATACAGAAGAAAATAACTATTGGATCAACAATTCAACTTGAAATAGACAGACTGGAGAAAAATTTGAACTGTAACAGACTTTTTAACACAGTCATAAAGCTTATGACATTTTGTTGAACTATTAATTGCATGAATGTATCATGTGGATGCTTGAAAACAGAAAATGACATAGATTTTAAATAGATTATTCGTAATATGTGCTTTTTCAATAAATAGCAAGATTCTGTTGTCACTTTGTATACCTATATTATAAACATATTTTGGTTACTTAAGTTTCAGTCTATATCTCTTTTATATATATATATATATATATATATAGTTTCAGTGTTAGGGCCTTTCAAAGCTTTACCCCTCCCCCATTTTAGGATTTTACTCAAGTGGAAAATCAAATTATTTAGGAGCATTAAATTGTATTGGTCATTGCTGGCCACATGACATCCATGTTGACCATTAGCAACAGACATGTGTCACCTTTAGATGTTTTATATGTGATGACAGATTAGGTTACATGTCCATGTGGTAAAGCTTGGCTTCCAAAATGAGGGGTGTCTATTTCAAATGGTCTTGAAGACTGGGTTTTAAACTTCTGGATTTTTTTAGATTTTCAGGATTCTATTCATCTCAAATGGGTACCTAACATACAAATGGTAAGTTAAGGTGGTTTGGTTATTGTGCTGGCCACATGACACCCTTGTTTACCTTGTAGGCACCATAGAAACAGGACATGGCCTAAATTGTGCCAATATGCCAAAAACTCAAACCCATAGAAACAGATGAGTTTCACATCATCTGCCCTCATAGATCACAAGATTACTGTTACTTGAACACTATTGACACTTATTTAACATGACACTCATGACATTAATATTGTCAAGCTTTCCATCAGGAATGCTGCATCCACTTCATGTTTAAAAGAAATGCAATTTAATCAGATTATGATCCCCTAAACTTGTTAGAATTCTCAACTTTACTTTCTTTGCAAAAGAATTACTTGTATTTCTAATTTAATAACTACAACTTGCAGCATAAAGAATTGCAGGTCAGTGATAAACAAATCTGGAATGGAGTCCATCTTGTCATTTTGCAATGAAGCTTTTGTCATGTAAAACCCTGAATACAATTCCTTCAATAGCTGTGTTTGCTCCTATTCAAGAAGGTTTAGGTTCCTCCAAATCGTCAAATCGAAAATCTGTTTCAAGCATGAGACATGGTTTCCTCTTCTTTCCCACAGCAAGGGCTTTGTGATTCAGAATATCAAAAGAAAATTTGAATTAAATTTAACTGCCTTTGTAAAGTACATAACAGAACAAAAAGTATATTTTATTCAAATTATTTATTTCACCCCAATGATAAATTTCATTGGTTTAATAAACAAAAGTATCAAAAACAAAATACGTCATTATATATAAATGCAAATGATAAACAATGAAAGTAAAAATTTGCTGCAACTAAAAACATGAATTTTCAAGTTGTACTATTAATGGAGAATGCAGTTAACTTGGTTTCAATGAGGGACGTTGCTTAACGTACTAACCAAGTTATGTTTTTGAATAGTACCAACTTAACTGTTTCTACAAATACTAGAAACTTATATTGAATGGTTTAATAATGCTATCCAACAAATTAAAGTTGTAACACACAAGTAAAACAAATTTTAATAAGTTTTATACAATTTTAAATCAACTGTTCAGCAACAGTAATTTAGCATTATCAAATCAGCTCCTGGCATTATATTTTTAACATGTGGTAATAGAAAATATAACTTTCAACAACAGTAATTTAGCATTATCAAATCAGCTCCTGGCATTATATTTTTAACATGCGGTAATAGAAAATATAACTTTCAATTCTATAAAACTTTAAAAGTTTTCAAAATATTCTACATTTTTGGCACAAAACTGAAGTGGGCTGCCTTGTTTATGAGCCAAGTGTATGACTTTCAATAAGTATTTTGTTCGGTGTAATGGAAGTAAATAATGTCCAGTTTTGTCTGTTTTATATCCTCCATCCTATGATATCATTAATATAAGACAAAACAAAAACTGAATAATAATAATAGTGTAGATAATTAGGATAATAAAACATAAGGGTTGAAATTTAGAGGCCAACATGTAGAAGAAAAAAAAGGTGTTTGTTTGAGCCTCATAATTAGACAAACAAAACAGTAAGTTTTTTTGTACATTTCATTTCATTGGCTTGATTCTTAAGTATTTGAGTAATGATATGAGAACAAAAAAAGTAGGATCTACTGACATTTACTTCAACAAATTGTTTTTTCAAAAATATCTGTCAAGTAAATATGAGATCAATAGGATACATTAAGTCAGGAATATATTACTATTGACTGGGTATAAAATAATTGATGCATTGTTATTGGCAATGAAATCATTTTTTTTATAATGTAATTGAATGAATTAAATGTCATTTTGAGGAACTTTTTTGAGTCGGGTTGTCTTCTTTGGAAATATCTTTATATTGAATTATCTTGAATTTCACAAGTTCAATTCATTCAGTATATATTTGCTTTTACTAACAGAAAATGCTTGTATAGCACTATTTTAACAGAAAATGTTTAATGTAGCACTATTTTATTTTCTTCTGGGCTTCCCTCACACTTTCTGAAGGTCCCACTGCTTGCTTGCTAATGTGGCAACCATTCTGAGCAAAGGAATCATGAATTTCTGGAATCAGCTTGGTCCACAATGAGAACATGATGGCCAGAGGAACTACGATCCATATTCCATTGGGGATGACAACCAGAAGGAGTTCTTCCAAGGCCGTGTTACCCTTCCGATAAGTGTCCCCTGCACAGAACTCGCTGAACATCAAGAAGTAGAGGACAGTTTTCCAGAAAGTCATGACAGTCACTGTGAAGGCTGTGATGGTCGTGTACCGTGATGCCTTGTAGTGCTGGAGAGATTTAATATAATAATATACATTCATTTTTCTCTACTTGTCTGGGACTAAATCATGAATAGGAGACTTACATTTTTTTTCCTCTTTGGGGGCAGACGATGTAAAGCTTATCTATGGCTGATGTTAACAAGGGTGTTGTGGCCAGGACAACGACCAATTGCCTTTACTTCCCCCAATGATATCTCATTAGAGTGGTTGGACTCAGGGACGTCCTAAAAATCCCAGATTTTCCTGGTCTATGGATTTACCACTCATCTACCTTGGCCCTTATGAAAAGTAAAGAAGATCTACCGCTATTCAGACGTAGCGTTCTATGGGGCAAATTTTTTTGTGTCCCATGATTAATGAGAATATTATGTGGCCAGCACGACAACCAATTCCCTTTACTTTCCCCAAACTAATTAATTACCCCATAGTAATTAGGAACACATAAATAATACAAATTAATTATATACTTAGGCACTATAAAAATCCAACATTATTAAAGTACTTATTTAGCCTACTAAGTAAACCTTTAAATTAGGCCTACTAAAAGATTACTGATTGAGCTGCATGTTATCTTGAGGGAGACAGGTATGGTATTAATATTAGATCTACGACTTTATCTCAAAACTTTGTTCTAGCTAATAGCTTTATTCTGTCTACATGGGTCAATGTCAATATATAGGCCCATCTACAGATCATATAAGCCTATAATCATTCTTATATATTCTTTATGCCAGATTTTTCAAAGTGGCCTTTTTACTTTAATTTTTCGCAAGTAAATTCGGGTAAAATATTTTTTTAATTATATTAGTGTAAATAAGGTGTGCTGTGTGGATGCAGGCCTATGTTTATTTAGTCTTTTAATGGTTAGGCTACTTGTGTTTTGAAGCAGTCCTACTTACCATTATTATTGTGACAATGTTGATTAGGACCTCAACATAATTCAACCTATTGAAAACAAAAATGAAGCAGTTGACAACCATGGTGACGTCATTCAGATTAAAATCTTCTTAGACCTGTAGATCTATAAATAGCCTACACCATCTAACTTAAGTCCCGAATGAGTTTACGTGTTCTGACATGAGATTTTAAAGTGGAACTGCCAACGCCAATTTAAAGTTTGGGTTATAAATAGATTTAGTTTGGTATAGAAATTCACACACAACACATATGTACCATTTCTCTACCTTATTCATTGGTACACTAATGCGATTCAGATTCTCAACCTGTGGAACGCACTATCTTGAGAAAAAAAAATGGGGGGCTTCTGGCAAAGTTTCCCGAAACTGGAAAGATTTACCCTGAGAAGAAAATCTATTCATCAGACTTTTGAAGTTGGCCTACCCCAGCTGTTTAGCAGATTCGGATTTGGCTGCGTAGTGGAAATGAATTTAAGATTGTCCAATATGTAGATTAAAGTCTGAACACGGAAACATCATTCATTATTTGATGCAGTGTGACAGCTTAACACTCACCCACCTCCCCGTCTCTCTCTCTCTCTCTCCAAATTTGAAAACAAATTTTAAAAAACTGTTACATAAGAAATAAGGTCAATGAAGCTTAAGCTTCCTGCATGGATGGCTGCCTGGTCGTGCGGTTTGCGCGCTGGACTGTCGTTCAGATTTATCGATGGTCCCGGGTTCAAACCCTGCCCGCTCCCATCCCCCGTCGTCCTGCGGGAGGTTTGGACTAGGAAGTAACTATCTTCAACTCTGAAGGAACATCCGAAACATGTAAAACATTTTACAAAACATAGGCAGGTAATTCGTTTCATATCTAAAACTTGAACATGTTAATCTGAGTGTATTTATTTTACTTTATTTTCGTTGAAGAGTGCAGGAATGTTTTTAAAATCTTTTGGAAGAAAAAAAGTTCAGAGTGGAAGCCATTGACTACGCCTGTCTCCTTGCCTTAGCGGCCATCCTACTGAGTAAAAACCAGTGCTTTGAAATAACAGGCTCAAAGTTTACGACTTCCAGGCAGTATAATTTTTTGTAAATGCAGGTCATTAAAACTACGCTGTTCGTAAGAAAATTAAAATTAAAAAAAAAATACTTTAATAGAAAAAAAAGCCTGAAAAAATAAATCGCACCCCCCCCCCCCCCAAATTAACTTATTTGCCGTAAAACTAGTATTTTGATGATTTCGATTGACCTACTTTTTCAGTCCACACCCCCAGGTTTGTCCCATCCCTGACTTATTAGCCCTGCACAACGCAAACACTGTTCTCAACCTACTGCTGTTGGACGGCCCGTACTCTAAAAGTGCATTGCGCCAGCATAACAAGTCATTGCACCCACGTGACCAAGGTGACACATTTCCAGCTAACCAGCTAGTTGCATTTCTCTGACCAAAGTACGCGAGCAAGTTATACAAAATCGTTGTAGTCCCCCATCCCGCCCGCGGTCACTTATCCACAACACAAGATCTAGTCATGTAAGAGCCTTAAGATAATGCATATGAATAATAGAATTTTGTTTTGATAGTAGCGTGGAACAAGTTCGAGTAAGTGGATTAGATTAGCCAGTGCCGGATTTAAGTATGTGAAGGCCCCCGGGGTAGGGATTTAGTGAAGGACCCTAACAATTTTTGAAAGCTTCAATTAAGATCCACTTATGAATGATTATATCTAAAAGCATATTTTAAAAGAAAGAAATAAAGTTCTTGTAAATTTAACATTTTCCTTTTTTAAAAATGTTATGTACACATTTTAGTTTGCAAAAGTGTTTTATTTTTTTAGTTTGAGGGGGGGTTAGGCCCTTGGTACACCCACTGTCGTAAATCTGAAGCTTTATTTACTAATTCCTAGCAGGCTACAAGCGTACACTTCTAAATCACATTTTCACCAGCCGTAAGAATGCGAAAAAAAAATTGTAGGAAAAAAAAAACGTAAAAGACCCGCGACTAAATTCGGATATTTCTTTATCTCTTTTATGGAGGCCTCTTTCTTTTGGAGTCCCCAGGGGGCCTACTCTACCTTAAATCTGACCCTGAGGTTAGCAATCTTACCGAGACCGAGACTGCCTGTGGGCAGTTTAGAAGCTTACACCAATAGAGTGTTGCCAAGTCGTACGTAAAGTGGTAACGAGCTATTGGTTTAAACTGTCCACAGGTTGTGACGTTGCAGGTCAGTGTTCAAGCCTTCTCGCTCTTACCTACTGACACTGTTCTATGATTACCCGCCATCTTCCCACTTCTCCCCCAAACACTCACCGGGCTAAAGTTTTTTCTCCACAGACTTTTGATCCAAATTAACCTACACGTTCAACCTTTTCTGGCATATAGGCTGCTATATGTAACACATTGTAGTGGTCTACTCAATCGACTCATACAAACAGCTAGTAAAACAAGGGGAATTCCACAATTCCGAAGAAAGGCTATTTGAATACTGCAATGTTTAAAATAAAATAGCGGCTATGTCTTAATTCAATTTGTGTTTCACTGTAGGCTGCTGCATTGGAGTTTGTTCCTAACGCTCAGTCTAGTCTCTTATTTCTGAGACGCGTGTAATATACTCGACTATATTTTATCCCAATTGGCTTAATAGATTCACAAAGCACATTTAAAAAATTAACCTAGTTCGACCCTGACCAACTGTTGGGTGATTCACTTGTTAGCCTAGATACTAGATCTATCGTCACTGGTTTTATTGTATTGTGTTACTCAGTGTTTGTTTGTTTGTTGTTTTGTTGTTGTTTTTTTTGTAAAAAACAATAGTTCCCGGTACTCAGTTATGAATTGCCTAACTTTTAACTAGTAATAAATTAATAATAAATGTTAAAATACAAGAAAAGTAATAATTTTTCCCCACATTGAAAAAGCTGCCGGTACGCCGTACCGGTGCTTACCGTCACAAAAAAAAACAGTGTTACCTTTTTGAACAAAAAAGACCCTTTTCTTTAAAAAAAAATTTTGTTATTGGTGTAGACCAGAAAATGATTTGTAACATGAAGAATACAACATACTAAAATGGGTCTTTTTATTAGATGTCTAAACCCTACTAACTTAGTTTTCCTGGCATAAAAAAACAACTCACCCCATTCTGTAATGCTCAGAAAATTATGTACAAAATACATTGCATTGTCATTATCCCAATCTTTGCTATTTGCAGTTTTAATTAAATCAACTGTCCCTGGCGTTCCTTAAAGGAGCGTGATATAGTGTCATTAAAGGTCTGACACCAAAGGGAAGAGTAGCTCTGATTTGAAATAAATATCTTCATCGTGTCCTGTCATACGCGATCAGAATTTTAATAGAAAAGTAATTTGATTGTCTGCATTGTTATGTAAACTATATCCACAAATATAGTACCTATGTATACGCGCCTATTCTTTGTCAATTAACTTTTATCACTAGAGATATCCCTTAATTATACAAAGCCTTGAAACTGAATGAAGCTTATGGACATCAAAACCAAATTTCCCTTTTTAATGAGAGTGGAAAAAAGACATCTTTTTTGAATTCCTAGCCGATCAAGACGTTATGAATTTAAAAACCATTCCGATCCAACAGAAGCTAGTAGAAAAAAAATGTTGTGCCTTTAAAATTTTTTTTATAAACATGGAAATTGATTAACCAATATTAGAAGAAAGATCCAAAAATATTCCGACGTCTAAACATGTTACTTTTAATATTGAGTCAAAACTGAAACAATTCAATGTTTGTAAAATGTTTTACATGTTTCGGATATCTCTTCAGATTTGAAAATAATGTCAACCTAGCCCAAACCTCCCTCAGGATGACGAGGGATGGCAGCGGGCAGGGTAAGAACCATCAAGACCATCCGAACAAAGAACGACAGTCCAGTGCGCTTACCGTACGACCAGTTACCAATGACAAAAAAGAGAGAGAGGGGCAGGGAAAGACTTGGAAGACTGTAATGTTTATTTTAAAACAACTTGTACAAATTATATTAAACGTTAAAATTCTATTTTTGGCTGTCAATATGGCAGTTAATTTTTTCTCTTTGCTTCTTCGACATTTGAATTGTGCATTGCAAGAATATTTTCCGCTTCCGTTGTTTGTGACAATGACGGATTTTTATTGGCTTTAATGAAAACCCAACCTCAAACAAAAATTGTTTACGAATTATTTAAAATCATTGAATGAAAGTGTCAACTAAAGTTTCCATTAAGACTGAACACTTTTCAAAGATTTCACTTTTACATTACACTTATAATAAACGAATATCCGCAGTAGTATCCAGGGAATGTCTCATTATGAAGTGATTTCTAACGTGTTTTAAAATTAGGCTAAACTTTAATGGGTTTTTTTTCAAAGGTTAATTTAACCATACCAATTACATCGGACCGTATTATGTAAAAAGTCATTAGCTTGGCCCAACTAGAATTATATGATATTATTTATATACAATATCTCCAACCAGATCCAGAATTCGCCTAGAATACTGTCTTTTACCAAGTCTGCATCTAGATCTATATCACAATAAACTAGAATGTTATATACTATGGCTTAACCAGGAATTTTTCTCCGAGGGGAGTAAATTAGGGCGGTTAAAGTATTAAACAAGTTTAGTCATTTTTTTCAAATTTATCCCTTACAGTTTTAAAATATGAAAAGCAAAGAAATCGATCTGACAAAAAGTCATCCGCTTCCTTAAGGAGGTAATGTCTTTATTAATTAAATATATATATATATATATATATATATATATATTTAAATCTATTCCTCCAAGATTAAAAACATGTAAAAGAGCGATAGAAAGTCCATTATAAAGAATCTCATGTACATCTAACTACCAGGCTAGCAAAATACTTACAAGCTTTGGGCAAAGACATAGCCATCCTGTATGTCACCATATCTCTGATCAACTGGTACATAATATTTGTCTGTCATTGAAGAAATAAGTACAATTTAAGTGAAAGACGTTCAGGAAAGTTGATATAAGATTATGATTGGTTAGTAGTTGAATCATTTAATTTAATACTTTTTTTTGGTTCAATGTTTATTAAAGACTTAAATATCAATATAAAAATATGAATTTGTTTTTAGTTCAAAGAATCAAAATGTTTATTAATCCAAGGCTTTGAAATGTCCACTTATAGTTTAAGTTAAATCTTACCGAATTAATTAAAATTGACATAGCTGAGAAACTTCAAATTCTGTTATACATGTAAAGATCTCGATAATGGCAGGCACAACTTCCATTTTATTGGATATTTTAGAGTTTCCTTACAAGTGAAGGGGAAGCATTATGTCTGTCACTTAAGAAAACACACACACACGGGTAATAATGACTTACATAGGTACCATAGAAATGCCAGAGATCCTCCGGGTAAACTGTAGGGCCTCAGCATGATAAAAGACGCATCCCAGGTGCAGACAATGGCAGTCAAATAAAACCAGGCCAATATCCAGCCCGCCATCTGAAACTTCTTTCCATTCGCTACTGACTTTTGAGTAAAGCCTTTTTGGTCCGAGTACTCTTTGAGGCTTGTAGAATTATGCATTTTTTAATGACCTAAAACAAAACGTTTTGTTCATTTTTAGATTTATTAAAAGATGCTAAAATTAAAGCAACATAATTTCAAAAATTTGAAGTAGCCTATTTATATATAAATCAAATGTGGAAATTATACATGAAAGAAATATATAACTAATATATTTCTGGCTTTCTGTTCTGTAAGCATTGGGATCTGATCCCATGATAAAAATCGAACTCAATATTCGAATAGAAGTCGAGTAAAATATTCAGTTTTTAAATGATAAATATTTGCATTTTAATTTTAAAAGAAAAAAAATGTAGGCTAAAAATTATTGCAGACAAAATTAGACTTGAGCCAATAGAAATCCATAGACTGCTTCTTCTATTGAGTATTTTCAACAGCTCCCTTTAATTTGATTTGCAGACTTACTTTGTTTGTTGTCTGTGTAAAATGTTTTACATGTTTCGGATGTTCCTTCAGAGTTGAAGATAGTTTACTTCCTAATCCAAACCTCCCACAGGACGACCGGGGGATGGGAGCGGGCATATTTTCATTTTTTTTTTTTTTTAACTTTTAATGTTTAAATAACCTTTATAGAGTCCTGCCTCATTTTCTCTTTCTCTCTCTCTCTCTATATATATATATATATATTATTCGGTAATAATTGAAGTTATGTTTACAGTAAATATTTCTAATCGGATGTCATTACTTCTCAGATACATATGCCACATACCAAATTAGAGAAAATACTTTGAGCCTATATGGTACAATAGCTAAAAAAAAAAAAAAAAACTACTCAGAAAACAATGTCGTAGTGTACATCTTGCTCGACTGTTTCGATGTCAATGTGTTATCAATTTTTTTTTCTTCAAAATATCGGTAACTAAAGTTTTGATGACTGAGATATTAAATTAGGGTTACTTTAATGTTACGTGCTAAATACAGATTTATATTGACATAATGACATTGACAATTTTTTAATAAAACAGTAGGCTAAATACATATTTTGGAATCAATATATTTATAACTATTTAAATCTCCTGGAAATTTATAGCGACAGTGTATCTCTAGGAGAAACTGTGAAAGTAGGTTGGATGTTAGTTCCATGCTCGCAAAGAGAAACTGTGAAAGTAGGTTGGATGTTAGTTCCATGCTCGCAAAGAGAAACTGTGAAAGTAGGTTGGATGTTAGTTCCATGCTCGCAAAGAGAAACTGTGAAAGTAGGTTGGATGTTAGTTCCATGCTCGCAAAGAGAAACTGTGAAAGTAGGTTGGATGTTAGTTCCATGCTCGCAAAGAGAAACTGTGAAAGTAGGTTGGATGTTAGTTCCATGCTCGCAAAGAGAAACTGTGAAAGTAGGTTGGATGTTAGTTCCATGCTCGCAAAGAGAAACTGTGAAAGTAGGTTGGATGTTAGTTCCATGCTCGCAAAGAGAAACTGTGAAAGTAGGTTGGATGTTAGTTCCATGCTCGCAAAGAGAAACTGTGAAAGTAGGTTGGATGTTAGTTCCATGCTCGCAAAGAGAAACTGTGAAAGTAGGTTGGATGTTAGTTCCATGCTCGCAAAGAACTTCACTTGAAAAGTTTCAAGGAAACGACTTGCAGCCATGCAGAGCAATATTTTGGGAACAGGACAAACTTCAGCATAGATCCAAATCTTCCGACTGACGTTTACATAAGATAGACATGATGATTCTTATTGTATTAACAGAATTATACTCATAGGCGCAGACGAAGAAACGCTAACAATAGAAATCCCCCCCCCCCCCTTTTGCGGATAATGGTTTTGTCTGTAAGCTATATTACATCAGACAATATGTATGTAGGTCACCACCGGGTTTACATGCTCTTATGAAATACTAAACTCATTCTTAAACTCTGTAATCGTAGACACTCACAGTTTATCATTATTATCAATTGTATTAATTAAAGTGGTACAAAGCCAGATTTAACTATAGGTAATATGCTATAGTTAGGGGCCTTAGGGTCTACAATAAATATTTAGCACCGACATATTAGATATGGTCTTACATAGGGCACCATAAGGGCCCCATATCTCACAAAGCTTTGGGATTTTACAAGTCTAACTACGGCACTGGGAGATTACTATCCCTCAAAAACAAAAACAAAAAACAAAGATTTGACAATAATTTACTTTTGAAATACTTTCTAGATAAGAATCCTACTGAAATATTGTAATAGCTACCAATAGCTATCTCTAAACCATGTTATTAAATGTCCAAGTCCTGTCTCGCCACTTACCAATTAACACAGAATAAAGATCTATCAACCAAATAAATCACAAGACAGACTCGAATTTACGCCGAAGTGATCATACCAACTTTGTTCAACCACAAAAGTCCTACGGCCTGTTTTATCGTTGCTTCTTGGCTAAATGGATTGGGGGTGAGAGGGTGGGAAAGAAATAAAAAAGGGGAGGAGGGGGTTGGTATGCGGGGAGGGGGAAAGAAAAATTGATCTAGTGGTGGTTACGTATGTAAATTTTGACCTTGGAATCACTAGCTCCTCCCCGTGCTACCCTACGTTACATTTGTGAAGAAAAGAAAACAAACGCAGGCCTGGAATGGAGGGTCGTACACACTTAAGTGCAGGCCAACAATGTCTACATGCAAACAACAGGAACACTCATAAACACTGGCGCTCCAGTTCGATTATTTATTTGAGTTTTTTTTTTTTTTTATGTGGTTGCTTTTTTTTTTCTTTGCAAACAGTTAACTAGAAGCTGTTAGGGAGAAAGGCCTGGCCTTGACTTTTTTAAACTTAAAAGTTTGGCCCAACCTACGCCGTTTCACTCTGTGTCTTGATGTGTTGGTGCGTCAGCATTAGCAGTACTTGTGCCTCTCTCTCTCTCCTCACATTCTTTTTCCTCTGTCTCCTGTCACACCTCCTGCCCCCCCCCTCTCTCTCTCTCTCTCACTGTCACTCTTCCTTCCTGTCTACTCAAGCCTAGTGTGTCATCATCCCCTACGGTTGAACCCCTCGGATGACTCCCAAATTCTTTGCTCCTTCTCTCTCTCTATCGCTCTCGTTTTTCTTTATTACACTCACGCTTCCTTCTACTCTCTAACTCTCCATAGGAAGACGCCCCTGTTTTTTTATGGTAAAGATGTATCCACTGAAACGTTTTTGTTTCACCTCTGAGAATACACCCAAAGCACTGAAGATGACGGGCTAGACTTTATCTTGGTTTCATTTGACTTCTTTGTGTTTTTTTTTTAATTGCATTAACACTTGCAGGGGTATAAACAGTGGGGCTAAAAAGGGGCAGGGGAGGGTCAAGACAAGAAATACAAGAATCTCAAGGAATGTAGTCTATTTCTCTTCAACAAAGAATCACATTTTGTAACGAATAATACAGCTTTTACAGCAACGTTTATTACTGCTTCTACTACCATACCTTACACTGAATTAAGATTTCTGTTGTTTCTGCTCTACTTATGTATTGTTACCTTAAGTTTTCCTGGCAAGTCAACTACTGTCGTCTGCTGTGTGATTTTGTTACTTGTAACTCTCCTAACTGGTACTGCTTCCGCTTCACAATGTCTTTCAGACAGGATAATTTAGTTATTTTACAACTATAGTCTATCAGCATCTATGTTTTAATAACTATATACGAATATTACAGTTCTCGCATACCCATTTGACCAGTCAATTACAATCAACGCAATCGCCACACGTGCAGAAATAGAAGTGATAAGATATCGCACGAGACACGAGTCTCTGACTTGATATACTTATTGAACTGACCTAGACATTACTGTAACATTCATTTAGTTTTATGCGCGTTAGGTAAGGGTAAATTAATATTGAAGTAATGCTCTAACTTACGGTCCGCGAGCAAAATCTAGGGTAAAAAGATGCATGCACGCCTAAACGAGGACAGAAAGGGGGACAACGCTTTTAAAAGGACAAAAAATAAACACACACACACACTTATGGCCTTACCAAATAAAATGGAACTTAAAAAACGTAAAAATTTATTTGAAAAAAAAAATTGTGAATCTTAGGCTGTAAAATTACAATAGTAAGTATTCTTTTTCTTAGACACCGTAACATATAAGTACTTTGTAAGCTCTGACTTTGGACAAAAGGGAAAAGACAGTGCATCAAAAACTTTTTTTTTTTCAAACAAAATTCACAGATCTTGAGGAGCTGTAAGTAGCAGGATCATTTTCCAATATACAACCATGAGAGTTCTTGAATGACGTCTCAAAAAAAAAAACATGTCGTCTTATCAACTTGCAAATGGTTTTAAGCTGCAGTACTGTTTAAGCAACTGAATATCAATCGCACGAACACATTGTTCCTTTAGGTACTGTATACATGACAATGCTACATCTATACAGTGCAGTACTCAGACTTAACCCTAAGCTATTTGACATATGGGGCCCATAGTAATCCAAAGAACGAAATTTTTCCGTAGCTTTCTCTTCGAAATGATTGAAAATAGCCATGGGGCCATATTTTTTTTTGGTGGGGGGTCCCAAGCAATTAATAACCCTAAGTCAAATCCGGTCCAAGTCGAAGTGTTACAGACTTTTTCAAAACTACCGCCAGCAGTATATAAAGAAACCACAGAGACTCGGCTCAATAGGACTTTAATTTTTTTACTGCTTTGGTGCGTGAAATGTATGTCATAAATTTATGTGGCCCTCGAGCCGAAGATAGATGTAAGTTGGCCACCAATTGGTAGTCAAATGTCTTGCCAACATTTTTTATTATTATTGTTGGCGTATCGTAATGTGTGAATCCAATGAAGTAAAGACTCATTTATCAAATGAAGTAAAGACTCATTTATCATGCGTATCCGAACCAAGAGGCCCCGGGCTCAAGTCTTGATGAAGACTGAGATTTTGAATTTAGCAGGATTTTAGTTGGAAAGAGTTAAGGGGGTTGGTCTTTGTGCTAGCCACATAACACCCTCTTTAAGTGGTCGCCATAAAAACAAATTAGCTTTACAGCATATGCCCACATAATTGTTTTACGTACAAGAAAAGAACAATAATGAGTGTAAATTGTGTTGTATGTTTTATCTTCCCAGCATTACAATGTATCATGGTACACGACCATCACTTCACTGACGCTGACATTACTTTCTGGATAACTGACCTCTAGATCTACTTCGGCCACCGAAACAGATGACCTTTACATTATCTGTCATATAGATCACAAGGTTTGGGTACCTTACAGTACTTACTTTATCTAAAATTACCTTTCCTCAGCTTTAAAACAGCAATATCTTAACTCTGACCACTATATAGGTCACTGGAGGTATGTCAAATAGGTTAGTTTCGCTTTTTCTTTATAACGCATAGAATATAATGTTTTTAAATGTTGGTCTCTAGTTTAGGTTAGGTCCTGCATGTAACATTTTTTATTAACGTATTTTGCTCTGACGTAGGTCCATATTCAAATAGCTTACCATACCACTTTGCTTTCTTGAACAAGAAAAAAGGTAAGCTACACCGTTCTTGTCTAATTAGTTATGTATTTTTTTAGATGTCAAGTTAATTCCTACTTACATAAACTAGTTTATGTAACATGAAAGCATATGACCTGAAAATTCTTTTTTTTTTCAGAAACATACAAGCTCACAAAATAAGGAGCAGGCATATTTATATAAAATTCAAATTGCTTGACAGTTAGGTTATAGCCTGCATTTAATGATTCTCACACGCACTTACCAATTCGTTTAAGTATGTTACAAAAAAGTTAAATAGGTAACTAAAGACAGTTTATAAAATATAACAATTTAACAATGTTTTGAATATTGGACAGTATTAGATAGAGCTCTCTTCCTGTTGACCCATTAATTCATGGAATTAAACAAATAACAAGCAATAGAAAAAAAGAATGTATATATTTTTTAAAGTTAATTTTTTACATTTCCCTCTTATTAGCTTGCAAACTCTTCATGAATAGTGGTCACGGATTTGGAAAACGGCTGGAAAGATTTTCCTAGAAATTTGATAGTTTATCTATATATTTGGTGAAACAATGACCAGCTATTTGGTCACATATTGTAAAGTCTTGTTTGATCGTTATAATTTTTCACAATATATTCATCTTAAAAATTAATATTTGACTCTTTGATCGCACTTTCAGCGGAAATTCCCGAACTCGACTCTACTGTTTCTTTCTATTCAGTAATGAGAAAATAAAGAAATAGAAGTTCATGAACATTCTGGGCACCAATTATGTAGAAATTAGCTACAGTGTACTAGAAGAGCTAGATTTTGCAAGTTCACTGGAAAGACTCCTTGCAATAATGAAGCATTACAAGAAATAAATAGAAAGAAATTATCGACCAGCATCAGTTTCTTAAATGAGAAATTGATTTTTTTAAAAAGTTTGTTATGTTATTTGTTTTCTTAAATTTTAAAAAGTTTAGAGCGGATCTCTATTAAAGTTTTTCACATTGACATTGCCTTTCAGAAATGTTCTTCATTTAAACTTAAAGTATTTCCTACCTTACTGTGGAGATGATTCTGAAACACCAAAAGATTAAAACTTTTAAAGTTATTGTCCTGCAACAAGGAAGTGGCCCATGTCTCCCTACAAAACATCGGTATGGTGTGTTAGGATTCGCTGGAATCAAAGTTTTCGACTATTCTGCTAATCCATTATCCATTCCAGTTGCACTATGGAGGGACCTGATCTGTTCTGGCACATCTTTTCAATTCTCATCTATTCTGGGCTTGACGTCTCCATGCTCGGACTTTTAGCGGTTGTAGATCCGCCTCTACATCATCAAGCCACCGTACTTGTGGTGTCGCAGTCGGACTCCTGCCTTTTGGTTTCTTCTACATCAATCGTCCCTAAAGTTTGCATACAAGCTCATGCTCATTGACAACATATGAATCAATAAAAAAAAGCCAAAAATTAATTAATAAATAAGTCGTAATCGATATTTTTTTTAATTAAACTGTACCAAGGGGATCTAAAATTTTTGTCTTATTTCCCAATTTCAGAAATGATTTTTCATTTTACAAAAAAAACAACAACATTTGGACTAATGATTTACCCTCACATGACGGAATACTAAATTGTCTGACCTTACACACGGCTAATTCATTACATCGATGGTCAAGTGTAAGGCTAAATTCGACGAAGAAATAATTAGTAAAAAAAAAACCAAAAAAAACTTATTAATACTTATTTATAATTAGAAAATAAAGTAGAAAAAAAAAAAAAAAAGCGTTTGGTTCGAATTTTATTTTGTAACTTAGCAACACATCCAACGCTTTGATTGGTCTACTTTTTTTTTTGCGTTTAATATAGATCTATCATCTAAGCGTTGTGTTTTTGAAAATAATAATATTTATTATTAAATCTTCTTATCCCCTTAGGTTTTCCCTTAGCTTGAAACCCTAGTCAACCTTCAACTTTATGAACGTCTGCACAAGGGAATTCTCGTAATAAAGGTCAAGGACGAAACATTTTCATTGGCTAAATTTATTTTTTCTTTCCCTATTGTTTGTACTGTTACAGCCTTGAAGCGCGTCCTCTAAATGGTAAAGACTTATAAGGAATATTTTGTATGTATTTATAGTGTGTTTTCTTTAGCGCTTCTCGTATCAGCACTTTAGCAGAGCTGTTTATTGACTTGAAGCCTACTGGAGAAGTATGATGGCTTAAAAAAACTTTATTTTTTTTTTAATGCACCTAGATTTATGCGCCGTTGCCTACGACTCCGCCTGCCAAGCAAGAAGTGAATACCAGAATGAAAGAAAATAAATTAGGTTTAGGAAAGTGCAAACTTGTGCGTTCGATAAGGAGAGCGGGAAGGAATTAATGTGTGTGTGTTAGTGCGCCTTGTCATTTCCCGCGCAGTAATCACAACGCAGGTGTGAAAATATGACAGCCGTGTATATATGTGGTAATGCAAGAGTTAGTGTCAGTGAAAATCCCAGAGTTAATCTTTCAAGTGATGCATAAGAATGTATGTATGTGTGTGTGTGGTAATGCAAGAGTTAGTGTCAGTAAAATCCCAGAGCAAATCTTTCAAGTGATGCATAAGTAAAAAACAAAACGTGGGAGACTGAGAGAAAGTTGAACGTAAATATTTACTTTTAGGTCAACTTTTAGGTCAACTTTTGGTTAACTTTTGGTTAACTTTAGCTAAGTCAACTTTAGGTTAACTTTAGATCAACTTTAGGTCAACTTTAGGTCAGCATTAGGTTAACTTTAGGTCAGCATTAGGTTAACTTTAGGTCAGCATTAGGTTAACTTAAAGTCAACTTAAGCTTAACTTTAGGTCAACTTTAGGTTAACTTTAGGCTAACAAATGTAGCACAGTTTGTTAAAATCCCTAAATTTAGACAGAAGACGAAAAAAAAAAACAACATAAAACACCGAACCCTAACTTACAAATACAAAAACTCAAACTAATAAAATACCCAGAAAGACACAAAGATAATGACATATTTCTTTCTCCATATGCTAGGACAAGTTCCTACAAGTGCTCCTTTTTCTCAAAAGTGTCGTTAAAGCATGGAACGGGTTGACTGAATCAGCCAGAAAAACTAATGACTTAGCAGAGTCTTAAGTCTCTAATTAATTAATCTGCTTGACTAGATTAGCTCATGGATACACGCCATGTATAGTCTCTTTTGAAGGGACGTTTGTAATTTATAAGATAAGATAAGGTCTATTTTTAGTAAAGTTTATCTTTTTTAAAAGGCAAAACAAAAACAAAAAAACTTCATCTCATCTTATCTTATATAATGCAGACGTTACTTCAAAAAAGAAGATGATTACGTCCTATGCGTCATGCATTTAGTCATGCATATTAACCAATGACTTAAATTCTGCCAAGTCACTGGTTTCCTGGCTAGCTCAGGCAACCCATTCCATGCTTTAATAGCACTAGGGAAGAAGGTTGTTGTATAGTTGAGTGGCCGGGCTTAGTGACTGCCTATGTCTAAATCTGCAATTTGAAAAAAAAATGTATAGATTTTATGTCTAACTTTAAAGATGTCAGTTTTGAAAACCTTTAGCCTGGCTTAGCTATCTGGTTACAATAAATATATGTAGAAGATTCTGAAATTCAATCTTGTTTTCTTTAATATCATAGTTTGTCAACCATTCTAATGTCCTCTGTGTAAGTCCTCTATGTAAGTCCTCTTATCTTATCTTATATAATACAGACGTTACTTCAAAAAAGGAGGTAATTATGTCCTAAGCGTCATGCATTTAGTCATGCATGTTAACTAATGACTTAAATTCTGCCAAGTCACTGGTTTTTCTGGCTGGCTAAGGCAACCATGTTCTAATAGCACTAGAGAAGAAGGAGCATTAGTAGGTTTAGTCTGTTCATTCTATGAAAGTCCTCTTGTAGGCCTGATCTGTGTTATCTTTCAATGCCTCTTAGCGTCTTTTATCTAAATGTCCTTTGCTAATGACATATCTTTGTGTCTTTATATATAAGTAAGTAAAACTGATAGCTTAGTGGGGTTTTTTTTATGTCACACTTTGCCACCTGACCCTAAGGATTGAATATTCTCTATGTAACTTTTCTGAATACATAACATTATGTCTTTTCTATGCGTCAGAAATGAAAACATTACAATATTCTGTATAATCTTTAAGCAACCTTCAATTTGAATTTTCAGTTTTTTTATGTTTTATTCAAGTTTGGCATTAAGAAATTAAAACGCCTACAACAGACGAGCAGAACAAAACCAATAGTGGCTTTGTCTATGGGGACCGCTAAAATCTAGTAAGATAATTTTAAAATCATTTGTGTTGCACAAATGATACTTAAACAATAGTTTAGTCCAAACGAAAACGTCCTCTAAATATGTGTTTTATTTGTACTACACACAGAAGTATGAGAAACAATTAACCAGGAAAAAATTACATTTAGTGTGTGTGTGTGTTTGTTTCCCAAACTTTTTCCTTAATGGAACACTTCGCACATTCTGAGTATTTAGCGGAACACTTCGCACATTCTGAGTATTTAGCGGAACACTTTGCTTATTTTTTTCGAAAATTCATTCACGTGGTCTACTAGTTAATTATTCCAGCAGTTCGTGGAGAGAGTGACAGAGAGAGACAGACAGACAGACAGGTAGATAGATAGATAGATAGACAGACAGATAGATAGATAGATAGATAGATAGATAGATAGATAGATAGATAGATATTGGATGTATGGTCGGAGGGACAGATTGATAGATACATACATTATTGGTACTGCTGAAGATATTGAATGAAAAGCTTTTATATTGGAAGTTTTGTACAGGTATCTCGTCATTAAAAGGAACTATCAGAATGAATTTAAAAACGATACGAAAGAAAAGGAGAGAGAGGGGGGGGGGGAGGGTAAATGAACACAACATAAAGTGGAAAATAATCTAACACTAAGGCAAGCGATATTTCATTGACACACATTTGAAATCTGTCTTGAAACTAGGACTTAACTAACAGGTACAAGAGAGAGAGAGAGATGGATAAGTTACATCTAATGGAGTAAAAAAAAAATGACTTTCTCTTCACCAGACGAACACAGACATTAATTAGTTTTCGTTCTCCATCTAATGTTCCCCGTCCAGCTAAAAACAAACACATACAACAAGTGCGGAGAGGTCGCAACATAGAATGTGGGAACAACCTTGTTTCTTTTAAAAATACAGTTATTTTATGTTTCTACAGCTGATATTGGCCTATATAGGTTCTAGGCAATGCATTGATATGCAAGTGTGTCGAATTGTGGCGTCTTTTTTTTTTTTTATTCCTTGGGGAAAATAACTTTGTTTCTATTATTTACTTTTGTTGTTTATATCATCAGGTTATTATGATTTTTATTGCAGTGGAAATCCTCCCTTTTTTTTTTATAACCTTTTCGATATAGGTTTCATATGAAAATATTGTGTCTAGTTGAATGTGCATATTTTTATGTGAATAAACTATATCCAAGAGTTTGATATGTCATAAGTATAAAGTATATAGTGTCATCTAGGAAATAGTCTTTAAGCATTATTTACATTTGTTAACAACAAGGTACACTTTGTCAATGTGGTGGGGTATGCATTGACTTGATCAGACCATACAATTGGAAGTATGGGATACATGGACTTGATAAGACCATACAATTGGAACTTTGGAATACAAATAGAACTTTGAAATACTAAAAAGATTATGGATACAAAAGGAACTATAGAATACCAGTGAACAATGAAATACAAAAGGAACTATACAATACCAGGGAAACTTTAAACAACTAGCATTACACAACGGCTACGTCCGTTGATTTGTCCCTAAGCTTTATATTGTTTATTATGACCAGAACATCCATTCTTCTATTTTATTTTAACTTTCAATAATTGGGCCACGTTTTAACGCTTCCCCTTACATACTGTTTAGCCCGTGAATTCTAGTATCTGGTACAATGAAAAGAAACGACCCTCCCCCCCCCCCCCCTTTGTCTCTCTCTCTCTCTCTGGAACCATTTTGGGAAAAGACCCAAAGTAAAATACAAAGGTTTGATAGAAAGTTAACTGTGTTGCTGTTTTTCGCAAACTTACGGCGTTCAGGCTGTGAATTTGTGAAAACCATCCCGTAAAAGGCACCTAAGGGGCAAGGTATGAACTGGCTATAACATTCTGTATATATTTAAATATATATATATAAGAAACAATACAAAAAATGGGAACTATGTATTATAAGGTATATGTTTAAAGAAACTTTAAATACAAAGGGCCTTTTGTGGAAAAAGTTGAGAAACACTGTTGAAGATTAATGATTTGTAATTTGTGAGCCTGTGAGGTTTTGTGCTCAATAAAGGCATCAGACATTGAAGGGGCAGTAAACAAGATAATAAAGGAAGTTTTGCGTTACACATAGAAGCGTTGGCGACCTTAGTGCAACAGTACCGATGACAGATGTATGTGTCTATCATGTCTGACCTTAGTTAACTGTACAAGTGGGGGGGGGGGGGACATTTACAATTGATGACTCGCTGGCTGTAAATAGCTTTGTTAATAGCATGGTTTGTTAAAACGTTTAGTTGTTTATATTTGAATGAGTGATGTGTCAGGAACTTGAAGATAAAGAATATATATCAATACAACTTTTGAGGTGATTTTAGTTGTTGTAAAAGTGAGTTTCTGTCTGGCGAGTGGATGGATGAAACAAAATATGTAAACATAACTATAATGTCCTGTAGGTCAGTTGTGTACACTTTTTACATTGTAGAGCAGCCCATTATACATTGTAGAGCAGTGTCTCCCAAACTGTCTTCCGAGGAACCTCAACCCTAGTGTTCAGCGAGGCCAGAGTAGGTGTTCCGCGAACTATTGCAGTAATTAATGAGGTCTGCACGTGTATTTATTATGAAGTAAATGAAGAAAATATTTTTTAAATCAGTTCCTCTAGGTAACGAACAATTTTTTTTGGAACAACTTGCAAGTTGAACTGACCTAGGTTCTGACTTACTTTGAACCAAAGATACATAGATCAACCATTCAATGATTTCTGGTTGAGTTCGTCTGAAGAGTTCCACAATGTTTTAAAACAAGCTGCTCGTTAGTTTACTCCCTTGCCTGGCAGCATATTTCTGCTCAGCAGGGTTTTCTTCTTATGTTGCAGCAAAATCAGTCTACAAACAGACTTGATGCAAAACGTTAGATTTTAGAAATACATCTTAGCAATATCCTGTCTGATATCAAAAAGTTATAATCTTGAAGAACACAATATCATCAATGACAATTTTTTCCCCTTAGTTTCTGTATGCATTTTATTATAGCCCCATATAGGCTATATATTTTAAATAAATAGTAAATATACATTTTGAATAAATTCTAATTAAAAGTATTGTTGAAGAAATAATCCAATCTAAAAAATGACCAAAATGTTCTACTGTATTCTTAAAAAAATAAGAAGTGCTCTGTTAAAGAAAAAGTTTGTCACTGTGTGTCTTGACACGTTCTAAGAACTATTGTGTATAACTTTGTCTTGACACATTCTGAAAACTTTCCCTATTCCACAGTGTGTCATGACACAATCTGAGAAATATCGAAGTCACAGTGCCACAGTATCTAATGATTTGATGCTATAATTATAAGATTTAACTTAATGCTAAAGTGTGTCATGACACATTCTGAGAAATATCCTCGTCCCACAGCATATCATAAAACATTTTCTGCCTGAGAACTATCTCAGGATCACAGTGTGTCATAATACTTTCTCTGAGAACTATCGCACTATCACAGTGTCATAATACTTTCTCTGAGAACTATCGCACTATCACAGTGTCATAATACTTTCTCTGAGAACTATCGCACTATCACAGTGTCATAATACTTTCTCTGAGAACTATCGCAGGATCACAGTGTGTCATAATACTTTCTCTGAGAACTAGTGTAGTGCCACTGAGTGTCTTGACACGTTCTAAGGACTATTGTGTATCATTGTGTGTCTTGACACTTTCTGAGATCTATCAGAGTGTCACATGCTCATTCCACAAAAAGCATGCATTAGTCAATGTGGTCCCAAGACAGATTTCTATAGTTGAATGTATATTAGGCCTACAATTTACAATTTTTTTTTGTTCTAGTGAATAGCTTGAATAGCTGAAAGAACTTAACAATAGGTTACTTTGTTGTCTGGGCCACGGACTTTTTTCAGTACTAGTATCTAGTCGTTTGCCAGATTTTTTTTTGGGGTGGCAGGTAGTGGGAGAAAAGAAAATAGGTCAGTCGCTAAATGCATGTTTGGTACATGCATATTAGAATATGCCGGTATGCATCCATAGTTCTATTTAAAGTATGTAGAATCTGAGGTACCATAATTCTCAGACGTTTTCCCAGTCTCGATGTAGATATATGGAAGGAATGTGAATGGTGATGTCTATATATAAGGTCAAGCCATGAAACTTTATGGAGAAAGCGTCTTAAGAACTTTCAAGCAAAAAAAAATACAATCGAGCAAAAAGTTTTTTTTTTTTTTTAATCTGCTAAATATAGAAAATCTAGGCCGACGTCTAAAGATAAAAGAGTCCTTGCTTAGCAATGTATAAAAATATATCTATAATAATAACTTTTGATAAATCTAGGCTTCTGGATGCACGGGTTTTCCAATCGTTGTTCCAATATTGCTAAAGTAGGGCCAGAAACGTAAAGGAAAAAAAAAGTTGTCCAGATATAAGGTGAAATTGTAGGAGAGAGGTAAATAACGAATGAACTGACGAGATGAACTAGGCCGTCGCAGTAGGGTGAATATGAAGATAGAATATGTCCATGTTGTACTCATGAAATAAATAAAGAAATAAATTATGGCTTTTATATAGCGCTACTTTCATGCTTATAGCAGGATTAGGATTGGTCTAATCTCATTTGTGGACCAGTGGGGGAAGGGGGTATCTAGGAGAAGGTTTTTTCCGTGCTGCCTTTAGACGCTCAGTAAACACAATTCTGCCCGAGTCTGGTGTCGAACTTCAAGCCCCCTTCATATGTAGGCAAGTTCAAGCGCACTTAGCCTCTCGACCACGACTCCCACAAATAGGTGAAGCCTTCATTATCTGCTGGCGTGTGAGCATTTAAAATTATAAAGAATAAGATGAGTAAAAATATTATTTCAGGCCCAATGTTGAAAAATTAGCTGAACTGTTTAATATTAGATCTGTGAAAAAAAAAATTACTGAAAAACCTGAGTGTATTCATGAAATCAATTCTGTGCCTTTTTCAGAAGTTAATTCCTGCTATTGAATTTCATATTGTTATTTTAATATATAACATTATTACATTATTGTCATCATTATTGTCATACTGTGTGCTTGTATATTTTGATGGCTTGGATTGTTATTAGGTGCTAGATAACCATTTCACTGTTGGTGAATCGCTCGATCTGATAGTTGCTGTTTCGTTGTTCATTATTATTGTTATAATTACAATTTATAATCTATATTACAAGTTACATTATTATTACTTTCCCTTTGATTTCATCTTGATCATGTGTAGATTGTTATTATTTATAACTTGTACTGCCTTTGTGCTTTGTGGTGAAACAAATAAAATGGCAAAATTGTTAAAATGGTTAAATTGTTGAGGAGTTCAAAAGGGAGACCTGTAACGTTTTCCCCGCCCCCTTTGGTTTTCCACGTACACTTAACAACCCCTCCTCCTCCTCCTCCGCTCCAAATTCCAAAAGTCAAAAGTTAGCCCCTTAAGAATTTGATTTTGTGCAACAACTGGTCATGACACAACTTCAATCTATAAACGTAGCAATCTTCTGTTTATTTCTTTGAATTTCTATCTGGTTGAAATAGCCAGGTCTTTATTGTCCTTTCTGAGATGAAACTAACATTCAAAAAGCAATCTTTAAAGGCACAGTCCCAGTTCAAAGAAATAGAGGGAAAGGCAAAAGATGGGTAGATGAGTATTCTTCTTCTTTGCAAATGTCGTACGAATTGAATCAAAGACACTTGTAACTCTTCCATCGGCCTGTCTGAACTACTGTACTTTCTGGGAGGGATCCAAGCAGATGTAAACTTCTTACAGCCCTATTACCAATGGCTCTTATCCTAAGACGCTTGAGTTAGAGGAGAGGCCGAGGTTCAAGCACAACGGGGAAACTACCCAATACTTTGTGTACAACAGTCGTGCGAGTGTGTCCGCCATAAAACGGACCCTAGAGGAATGATGTTTAGATAGTGACATATTTGTTAGGGGCTCTACTCCATCCATCCATCCATCCATCCATCCATCCATCCATCCATCCATCCATCCATCCATCCATCCATCCATCCATCCATCCATCCATCGACTCGAGTCAAAAAATTTTTAAAAAGTCTAAGACGAAAAATACAAAAAAAAAACTTTAATAGACCCCCCCCCCCCCCCCGGCATGCAACAACTTGGTCTGCATAAGACGTAGAAAATTATGCAAGTCGCAACTGGGTTAGGGTAGTCACGTGACCTACTGCACCCATTCCTTCAATGTTCGTAATCGAAGACTATTCCTTATTTATATTTATGACTGTTATATTCTTAATGCGTTATAAGCTTCCATTATGCTTGCCCTGGGTGTTGCAAAATATGTAGGTCACAGATGGGGCTGCGCATCCACGGGAAATACTGCATTCCTCACTAATCTTCGGACTCGAAGACTAGCCTTATTATATTTGTTATCAGAGCAATAAATATGAAGAGCACTGGAATGAAATTGTAAATGGCCGCTTTAGTAACCTTCTTGAGGTTAGAGACTATACGGTGTGAAGATAATTAACACATTCATGTACACATAGACTATCATTTATTTGCATCATCTGTATCTTTCAAAGCTACTAATACATGTCTAGATCAGTGCATGAAAACCTGTGAAGTACATAAACTGTGACTCATCAGACCTCTCCCCTCTCTCCCAATGAGATGATCACGGTGATAAACTCACGTTTTGTATCGTTTGATAGGACATATTGAACCATATGGACCCCACCATTGTAGCGCCTTACGTGGACAATTCGCTTTACAAAACTGGGACAAGTTATGCATAGACTAAATCTGGGACATACAGAAAACAAGACTACATTGTACTTACTAACACAAGGCTGCATCTATATATATATATATAAGTAAAGTTCCCCAGCTATAGGGCAGACGATGTAAAGGTCATCTGTTTCTGTGGCCCATGGTTAAAGAGGGTATCATGTGACCAGGACAACGACCAATCGTCTTTTCATTTCCCCAATTAATATCAAGTAGAACTGGGTGGACTTTGATGCGCCATAAAGGTTCCGAAATTAAAAATCCCAGCCTTTACCAGGATTCGAACCCGGGACCCCCGGTTTGTAGTCGAAGATGAAGACATTTTTCCTTTCCTATGAACTCGACAATTGCTATGGGGTTTCCAAGCCTCGCTTTAAAAAACCTGCCACGTACATGGCAGTAGGTAGGTTTTGTTTGCTGCAGACATGCCTGCTTCTGAGATCTATGTCCTCACGTCATATCTTGAAACTTTGACATGACTTCACGCCACGAGGATCAATCGAGAGCTATTGTTTCCAAGCCGTGAATGTCCTTGAGGGAGCTCTTAAGGATGTCTTTGGGCGCTTTCCTTCACAAAAATTTGAAAATCCCCCGGGTCCCTACTTGAGAAGGGCCCCAAAAATGAGTGTCCAAAATGCGTTTTTACTTTAAATATTACGCCATTATCTGATGTCATGATGTTGAATGTCAAAATGCAGGGGACTCTTAAGAGGTCAAGTCCCCGGGCCCCCAAATCCATAGCTGCGCCACTGTTAGGGAGGCGATTTTCAAGCAAACAGTCTACATGTCCAGCCAAAAGCAATTGGGACCTTTTTGTTGTGGCATGGATCCTTCTCAGGACCGCGAACCATTAAAATGGAAAACAAAATTCATTGTATTGCACTTAAAAGTGACTACTTAGAAATGTTCTTATATAGGTCTGCAGCAGTACCGCCCTGTGACATGTAATGAGTCTTCTTAGAAATGTTCGGAGCCAAGATGATGTCTATGAGCTCAATAATCATCAGTACACCAACTTTGGGGGCTGATATCAAAGTTTGAGAAATATTGTCAATTTATTTAACTTTCACATCTGCTTAATGTCCAAGCTAAGGTTCTCATACTTTTTTTTTTTATGGTCATTTTCAATTGTTTGTAGTAGGCATATATCTTGTTAATGCTCACTATTTGAATTGAAATAAACACTAGGGCATATTGACTCAGGTGAAAAGAATATAAATGTCTTTCTCTGAATCTCTCTCTCTCTTTCTCTCTCCCCTTGTCTCTCTCTCTAAATCTCTCTTTCTCTCTCTCTTTCTATCTCTCTTTCTCTCTCTCTAAATCTCTCTTTCTCTCTCTCTCTCTCTTTCTCTCTCTCTTTCTATCTCTCTTTCTATCTCTCTTTCTCTCTCTCTAAATCTCTCTTTCTCTCTCTCTCTCTCTTTCTATCTCTCTTTCTCTCTCTCTAAATCTCTCTTTCTCTCTCTCTCTTTCTATCTCTCTTTCTCTCTCTCTAAATCTCTCTTTCTCTCTCTCTCTCTTTCTATCTCTATCTCTCTCTCTCTCAATTTTTCTCTCTCTCTCAATTTTTCTCTCTCTCTCTCTCTCTCTGTCTTTCACACTCACGCCAAGTGTTACTATCTCCTCTTTAATTGAACCCTTTCCCTGGAACACTAGAACATAGCCAAAGCCAAAGCTCTGAGTTTTAAAAGTTTTTTTTTTTTTTGTGTTGGTCCCATTGATCACGTGACCTACTTCGGCTGCCTGTAAATCTGGTCGCTAACTGTAATGTCAAGTTCGACAGTACGGAGGGAAATGTTTATGTGACCGAACTATTCGGGCCGCTCGAACCTGGCAACTGGCTTTCAAGGTGACATGCACTCTATATGACCCGAAGACTTTGAAAAAGAAGAGATCTAATTACATCCAGTACTAGTGTACCTAATCTCGGAACCCCTTTAGTTTTACTGAACAATTTGTTGACACTACTCTTTCAATTCAGAACAAAGCAACTGCGTATAAGAAATATATATATATATATTTGGGGTGGAGTTTGACGTGCAAATTCCAATGTGTAACAATAATGCTCAAAACATGGCCCGAGAGTCATATCCAGCCCGCGACTATAACATGATACACCCTTGAAACTACTGGCTCAGTGTATATCATGAAGTCTCATAGGATCAGTTCTTTTGGAGTCGCGAGTTTTACAAAACGTATATCAACTCACTGTAACTGTCTGTCTGTCTGTCTGTCTGGTGCAAATTTTTTACACGTTATTTCTACAACTTCCCATTCTCGGATCAAATTGAAACTTGAAGCCATTATTCATTGTCCCTGACATGACTGGAATCTATAATACAATTAACCAATTAATTAAATAGTGGTGATCAATCAAGTTTGTCTGATTTACAGAAATGGAAATAAATCGTACAGCATTTAGAGGTAGGACTGTATATGTGCAGTTTTTCAATTAAACAATGTTTTTTGTTTTTTTTTAATTAAAAGTATTTTTTTACAAAGCTTATATTAACTTGTCTGTCTAGTAAAATGTTTGTACACATTATTTCTCCCACAGCCAATCTCGGATCAAGTTGAAATTTCGCACAACCATTTTTAGTACCTGACAAAACATGAATCAATAAAAAGAATTAACTAATTGTTCATTAGTTGTTGGTAATTAATTAATTTGTTTGATGCCAAAATGGAAGTTAATCCTTAAGTATTAGGGTTTCGCCCATCGGATGAGTGTAGGCACTACACGTATTTTCTGCCACCCATTCTCGGATCAAGTTGAAACTTTACAAACCTCTACATTATTGAGATAAATAGTTGTGAATGTGGAGTTCTTCCCATCAGATAAGTTTCCTTTTTAAAATTATTTTTTATTATATTTTACTTGTTTTAATCCTTTTTTTTTTACGGACATTACTGTCATTTAAGGCCCGCCCGTAAGCAATAGCCCCCAACGGCGCATGAAGTGTTGGCCCTCTGGGCCCACTGGGCATTTGTTCTGCATGTGGGAAGCGTGGTCGAGAGGCTAAGTGCGCTTGAACTTGGCTTGGCTTGGCTACGTAGAAAGGGGCTCGAGGTTCGACACCCGACAGAGTTGTGTTTATTAAGCGCCTAAATGCAGCACGGAAAACCAACTCCTAGATACCCCCTCCCCCCCACTGGTCCACAAATGAGATTGGACCAAAGCGCTCTGAGCATGCTATAAGCATGAAAGTAGCGCTATATAAAAGCTATAATAATAACAATGTAAGATTGTGCTTGTAAGATTGTGTCCCTCAGTCCTCTAATATTTATATAGTGGCCTTTAATTAACATAACTAATGATTCAGAGACATTTTGCATGAAAATTCAACAAACTGGATAATAAAAATTTCTGCTATCGCGGGGTCCCCTGCGTAAGTTGCCCCACTAGCCACCCCAGTTGGCCGTCTCTGGTTGTATGGTCACTATTGCAATTTTATTTTAAGAGTCTATCCCAACAAGGATCCAGATATGTATAATTTTCATGTAACAACCGTCAACGCTCTTTTTTTTATACAAACTCACAGTTAAAATTAGTTTATTTAGGATACCTCACTTTTGCTAGTGACCTCAGTTGTCGAGCAATTTACATCCTTGGGCTTTTGCCTTGTTTCTTTTGCCCCACTTTGTGGGCTTTCTTAGCCTCTTTGTGGGCTTTCTTAGCCTATTTTTTATTCTTACTTTTATGAATATATCTATCATAAGCGTAGCCGGGGGGGGGGTGAGTTTAAAACCCCCTACTAGGGGGGTTTGACTAAAACCCCCTACTAGGGGGTTTTGAGTTTAAAATCCCTACCAAGGGGTTTTGAGTTTAAAACCCCCTTCCAGGGGTTTTTGCAGTTAAATCCCCCTCTTCTATAAAACAAAAAAAAATGCAAAACGACAATTCCCAAATTCCAAGAGCACAGTTAATGAAGATTTTGATTTTAAAACCCCCTCCAAAATTTACGATAAACTCCTTTCTTCAATATAAAAAAAAGCCTTTTGATTACTGTTTCCAACATTCTTGAGTACACCATCATAATTGTACGTGTCCCATTTTGTCTTGTTTTTACTGACTCTCAACACATTTAACAACCAATGCTTCCGGCGGCCATTTTATTTTTTATATAATTAGCCCACACAGTTAAAAATTGTAGTGTAAACTTTCTTTTTCTTTCGGAAGTGTAGAGCATCGTCCAGTAAGAAATTTTGTAGTGTGGTTGACTTTATATGTGCTGAATTATAATACTTTTTTAGTTTTAAATATTTGATTATTTAAAATTTAATTGCAATCGAAATAATTAATACATCCACTAATATTTATTTTGGATCTATACCTTGTGCTGTGTACTTTATATCATTGTAATGTCAATAAGCATCGAAAAAGAGTTGCCTATATCAGAGATTCTCAAACTTTTTTGACCAGGGGACCCCTTCATATAGTTAAAACTTGCTCACGGGCCACAGTTTGAGAAACACTGGCCTATATAAACAGATGTTTAATTCGAAAGAATACTAATTATAACAACTATTCTAGAAAGATTAAACTCAAAATGCGAAAAGCATTTTAAAAGTTAGTTAGTTATTTTAATTGCGGTTTTGGTGTTTGTTAATTGTAGTCTTCTAAATTGTGACAGTTTTGTAAATTGTGACTTATAGTTTTGACCATATTTGAACTAGGAACATAGTGTGAGTAAATATTAGAGAATGAATTATGTTTGATTTACTATCGAATTTAAATTGTTACCAATTTATCTATCATAGTTGCAATGCTTCAAAACTGTTCCAAATGTTACCTGTCGCTGCTGGTTTATCATGCGTGACAAAGAGTTTCCTTCAGTTCACCCATGTCAAGGTAACTTACGACATTTTTGAACCTGTTCGTTGGGCTGGATTTTCTAGATCAAATGACTTATGACTTCACTATCCAAAAAGTGGTTTGAAAAAAAACAAACAACTTCGTGGTAATAAAAGTGCGGGAATTTATCATACGTGGGTTTTATCTGGGCTAAACATTTTTCCCCTTTTTAAACTCAGGTCCATTTTTTTTCTACATGGAGAGTCCACTTGATACAAAAATAAAATATAGACTAGAGATAGGCTCTGCCATTAATAGAGTTCTAGTTTATGTGAAATATAGGCTTCGTATTAATCGACCTGTGCTTTTATTGGAGGTCTTAGTTGGGTCATAGCTACAGTAGGAATAGAGATCTAGTTGAAACTATAGATATAGGCCTACTACCTGGCTGTGATCTAGTTTTGTAAGTAGGTAGAGCACTGACTGTGGCATGCTTTGGGCAATCAGCTTACATTTGAATATCAGTAAAATAATTATAGTGTTGTAGATATGACTGTAGATATGACAATTAGTAGGCTACTTAATGTGCTGTACATCTGACTAAAAGTAGACTAATTGCTGCCTGGTCGTGCGGTTTGCGCGTTGGACTGTCGTTCAGATTTATCGATGGTCCAGGGTTTGAACCCTGCCCGCTCCCATCCCCCGCCGTCCTGCGGGAGGTTTGGACTAGGAAGTAATTATTTTCAACTCTGAAGGAACATCCGAAACATGTAAAACATTTTACAAGACTAATTATTGTGCTGTACATTTGACTATAAGTCTAATATTTATTTCGCTATAGATATGACAATTAGTAAGCTACTTAATGTGCTGTATACATGACTATAAGTAAACTAATTATAGTGTTGTACATTAAACTTTAGGTGGAATAATTAAAAAGCCGTATGACTTACAATAATTAGGCTAAGTAATGCATTGTAGGTTTTGGGATAAGTAAACAAATTATCGTGACCTAAATTGGCGATCGGTAGGATAATTATAGTATTAAATGACTGTGAGATGTTTGGCCGAGAGACAAAAACAAAAAACAAAAGGACTGGCTGCCAGAGAGAACTCAAGACTAGAGATCGAATCCCGATGTAAACTTTATAGTGATTCGACTCGAACTAAGCTGTGTATTCTGAGCTTCTGTAAATTGCTTGGAAAACTTCTCCCAGATACACCCCCCCTCCTCCACCATTATCTTTGAAAATTACACTTGCGCACTAAACATACTAAAGGATCCAGGAAGACCAGGGATGATCAACCTTCTTCAGCCAGGGATGGGGAAGGTTGAAAACATTTCCACACTCCCAAAATCATTGAGACCACTGGAACTGGACCTCTGCAGCTTCTATTAACACTCTGGACGGAAGCTTTGAGGAGCAGGAGAGCACCACCTCATGGGCCAGTGTATGTGGAGTGTGTGTGTGTGTTTCTGATAGGGCGAGGAGGAAAGTGAGTGTTCGTTTTTTGGTGGTGTAGAATGATGAAAACTTGAGCTGGTCTGTCGTCATTTATGTTAAGAAGTCACGTGGGTGATAGTTGAAGCGAGAGACTGATCAGAGACGCTAGAGAGTAGAGACGTGTATTACTAATGAATTCGATTTCGCTTCTTCATCTTCTTCTAGCCAGATTTTTGCTGCTGAACTGTCATCTCTTTTGCAGACAGTGCCAAGGAAAAATAATGTGTTGTTCACTTCAGTTGTTCAGCACTGTTGTACAGAGTGTTGGTTATGTTGGGCTGTAGGTTGTCCAGTCTGTTTTCTTATAGGTTGTTAGTCTGTTTTCAAGTAAAAAAAATTCAAAAGATTCTTTAGAATCGCTCTTCTGACTTACATTAAATAAAATATTATGGATATAAATCTGTTTGTTTTCAATTTAAAAAAACGAGGCTCAATGATTATGATCATCTGAAATCGCTCTTCTGATTTTGTGACAAAACGCATCCCTTCTCAAAACAGAACTGACCAGTGCGGAACTATCCCCCCCCCCTCTTAACCACTAGTTAGCATTGTATAGTCCCTTTTTAACACCAAACCGACCAGTGTAGAACACAAACATCCTATTACACCAAGGTTAGATCCAACCCCCAAATTATAGGCCATAAACACACATCACAAGTTACACCCAAACGCCGAAACAAGCGTACGTAGCCGTTAAGTTCAGGAACATTAAAATTGAAAGTTACGCCCCAAACGCCGAAACAAAAGCACGCAACCGTGAAGTCCAGGGACATTAAATTTTGGTGTCCACGTACATCCCTTTGAGTCGACACTCCTGACGCCCAGGGCTATTCAAATCGTTCCCGTTCGCTGTACCATCGAGCGATGGTCCAGCCTGATAATTGTTGCATGGTTCCGTTTTCATCCTCCTTCGTCCTCCCCCCCCCCCCCCGGGTCGCGGGTCAAAGAAGTCAGGTGAGTGAGCCCCAAATGAAAAGATCGGTCCAATTTGACAATTCTAAACTCAAAAGACTCGCTGGCCATTGGATCGTCACTACTCTTAACATACCGCTCGGGAACCTATAAAAGCCGGAGACGAAAGTTTCAGGTTAATGCCATTCTAGATCACAATCACTGAGAAGTCAGAAGACTCTCGAGTCAACGATTCATTTGGGAACTTGTGTAAGGCAAAGCGGGTGAGTTGGAAAAACTTTATCATTATTATTTGGTGTGTCTTCGCCTGTAACATTTATATTCTTGTATCATTACCATGTTAACACCGGTTTACTTCCGAATATTACATTTGTAAATCTCTATGAATATGTGTTCCTCATGTACTCGTCAATGCTGACTGCACTCCCATCGGTGGACATCCACCTTACAATTTAGTTAATCCTAATGTCTATTTATGCATGTTATTTATTCATATCCATATTCATCTGGACCTTCTCACGTCTAGATTATTTCCTTACCTGTGCATATATACCCGTATATGCGCATATATATATATATATACATTATAATTATGCTTGTTTTTGCTATGCACATACTGTGCTGTTACCATGCATCCCTAGGCCCGAGAATCCGTCTCGTGTGCCCATCCCACTAGTTTCGGCTTGTTGGCCGGCATAGTTATGTGCCCTTTTCTACCCCCCCCCCCCCCGCTCCCATTCCAAACTTCTTGTCACGGTCCTCTGGTCACGAGCGACCGTGGACTTGTTTACCTGTGGGTCAATGAGGTCACAGGGGCTACAACCCCGTCATATGGTCCCCCTGTTTCCCTTCTCTTTTATGCCCTTTGTACATTTATAGATGTATTTGTATTATTATTATTGTATTATTTGTACATCAATTATTACTAGACCTAACGGAGCTTCAACTTACCCAACCCCGAAGGAGAACCTTGAATAACAGATAAGTGAGAGACAGCCGAATAAGCAAACCATACACGAATCTTTATGAGCAACATACCAGTGATGATATTATCTTAAACGTTATCATAGAATCCTAAATCTTCCTGTACATCCCCCCCTCACTCACTGATTGTATTTCTTTTAAATAAATCTTTATTAAATAATTGTTCTTCCACAAAATCAATAAGCTTTTGGGTTTTGCTTGTGCCTGTCTATGTGCCTATATAATATCAACCAAATATTTACCACGTTGTGGCTCTAAGACTTTACCCCTAGGAGTCGCAGGCCATCGTCCCCATCGGGAAGTGCAAACGAACCGATCGGCGGACTTATTCCACCACCGAGTTGTTTTACGTTCAGTTTTCTGGCTATTACGAGTCTCCTAATTGATCTAGGTTGTTCCGTTTGGGTTCAAGTAAGAACAAGCAACTGATTTTTTGCAATGTGTTTTCTTTAGATCCTTGCTTCTCAAGCCTTATGGGGTGCCTGCCCCCCTCCCTTGACGAGAAGAATATCGTTCACGACTTCCTGAGTTAGCTGGAAACCTTGTGGAGCACTGTAGGCTGTTATAGTGGAGTTCGGTGTGACTTGAGAAAGTAATGAAAAAGAAAAGAAAGTTTAAGACATAATTATATTTGTTTTCCTGTTTTATTTTGCAAAAATATTTATACCATTTTTAAAATCCATATTTAGGCATTAAATGTTAATGAACACTAACCATTATTACCACACATTTACACTCTCCGAAAAAAAAATATTGAGAATTATGAGAAATTATAAATAGAAACCTATTAAAAAACAGAAACCCCATAAAAGAGGCAAGATGGCCCAGAAAAGAGGCCTTATGCCCTATGATGACAAAGCTAAAATTGAATAGCGCAACTTCTGAGGTTTCCTTAAAAAAAATTATACAAGGTTCCTTCTAGTGATTTAGATTGAATCAGTCTCTCCCTTACTCCCCTACCCCTCAATCCAGTAAGTAGTTGTAGGCCAGTCTAGGGGAAGCGATGTAAGCATCTCCGTTTTGGTCAGGGGCTCAGCGCCAAGCGCTCTCTCGCGTTCTGAGCTTCAGGGCTCACTTTTTCTTATACTTATATTAGCGTAAGTCAAAAAGATTGAAGTAAAAATGGCTAAGACGGGCCGATGTTGAAGTATTTTCTTGCAATAGAGTAAACTATTCATTCTAATAAAAAAAAAAAGTCCCAGTTAAATGTAAGTAAGAATGAAGCAGCAGTGGCCAATACAATTATTTGGCGAACATTCGAGTTGTCTAGAGCGCACGCACGTCTGTAACAGAGGTTAGCGTTGTTAAATCCTCTTCTTCATGTTAAGTCAAACCTTTTTTTCTATTTTTGTCCCACAAAAGTTGTCCATATAATGATGTACGACTGTCGGGAGAATCTCCACTATCTTAACATAAGAAAGTCGAGAAAAATCACGTTAGCGGAGACGTTTTGATATTGCTTCTTCCAAACATTTTGAAAGAAGCAATGTTGTAGACGCCTCTCGCGACAACGGTGTGTCGTGCGCGCTTGAAGTTTTTCTTTGCATTTAATATTGGTGTTTTAGCGTATAGGAAGTAGTTTCTTCTAAGTGCGTTTTGTTGTCTAGAATATTGTGTGGATGTGTGTGTGTGTTTACGTCATCCTTAGTTTCCGCAAGAGAGAGAGAGCTGCTTTTGTGAGCTGGGTAGCTGGTTTTTTGGTTCCCCTTGTAAGGGTACGTAAGTACATAGTTTTATTAAGTACGCTGATCTTTCGGTACGGGTGTCGTTATTGAAAAGTTCTTTCTTGTAGCGTCAGCGCTAGATCTAGGTTGTCTTTTCGTTTCAGGGTGTTAGGCTTGGGCTATGGGAAAGTGTGTCGTCTTTCTGCCCTTGGAGTTGTGTAGTAACTATCGGTGTTGAGGTGTAGGGAGTTGAGCTTCTGTTGGGCGCCGAGATGGAGTGGGAGCGTGAAGGTGTGTTACGGAAACCTGTTGGTGTGATACTAGACTAATTAGTAATCAAATGCTAACTTCAATGATATTGATGTACATGTAATATGTTTGAAAAATTACAATTAAGTTTAATTAAATATTGTTCCTATTGACAACTGTTGTTATTCACTAAATGTTCAGTTGAATAACTGTTATTCAATGTTTGTAGTTTACATCCTATTACCTTTAGGTTCTTGTGTTACTCTGTTCAGGCTGGGGATACGGGACCGTAATATAATATCATACCCTAGCTAATCTGAAATCCCACCCTGACACGGTGTGTGTCATTTTAATAGGTCCTTATTTGAAGTTGAAATGACGTTAAAATGTTTTACTCTGTTAAACAATGGTAACAATGTCAATTTACTTGCTTAATTATCAAAAAAATGGATGGAAGACTTCAATGAAAATACATGTACAGGATTTTATTAGCTCCTTGCTTTTGCCCTTCCCGGCCTCTTTGGTTTGTTTGTTTTAGTCAAGATCTCGCATGCCGCTTTAGAGGACCTCGCACGCCCCTCAGTTTGAGAAATGCTGCTTTAGACATCAGTCCACCAAACTGCTAGCTATTTATAGTTTGTTTACGCCAGCCATGAAAATGTTGAATAGTGCTCATCGTGGGATAAGGAATGACGTTCAATTGAAAATATTCAAAAGGATTTGTCTCCTTTATGACAAGGTGAACCAAGGGCAAGCAGATACAAAAGTAACAAAAGCTGCTTGAATTTTCATGCATAAATTACAAACTTTAAAAAAAATTCAAGGTCAGCTTGGCGTGGTATAGATGTATGTGCTTTTGAAACATAATAATTAAGATTAACAGCGCACAACGGCTTTGAATGCATGAGATTTGGAAAAATATGCAGGTCGCAACTGGATTTGTGTAGTAATTTGAAATAGTGAAACACTGCACTCATCCTTAATCTTCGAAATCGAAGACATTGCCAATATGTAAGAACGAGCCCGCCGGGGCCGCCTACAAGTTTGTGTGTGTATACAGACTAATTTTGATACCTTTTTTTTTTTTAATTCATATCATTAGCAAGTCAAAAATGAAATTATATTTTCTTTTTTTAATGTTATTAAAAATTTTGTATTACTTAGCATGTATATATAGAGAAATTACAAGAAAAAAAAAAGGCATTTGTGTGTTTAGTTATATGGGTGTGCGTGTGTTGGCCGAGATGGGGGGGGGGGGGGTTGGCGTTGGGGAGGGGGCTAAGATTTTACCTTTTACGGAAGAAGTAGTTTAGTTCAGGATAGACTAGTACAACTTTATGTTAAGACCAACCTCAAGTCTATCCGTACTTTAAAAGAAATATTTCTGTGCCAAGAGTAAATAAAAGTGTCGATCATTAGCTATTAAATACAGCAAGACAAAAAGTCTCCCTGAACAGACTTTCATGACCTGGTCGTTATCCGCCGTGTCCCACTGACACTGGTTACGTATCAGTGATTTCAGTCTGTATATTGCAATGTCATGGCGGTGAAGGCAGAGGCATTTCCAAAATATTACAGTTCTACTTCTTAAGTCTCGTCAATTCTTTTGCATTGAAATAAGTGCATGGGCACTGCTGCTTTTTAGAAGGTGTTTGTCCCCAGTGTGGCGTCAATTGTTTTTTTTTTTTGTTTGTTTGTTTTTGTTTTTGCGTGTTTAGAATGTTCCTTCAGAGTTTGAACTCGAGACCATATTCCAAAGAGCATACATCACGACCATACAGCCATCCTAGAAATCAGTGTTTCCCAAACTGTGTTCCGCGGACCCCTAGTGTTCTGCAAGACCTGAACAGGTGTTCTACGAATTACTGGAATAATTAACTCGTAGGAGGTCACCATGTGAATTAAGGTCTAAAAACAGAATAAGCAAAGTGTTCAGCAAAGTACTCAGAATGTGCGAGGTGTTCCACTATTGAAAAAGTTTGGGAAACACTGCAGTAAATAATTAGAATTCGGATGGATTGGTAGAGTAAAAAAGGTCACCTTTGTAGACCTTCCTATACATCGGGCCGATGATCTAAATATCAATTGTTTCTTTATCTATAAATGAATCAGGATGTCGTATAGCCAGCGCAACGACCATTCTTTACTTCACCAACTTATAACATGTAGCCGTTAGAGTTGAGTGGAGTTAAAAATGATCCTAAATATGTATACAATCTATCTTCAACGAGATTTGAACTCGTGGCTCCTAGTATTAGAACTGCACCACTCTGAATTGAGTTATACTACAATGAAAGAAGTGAGCAATGCCCCTGCGGAGAATTCGATTCAATTTAATGGATATCTCGATCTACACTGTAGTACCAGAAGAGAATACCGCAAAGTTTTCTAGAATGTCATGCTCTATTTTCAACGGGACTAGCTGATTCTATGTGTAGTGGAAATCAGTAATCTGCTAAAGTCAATGTCAGTATCTTCCCATGCCCTCCGTTTATGAAATATTCTATTTCTATAATCAGTGCGGCGGGACTTGGAATGTCATAGGCGTGAATTAAACCTACACCAAAAGAAGAGCAACAAACCTTGTCTGTTTTCGAACTAATGAAAAAAAATGTCACGTGACAACCATCATGAATTAAACATGAGATCGTAAATTATATAGAAACGATAAAGCACCACGTGGCTAAATGTTGTTTGTTTACGATTGGTGAATGAGGTCCATTTACCACACCGTACTAGGTCTATACCGGATGGGTATGGTACATTAGAATGTCTGGAAATCTGTGTGAAATAGATGTGATGAATGTGAAAAAAAAACAACACTCTATTTTGGGGCCCACTCAGGTGCGGGCTTTGGCTGTCGCCTCTGTTCGAAACCTTTATGGCCACTTCTGTTCCATTTTTTTTCAAGTAGTATAAACCATGTCTGTATTAAACTACTTTAAGGACAGGGCCTCCTGAGTGCGGGGGTGGGCGGGCTACAGAGAAGGAAGTGGAATTCCCTCACAAGTGTTACACATTTCTAGGAGAGTGACGCTTTAATAGGGGGGGGGGTGTGGAGAGATGGGAAGGGGTTGTGGTATTCATGTCTTTATAAGCTGAGCGATTGGAGCGTGTTGTGTTAGTTGTCGCCGCGCTCGAAAGGTTTTGCTCTACTTTATTTTAACTTAATGCAACTAACCGTAAACACTGTTGAAAAAATAAGTGGTGACAAGTATAGCGCTATAAACAGAGAGTGAAAGGACGGGGTGGGGGTGGAACTTAAGTGCTGGGAAGGTCTACAAGGAATTGTGCCCGTCTTATAGCTCCAGAACAGGCTGGTTTCAGTGCTGGTATGTCCGCAATAGACCAAGTCAACATCTTTGTGCAGAGCGTAGCAGATGGATTCCAAAGGACCGAAAGCACATACGCATTGACTTAAAACAGGCATATGATAAAGAATGGCGGCCTGGTTTGCTTCATAAGATAAGAGCCGTGGGGGTGCGGGGATGAATATATTACTGGATTAGAGACTTCCTACAAGAGCGTACATTAAGAACAAGGATGTACGGAGAAGTCTCAGGGGACCCTCGAGCACGGCCTCCCCCAGGGCTCCGTCCTGAGGTGCGCCCTTTTCACGGCCTTCATAATTGACCTACCGGCTCAGCTTAAATGTCAAAAGCTGCTATATGCTGATGATATTGTCCTTTGGAAATCTGGAAGGAGCGCAACCTCTATACAAAAAGTGTTACATGAAGATCTCCAAACGCTCTGCTCATACACACAAAAATGGAGGCTAGAAATAAACACCTCCAAGACGGTCTATTCTCTGTTCACGCTCGGGACTGGCATTCTCAGGCAACCTTTCCAGCTCTCCCTCAACGGAGTGGCTCTCAGCATGGAAAAGCTATCCAAGTACCTTGGTGTAACTTTAGATCGCAAACTAAAAATGTGTGAGCACATCCAGGATGTTGCAAGAAAGGCCTCAGGGAAACTTTGCATTGTGCGGAAGCTGGCATCCACAAAGTGGGGAGCCCGAGCAGACATGCTCCAATCCCTGTATTTAGGAGCAGTCCGATCACAGATAGACTACAGCCTACCTGTGCAAATTTATGGCTCTAGGACTGCTCTTGAACAACTTGATAAAATACAGTCCCAAGCACTAAGATTTGTCTGTGGAACCTTTAGAACAAGTCCAGTAAATGCGGCTGAAAAAATGGCTAATATAGATCCACTAAACCTTAGGAGGGAAAGGTCAGTACTGACCTGCTATGAGCGGTATAAAAGCTGGATGAATACCTCCCAGCTAGAAAATTAGTGAATGGTTGGAGATGCAGAAGACGTATCCAGATGCAGTCTTTTATGCATCATGCCACTAGACTATCTGATAAAGCTGGACTCTCCACCAACCGACAAAACATTCAACGCTTTCATCCCCTTCCCCCTTGGTGTCGCCCAACAACCCCAGACATACGCTTGAAACTAGTAGACCCTAATGCCACTAAGCAAAGCCGTTCATCTAACGACCTTCAAATCCTAGCTCTGGAGACCATTAATACCTTCAAGCCAAGTGCTATTTTTGCATACACTGATGGGTCGGCAACAATAGATTCTGGAAGAGCAGGCTATGGAGCCTACATCGACTTTCTTGGCTCTTACACAGTCAAAATCTTTGGACCATGTGGTAGTGTTTGCAGTTTTGATGCGGAGACCATGGCAGTCTGTGAAGCCTTAAAAGTCATTGACTCTCAACTCGGCGAGGGACATTTGAGGGGAACACAGATTGTGTGGTCACTGATTCAAAATCTGTATTACAGGCTTTGCAAAGCCCCGGACCATGGCCCCCCAATATGAACACTGTCATCATGGCTTCACATAACATTAAACGACGCTATGGCACCCCTGTAATTATGCAGTGGGTACCGAGTCACATAGGTGTGACTGGCAACACAATTGCAGACTCTTTGGCCCACCAGGGAGGGCAAATTCCACCCACTGATGAGGCTGTAAGCTTTCATCAAGCCCTGGCTATAATACAAAAAACAGAAATGGAAAAGTGGTTTGTGTGCTGGGACAAGTCCCAAAAAGCCCGTGGAGTTTGGGAGCGCATGAGGCGCCCTGACCGCACTTCCCCGTGGTGGAGGCTGTCCAGTCCTGAGCAAGCTATTATAGCACAGTGCAGGACAGGCCTCTGTCCTGTTGGCTCATATTTCTCGCAGCTATGGCCAAATTTTGATTCACGGTGCCCCCGCTGCGGGGAAGAAGAGGAAACCGTGCCTCATATTCTGTTTGACTGCCCCAGACTTGCTGATCTCCTTCTCGACAGGTCTGGGAAACCCAAAAGTCTCGACCTGTATGGCGACATTTATGCACTACGCAAGACAGCAGGGTTTCTGTCCAGGGCTTTTGCAAGAGAGGATTTGAGCTTCTCAAGCCCTCAATCTAATGGAGTTTGATGATGATGATGATAAACTTGGCAGGAATGTTCCTTGGGTACCAACTTAGACAGTAGTGTATGTATTGTAGCCCTAAAACAATCTTAGGACACTAAAAAAAAAATAAAGTTGTCCGACTCTATTAAAGCTATAGTATTTATGGATCTAGGCCATGGTTAACAATGTTGACATGAGAAAAGATCGAAAGGATTTAGACCTAGATCTAATTTTAAGAAATACACTTTTTTAGTTTTTTACTTTGACACATGAAAATACAAAACACTCTCAGTGACTATATCGACAGTAATGCGCAAATATGTCTAGTAATATATATATATATATATATATATATATATATATATATCATAGGCGTAGCCAGGGGTGGGGTTTGTGGTTCAAACGGAACGGAATTCAGTGACTGATTTTTTGCTTTCATTTTGTTTATTTTAGGTGAGATTTTAATACTAAATCATCACTTACCACAGCACAGCCGAAGGGGTTTTGAGTTAAAAACCCTGTACCAGGGGTTTTGAGTTTTAAAACCCCCTACCAGAGGGTTTTGAGTAAAAACAAATCCTATCAGGAGGATTTGAGATAAAAATCCCTCTACCAGGGTGTTTTGAGTTTAAAACCCCCTATCATGGGTTTTAAGTTTAAACCCCCCTACCAGGGGTTTTGCAGTTAAATCCCCCTCTTTTATCAACAAAACTAAAAAAAAATGCAAACGACAATCCCCAAATTCCATGAAAACAGCTAAGGAAGATTTTGACTTTAAAACCGCCTCCAAAAACTACGATAAACCCCCTCTCGATATAAAAAAAGCAAATTACACATTCAAAATTCTATGAGCGTAGCCAAAGGGGTTTTTAGTTTAACCCCCACCCCTCCAGTTGGGGTTTGTAGCTAAAAAGTACCTCTTCAATATAAAAAAAAAACAAATTACACACTATAAAATCTATGAGCGTAGCCAAAGGGGTTTTGAGTTTAAAACCCTCTGCCAGCGGGGTTGAAGCTGAAAAATACCTCTTCAATATTTAAAAAAAAAAAAAAGCAAATTACGCACTCAAAATGCTATGAGCGTAGCCAAAGGGGGTTTGAGTTTAAATCCCCATTCAGAGGGTTTTGATGCTAAAAAATACCTCATCAATATAAAAGAAGCAAATTACACACTATAATTCTTTGAGCGTAGCTAAGCTAATGAGGGATTTTGAGTTGAAATCCCCCTCCTCCAGATGGCTTTTTTTAAAAATTTAAAACCCTTTCAGTTGGTTTTGAGTTTAAAATTCCCCTACAGAGCGTTTTGAGTTGAAAACCTATCTCTTCAGTATTATTTTAAAGCAAACTACAGTCACCAAATTCTATGACCGTAGCTAAATGGGGTTTTGAATTTAAAAAAAAAAAAAAAAAAAAACTCTAAGAGATTTTTTATTTTAAAACCCCTCAACTGATGATTTTGACGATAAAACTTTCTTTTTCGATATAAAATCTAAAGCGAAATACAGGCATGTAATTCAAAGAGCGTAGTCAAGAGAGGTTACAAATTTCTACCAGTGGCTGGGCTCCATTAATAAAGTGTGAATAGTCCAGTCATCTGCCGAAATTGAAAAACACTAAAATGTGGCTCAACAAAGATGGCTAAGACAGATTTTAGGAGCCAGTTATAGAGATCGGGTCTAAATCAAAGAAATCCTATGCCGAACTGGGAGTCGAACCCTTAGTAAGGTTGTGACAGAGCGTCGCATGAGGTTTTGCAGGACATGTTCTCCGACAAAATGAATTACACATAAGAAAAGTTGCGATGACATCCTAGTACAACTTGGCGCCACACATTCATAGAGGTCCTCGGAGCAGGTGGAAGAGGCTTTAGACATTACCAGTGACAGATTTTTGTGGAAACAGCTTGACGGCAAATGCGCCGTACGGCGCGGGAGGGTCTAAGTCAGTAAGAATAGCACAAACGGGTAGCACAAAATTGAAAAACACTAAATGTGGCTCAACAAAGATGGCTAAGACGGATTTTAGGAGTCAGTTATAGAGATCGGGTCTAAATCAAGGAAATCCTATGCCGATCTGGGAGTCGACCCGTTAGTAAGATTGTGACAGCGCGTCGCATGAGGTTTGCGGGACATGCTCTCCGACAAAATGAATTACACATAAGAAAAGTTGCGATGACATCCTAGTACAACTTGGCGCCACACATTCATAGAGGTCCTCGGAGCAGGTGGAAGAGGCTTTAGACATTACCAGTGACAGATTTTTGTGGAAACAGCTTGACGGCAAATGCGCCGTACGGCGCGGGAGGGTCTAAATCAGTAAGAATAGCACATTAGGTTTTTGAAATAAACGCCCCCCGTTTACCCGTTAAGCCAATACATTAATATCTATTCATATCTATTAAAAACGAAAGGAGCGCGAGATGAATAGGATATTAAGTACAATGAAATCGGGTTAACACGATTAGTTAAATAAATGGGATTATAAAGTACGTCAGGACGTCTAACTTCGCAGATATAAGGAACAAATTATGTAAAAATGCTTTTGAAACACGAATTTGAAGGTTAATTTTATTAAATAATGAGATCAATAGACTAAATTTTGCATCTTCATATGTCAAAGTAAAAAACAATATGTGCAAAGAGTATTTTTTAAATTAGATCTAGATCTAATTCCTTTCGATCTAAACATGGTAAACATGGCCTAGATCCATGAAATAATAATACTTTCATAGAGTTGGGCAATTTTGTTTTTTGAGGGTCTTAAGTTTGTTTTAGGGCTACAATACATACTTTACGGTTCCAGTTAGTACCCATGGAACATTTATGTTAAGTTTTATTAAGATTGGTCAAACGGTTTTGATTTCTATGCAGGACATACATACATACATACATACATACACACATACATACAATAGACTTGAAAGAAAGAGGGTCCTCAAATTGGGGATATTGGCTCTATTTAAATGTCCTTCTCCCTATTTTTCATTATGGCATGTCGACCTATGCCGATTCCATAAATCACACATTATAGTACTTTTACATCAGATGTGGACGAAGAAGTAGTCTGCTATCTATTAGGGTTAAAAGTAAAAGATTTTAAAACTCTTTTATCCCACTTTCAGTCAAGGTGTTGCAAAGTCAATAGTCGTCAGCGAAAAGTACACAAAAGCCTAATTCATAAAGCGCTGGTTTTATGTATAATTCTTATGTATGTCAATGTGATTCGTATTTGTATCTTTATTATCTTTATTATTCTATATTGTTATTGTTATAGTAGCTATGCTGAGGGGACATATGTAGTCAAACTGAATTTCCAAATAAAATGATCTTATCTTATCAAAGAAATAGCAATGGGATTTCCACCAATCTGAATAGTTTCCCTTTTTTTTTTTTTTGCTTACGTTTGTCAATGTCAAGAGCCATCAAACAATACGTAACGGAACTTCACTAAAAATACGTTAGGCAAACTGTCATATAGTAGTCTCAGTGAGACTCTTATAGGACAGTCTTAGTGAGACTTATTGAACATGTCAATCCCACTGAGACTCTTATAGAACATATCAGTCTCAGTGAGACTTATAGAACTTATCAATCTCAGTGAGACTCTTATAGAGCATATCAGTCTCAGTGAGACACTTATAGAACATGTCAGTCTCAGTGAGACCCTTATAGAACATATCAGTCTCAGTGAGACTCTTAGAGAACATATAAGTCTCATAGAGACTCTTATAGTACATTTTCAGTCTCAGTGAGACTCTTATAGAACATATCAGTCTCAGTGAGACTCTTATAGAACATGTCAGTCTCAGTGAGACCCTTATAGAACATATCCGTCTCATTAAGACTCTTATAGAACATATCAGTCTCAGTGAGACTCTTATAGAACATATCAGTCTCAGTGAGACTCTTATAGAACATATCAGTCTCACTATTATTTAACACAGCAAGGAATAATTCAAAAGAGGCGAGACGTGCGTATCTGTTTTTGATGCCGCGTTTGATTACCAAGTGTCTCTGATTACCAGGTGTGTCTGATTACCAAGTGTGTCTGATTAACGAGTGTGTCTGATTAACGAGTGTGTCTGATTAACGAGTGTGTCTGATTAACAAGTGTGTCTGATTACTAAGTGTGTCTGATTACCAAGTGTGTCTAATTGAAAAGTTTCTATCAAGAATCAACTTTATTTCTATTTGTTTTAATACGCTGCCTGTTCGTGTTGTGTGCGATATGGACTGTCGTTCGTTGGTCTTGAAGGTCCCGGTCCCGGTCTTGCCCTCTGCTATCCTCCTTCGTCCAGTGGGAGGTTTGGGCTATGATGTAATTATCTTCAGAAAATGAAAAAACATCCGAAACATGTAGAACATTTTACAAAAGAAATCTGGCCCTTTAAAAGCGTTTTTTTTTAAAGTGAAGTAATTCAATATGATTTGTGATTAATCGAGAAGTAGTTATATGTTGGTTAATTCCCTTATAAATCATTTCGTCCGAAATTATTGCGTTCGCCCGTTTGCCTACATTCATTATGAATTTAGTTGTTTGTAAAACTTATGATTTGAATTTCTATATTTTCGATTGTAAATTATTTTCAATGACATTGTGTTTGATATATGCATTGTAAAAATAAATACTGATCTCTGAATGTAACAAAATCATGATATACCACAGCGATATTTCTAAAGAAAGTAACCCCAATGTTACTTATATTATATTCTTAAATATTGAAACAAAAATTTGGAAGTATTTTTTAGGATACCTCACAGCATTTTTAGCTTTTAACTTCAGTTGTCCAGCTGTTTACATCCTAGGAACCCTTGGGCTTTTGCCTCTTTTCTTTGCCTTTTTTGGGGGTATTTCATGCACCTCTTTTCTGGGCTTTAGCCTCTTTTTTGGGCCTCCTTTTTTTTTTTTTTTTTTTTACAATAAGATTTTATTCAAAAGAAAAGACATAATATATTATTTTATATCAATAATAATACAAAGCATATTTAATAAAAACAAAATTTTGTGAAGGCATAATTTTTAAAAGCACAATTCATGATTTTCATCATGGACATCGAGTAGACTTTTTAAAGAAAACACATAACATATTAATTTATATTTGTAATAAGACAAAGAATATTTCATAACAACAACATTTTTATGAGGGAAATAGTTTCAAAAAAACATTCCAGGATTCCCAGCATGATCATGGAGTATGCTGCAGCAAAGATCCATAAAGTGATGATATCAGCGGTCCATAAAATGATGACAGCAAAGGTCCATAAAATGATGTTAGTAAAGGTCAACAAAATGAGGACAGCAAAGGTCCACAATATGATGACAGCAAAGGTCCATAAAATGATGACAGCAAAGGTCCACAAAATGATGACAGCAAAGGTCCATAAAATGATGACAGCAAAGGTCCACAAAATGATGACAGCACAGGTCCATACAATGATGACATCAACGGTCCATAAAATAATGACAGCAACGGTCCATAGAATGATGACAGCAAAGGTCTATAAAATGAGGACTTTTATTTTTTTTTTAAAGACTTATGAGTTATTTAAATTTATTATTATTATTATTATTTTTGCAACAATTTTTCCCTTTAGAACCTAAGACAAAAGACCTCCATCCTATATCATTGGGAATTCTCTGGGGTCTGCTAGAGTTACAAAAATGTACAAAGTAAGTATGTACATGAAGAGCTTACAAATTATTACCACTTTGAATATAACTCATTTTCAGAATAAATTTATTAGTTAAAAAATATTTCCTAAATCAATCTTGTCCATATTGAGATAGTGTTTTTTTTTTTTTTTTACCAAATTCCTAGTCCATTTGGTCCATTATGATGAATTCGTGTCCTGTTTTGAAATTTTTTTTTGTTGGTCAAAGGGATATAACCAAAAGAAATTTTCACCTTGCATCGTCCAGTCCTAAATTGTCTCTCTTGTTGAAAAAGAAATTAATAGGTAATTTTTAGTATTGTAATTTTAAAGCAAATAAATAATATATTTAATACATATACCTGCAAATTGGTAAATAGTTATCACTTATATAAACACACACACATACATTCAACTTATTTTCTTCGTTGTTAACACAGATTTTTATAAATTGATATTTATGATACAAATGGAATTTTCCAATTCATTGAAAGAAACATGTTAATACAATGGTTCAATATAAAATTACATTTGGGAACAGCCTTTATAGTGTTTAATTTTAAAATCAACTATATTTCTCTAAAATTTTATCCAAAACATTAGGATTAAAAATGACATTATGATACACAGCTTCAAGTCTTAACATTTCAATAATTCATTTACTTTAATGTACATTTTCTTTTAAAATATATATTTTATTTAAAACTTTTCTATCCTACATTGTATAATCCTTCTGTATATATGATCTACTTGAATTCTATTTAGGATTTTGTTGTCGTAGGTAGCTTTTAAATACATGTTCCATATAAGTATCCTATACTCTGCTAATAAAATCAAGTTCATATCTTTAAGTTTTTTACTTTTTGCTTTGGGTATTTTATTTTAAAATATTGCTAGGCCTATGTTGACCTTGACATGGCTGTTGGCATTTAAAATATTTGACACAATAGCGAAGTTTGGACAGTCCCCAAACAGTTGTTTTTCTAGTTTGTTATTTTCAACCCCGCATAGTTTACATGTGTGACCTGCCCTGTCCTTACCCCTCTTCTTTATTGGGGGTCATCCCATAAATTAGCCTGTAGGTCACCTCCCGTGCTTTCGGAGTTATGTTTTTATTGTGTAATTGCGTGAATATGTCTGTGTGTGTATTAAACACTATTCCTAATTCCCTCCCCCATTTTATTCTAAGTTCTAAATTTTCTTGAAGTTTATCTCGAAGTGCTGTGTAAATGTTTTTAGTTTTTTGGTGTATTAGATTTTCATTGTTTTGTAGGTGTCTGGTTAGTGATCTGTAAAAAGGGTGGATGTGGGGGCCGAAAAAGTGAGGTGTGTTGTTTTGGATGGGGAGAATTTTCTTGAGCCTTAAACCGAAATAGTATAAGGTTAAAGGGAAGTTTTTAGGGTACCTAACTACCCTACCGATAAATTTTAAACGAAGTTCTTTAAATTTGGTTTTGATATCTTGTAGGCCTATACCCCCTTCTTTTTTATCTTTTATTAGTGTGTTGTGTTTAATTCTACTGTATGTGTTTCTGAAGATAAATTTTCTAATGATTTAGTATATGTTTTTTATGAAGTTAGGAGGTGGTTCTACAGAGTTGGCCAGATACAAAATTTTGAGCACTATCAGGTTGTTTACTATAATGGCCCTTCCAAAAATTGTTGTACCCAAGTATTGAAATATTTTTATTATTTTCTTAACTGCTATTTCATCCCATTGTTTTTTAATGTAAATTGCCGGGTTTTCGGTCCACACGATACCGCAGATTTTAATCTCTTTTTTCTATCCTAAGCCTAAAAGGGAGAACTGGGGGGATATCCCACCTACCTAACCCCATTATGGCTGATTTCTGGATATTAATTTTGGACCCGCTCGCCCTCCCGAAAAGTGTGAATGTCTCTAGTATTATTTTAACGTCTTTTTCTGAAGAAGGGAAGAGGGAAGTGTCGTCTGCATAGGGCTTGATTTTAACTACGGGATTTGGCCCTGGGATCTTAATACCTAGGAATTCTTGGTCTAAATTGAGGCTATCTATTAGGGGTTCCAGACAGAGAGTGTATAAAAAAGGGGAAAGGGGACACCCTTGCCTGACCGATCTTTTAATTGGGATCCGTTCACTAAGAGATTGGTTGACAATTAACTGACTTGTGGCATCCGTGTAGACCAGTTTTATGTATTTGTTTAGGGACTTGTCTATGTTTGTCTTGTCTAGTATCCTAAAGAGGTAGTCATGGTCCACTCTGTCAAAGGCTTTTTCCTGGTCTATGGTCATGAGAGCTGCCTTCAAATCTTTGTCTTTGCAGTAGTAAATTACGTCTCGTATAAAGTGGTTAAGTTCGTCAATATTTCTGTCCGGGTTGCTGCAGTGTTGGTCATGTCCTATCAAAAGGGGGATTAGGGGTTTTATTCTAAGGAAAATCATTTTGGTCAGCAGTTTGTAGTCTGTGTTTAACAGGGAGATCGGTCTGAAGTCATTGGGTGTGGTCTTGTCTTCGTTTTTTTTTGGGTAGTAAAATAATGTTTCAAGCATTGCTTTATAAAGTGTTAGCAGTGGGGACCCTATATGTGGGAAAAAAGTTTTGTAGAATTTGTACGTTAAACCGTCCGGACCTGGAGCGTTATCGTTGTGTGTAGTGTCCAGGGCAGCCCTCCATTCCTCTAAGGTCAAAGGGGGGGGGGGGTCTGTAATTCATTTTTCTGTCGTCGTTATTGTCTGACAGTTTTCTGTGAATTTTGTTTGTCTGTCTATGTCTGTCTTTGTCTGTCGATGTCTGTCTATGTCTGTCTGTGTCTGTCTGTGTCTGTCTATGTCTGTCTGTGTCTGTCTGTGTCTGTCTATGTCTGTCTGTGTCTGTCTGTGTCTGTCTGTGTCTGTCTGTGTCTGTCTGTGTCTGTCTATGTCTGTCTATGTCTGTCAGTTCTTTGTTATACAATTGTTTGAAGTGTTCCGTCATTATCTGCAAGATTTTAAAAACCATTTTGCGTTTCCATTCCATCTTTGTCTTTTATGGTTTTTATTGTCTTGTCCTTTTGTATGTTCTGTTCTATCGCTAAGAACACTTTACTGGGCTCTTCCGCCATTCTAGGTTTCTTACACCGTATCTCGGCCCCTTTATACTTTTACATATTTATTGATTCCAATTGTTCCTTTAGTTGAGCCTTTTCTATTTCATCTTGTGAAACTTGTAATAACTCTTTTAGTCTTTCCTCTTCTTTGCGTCTTTTTCACTTTTAGTTGCAGCCAGGATTTTAATTTGCTGCTTTAGTGACTTTTTCATTATAGGCCAGATTTGGATCAAGTTACACTCTCCTTGGTTAATTCCTCTTACAGACTCGAGCATTCTTTTGATTGATTCCACTATCAATGGATCCTGTAGAAGGCTATTCCAATGTGTGTCCGTTTGTTTTTTACCTCCTTTATTTCCTTCTAGCCTTAATAGTACTCCTCTGTGATCCGTGTAGTCTAGCGTCTCTTGAATGTGTGTAACTTCAAATAGTTTGCAAGTTATTGGTGTGTAGAATCTGTCTATTCTTGTCTCCACTGGGTATGAGCTATGTTTCAGAGTAGTTTTCTTTCCCTCTGGCCGTACCGCTCTATATGCGTCCACCAAGCCGAAGGTTCCTTTGATTTCTCTTAAGAAATCTTTTTTTTCTACTGCTGACCGAGGGAGTGGACCCTGTGTGTTTGTGTATTGCTTGTCTAAATGTGTTTCTATGTAGTTAAAATCTCCCCCCAATATTATTTTCCCCTATGTATCTGCTATGTACTGCTTCGCTCAGAGTTTCGAAAAAGTGTGGTCTCTCTCTACTCTGAGCCGGAGCGTATATATTAATAAGTGTGTATGCTTGTTTGTATGCTACTACCTTGACTATGAGCCACCCTCCCACTAGTATCGCTATGTGTATATGTTACTTTAAATCTATCTGATTTCTGTAGAATAGCTACTCCCTTTCCTTTCCCCCCTAAACTGAAATAACCTCTCCTGAATCCCATGTCTGATATACATTGAGTAGATTTATATTTTGATTGGATGTTGGTCTCTTGTAAAAATATGAAATCTGGTTTGTGTGTGTTGGCTAGATGGACTATATATTTGTGTTTGTTGTTTAAGCTACGAATGTTTAATGATAGAACTGCAATGTCTGCTATGCTTGTGTTGATGACTTAGTTTTGTGTATGTATTTTGTGATTCTATTTTGGTTATAACCACCCTCCCTGTAATGCCACTACTTGAGTATGTAATTATAATATCTGCCATGATTGTGTGTAGGTGGGTTTTTGCGTTTGTGTGTGTGTGCCTACTATTTAAAATTGTTCCTGTGTTTGGCGGTGTGTCAGGGTCCTCCCCCTCGTCAATTACTAGAGGTGCAGGAGAAGTTTCCACTTAGAAGTACAAAAGAATTATATGAAGATTCTTTTTTCCAGATATTATTAAATAATATGTATATTTATAAAAGCTTCATTTTAAATCTATAATTATTAGATATAGTTTCTAAGAGGTTTGCTATTTCAGTAACTACAAGCAGGTGCTCTACTGTAAAGGAATTTATGTAACTTAAAATCGCTTTTATATTTGGTTAATTACTCGAATTTCAGTTTGTTTTTATATCAATCTCTATTGAGATTGGTAATGGCAATAAGTACTCCACAACTTAGGTATAGTTTCCCAAGGCATGTGTCTGAAATAACTTCTGACACCCAGTCCAACTCATGGCCTACATGTGTGTAAAGGCGAGATTCTAGCGCCTAAACCAGAGAGCATTGGGATTTTACTGGCTACCCGCGTAGGAAAAGAACAACTCTTCATCCACACCTCCGCTGTGCCTTGTTTCTACATCCAAATATGGGAAGATTTCGTGAGTCAAATCAGGAGCTGGTGACCCAAGCAGAAACTTCAAGGCTTCTGATTCCAAACTGTATCATCAACTGTTGTTCCTTTGGACACATCAGCTGCGTGGAGAGGTTTGACGCGGGCGACGTCATTCCGACGGTTCCACCTACAAAATAGCGCCGATAAAAAGGCGTGGAGAAAAATATTTTTCTGTCATTTTGTAAGAAATACTTTAGATTTCGTAAAATATAAATAGAGCTAATATTTTTTTTTTACTTTAATGTTAGCATTATTTTATCAGAAACACTATATGCAAGCATTAGATAAAATGAATCATTTCAAAATATAGCACAAATACACACACCAAAAGAGCATTTAAAAACACGTTAAGATACTTCCATACTTTCATATTTACACACGCACAAAACTCTCACAAAGTTAAAATTGTATACAATGTAAACCTCATCACTGGCTTGTTTCCGTACATTGGTGATATAGCTTCAAGACGTCTGTTAAGTTGGAGATACTTTGTTTTGCTTGCAGCTTTACTTCGTTCTCCAGCATTAAATCTTGTTCTCAGTGTTCTCCTGTTCTCTGAGGAGGTGAGACATTAGCTTCTAGACATTCAGGTGATGACCATCAATAGACAACTGAAATACATGGTGCCATCTCTTCACTGAAACGGCTTATTCCGATACTCGATCTCTAACATTTCATAATGCTATCGGATATCTTAGTGTCAATAGAGTTGCCCTTCCAATAGTCAAACGAATTCCTTACATCTGGCCGAGCATCATTTAGTTCTTCGAAGGCAGTATTGACAGATCAGAAATGTGATCGCCAGTTGAACTAACCCTGACCCACCTGAGTTTGATGTTTCGTCAAGAGACGCTCTGGTTTGATCAAACAGAGATGCCGCAGATAATCAATATTTCTGATTAAACTAGAACACACATGTGTAACAGGCACATCATCATGTACCCAGCCCTTGAACAGGGTCACAACATTTAAAAACATCATTTAGCAAGTTAAGCATTTGTCGGAAAATTTCGCGCTATTGTGTTGGCGCTATTTTATCCGCGCTATTTTATCGCCGCTATTTTGTCCGCGCAGTATTGTCGGGTCACCCATTCCGACCATAGTTAATGTCTAAGCTTTCATCTCATTATTATGAGATGAACAAGATATATATATAGAGAGATTTTTTGAATCTCTCTCTCTCTCTCACTCTTTTTTTTTCTCACTGCAATCGTCACGTCAAGGAAAGTAACTCTTGCAAAAAAAAAAAAGCTTGTGTAGTCAGTTTGCCAGCAAATTAAAATCATTGATCAGTTCTTTCCCTTTCCTCCCTGACCGTCTGTTTTGCTGGTACTCGTGGGCATCTTATTTCATCTGATAAAATTTATTTTTTTTATCCTTTTTTTTTTTTCAAACCTTTCCCCATGAGTTTATTTGACCTCTTTCCCTCTTTTTTACGCTTTCTCTCTCTCATTCTCTCTTTCTCTCTCTTGTCTCTTTATTAGCTTTCTCTCTCTCTCTTCCACTTCTTCTTCCCCAATCAATCAATCAATCTTCAGAATCCTTTATTTTCATAAAAAATGTTGATCACAAGCACCGAAATGTGTTAGTTGTTTACACATCAATGAATGTAGATAATTGACTCCTTGTATTTCAGGTGCTTTTTTAAAGGGGGGGGGTGGAGTCGATGGGGTAGGCAGAGGGTCTAGGGGGAAAAAGGTTGATCTACGGATGAATGACATCGTGTTCTAACCGAACAGAGTTAACTAAGAAGTTTCAATTCAGCTCTCTCACAGCTAGAAGTAGTTATTAGTTTGTTTGTTCAGCAGAAACAATCTTGGCCAACAATTAATCATTTTTAAGCAATTTTTAAAATAAATGCCCTTGAAATTATAGCATGGCCATGCTACTGCAATGGAAGAAGATCCGCCCTTGTGTAGCCGAGATAACCTGCTACTTTTTTATCTTAATCAGTTGGAATGCATATAATTAAAAAAGGCGTTTAATCAAATCCGGTTGCGGGAAAACTATGTTAAATAGCTAGCTTTTTGGTGTATTATCCGGTGGCGGGAAAACTATGTTAAATAGCTAGCTTTTTGGTGTATCCGGTGTATAGAATAAAGGAAGGGTTGATAGCTATGTCTTATATGACATTTTATTTTTGTGGAACTTTTTAGCAGAATAAACATTTTCTAGGCTTTTCTTTTTTAAAAATCTAGTTGGCAACATTGAAGTTAAATATAGCGTCCTTGACATTGTGTTGTTTCTCCCAAATATCTTCCAACCATTCACCCAATCCTACCCATGCCACAATGTCCTGGTCAAAACGTTTTGCTGACTAGATTTCAGCTCTGCTTCCCATTCCTGGCATGTCTGCGCGTTTACTCTAGAAGCTTGACCTTTTTTTTCTATGCATTATCACCTAATGCCCTCATTGAGGTTTAAAAAAAAGTTGTTCTTTACAAGCGGACCAGTTTGTAAAGAAAGAAAGCTGGACATCAATCTTATTTATTTTGGCTCATTGTTTTAAATCAAATTTGAAATATTTTTTTTTGCCTTCAATAACAATAATGTTAATGTAACGGATATACTTAATAAAACATTAATTAATTTTAAAATATAAACCAATTGTTGATTTCTTTAATTTGTTATTTAATTTAGTTTAAAAAAGGGAAATAAATGCAACCTTAGAGATATGTAGACATAAATGGATTTATTTCCCGTATTACATTCTGTGCATGTTTTTACTTCAACTTCCCATTCTCAGATCAAGTTGAAATTCGGCATAATTATTCATAGTCGACAACAATAGAGGAATTAATTAAAAAAATGTGTTTAGTTTGATATAGAAAAAAATGCCCTTATCCCAGCAGCCATTTTGCGGTTCTTCACCACACGGCTTGATTTTTAGAAAAGAATCTTTTTTTATGATTATGTTTATTTCGTAAGGGCTGAAATCTAATAAATTAATGTTCCGTTAAATTTAAAACAGCTTCCTATGAATCGTGTCCATTGGTTGTACAAACAGGACCATCCTCTTGCATAGCTTAGTGGTTTAATATAGGCCCGCTAAAAAACGACAGAATCCCACAGAATGGTCTAAACAACAACACATCTCCATAACAGTTTAGCGACGACAAGGTTGAGTTATGAGATAAAATCTTAGTCAAAGAGTATTTTGTTCAATTTCAATTTATTTCTAATAATTATGTGACTTCATCTGATTGTGAATTGTTAGTTCGATGTTTATTTAGTTGGTCTTCCACGTCATCGACCTACTTCTCAGTCAGACCTGCTTCTCAGTCAGACCTGCTTCTCAGTCAGACCTGCTTCTCAGTCAGACCTACTTCTCAGTCAGACCTACTTCTCAGTCAGACCTACTTCTCAGTCAGACCTACTTCTCAGTCAGACCTGCTTCATTTCGATACATTTCATGTTTTTATAGTGCTGGACACGAGAAATACAACAATTTCCTTACAGCGAGAAACAGTGCTGAAGATTGATGAGCCGGCTAGCGGGGTGAGTAATGAAAGAGAAAGAAATGGAAATACTGCCGTGTCCTTTTATTATTGTAGCCCAGGGAGATTAATAAAACAAAAGGGAGAGAATCCAACAGAAATGCTTGTGTCTGACAAAGAACGATTTGGATAATTTGATCTACTACAATGGTGTTCTGGATGGCCACTGCTCTTATCAAAGTCACAAGTCATTTCGCTGTTCTTTAGTTTAACTCTTTGACTGTGATCAACACGGACATAGTGGGATGAAATCGGATAGAAAGAGTGAGAGAGCGATATATATATAATAAGGGCATATATATATATATATTGTAATAACTTAAAGGAGACGACCCAACGATATACATGTTTATTTACATGGGGACATCACACATATTTAAATCAACATCTGCCTTGAGTACAGCATCTTCATCAGCTCTAGACAATTCATTATCTTCTTCTAATGTTAACATCCTTTTCAGTCAGTCTAGGTGGATGTGACCGCGGCCCGCGGGCCTTAGTTTGTGTATCACTAATCTATATCGACGTTCTCTTACATAGCTAATATAAAATACTGTGAAAACGGGTTTACCCGATTTGTTTAGAAGTTTTGTTTTTCAATAGAGATCAATTTCGACCTTTTATTAGGCCTTCTTTTTGTGCGAGAGGCATTTGACATACTCTACGACCTCCGCAGTGATCTAAGGAACATTTTTGCCAAAATTTATTAAGATTGGTCAAACTGTTTTAATTTCTATGCAGGACATACATAAGTAGATAGATAGATATATAGATAGATGGATGGAAGGATGGATGGATGGATGGATGGATGGATGGACGGACAGACAGACAGACAGACAGACAGATAGATAGACAGATAGATAGACAGACAGACAGACAGACAGATAGATAGATAGATAGATAGATAGATAGATAGATAGATAGATAGATAGATAGATAGATAGATAGATAGATAGATAGATAGATAGATAGATAAAATACTTCCCTGCAGTTGTGGGGAGAAAATATTTTGGATACCAAGTCCAGACAAAATGGAAAGGATGCATTCACTTTGCCGTTGACACCTTGGTGTTTGGAAAAACGATGAAGTTAACAAAATTTGAACAATTTACATGAGGATTCATAACGTTTGCTCCAGCATTTTTTAGCTGCTACATTTTGTGAAGTGATTTAGAGGATCCTTTTAAAAAAAGTCTAATTCTATTTCTCTTTCTTCATTGCTCTCTTTTTTTTTTCTTTTCAACTAACCCCCCCCCCCCCCCCCCCCCCGCTGATCTAATTAACTTTGCATAAAGTTTTCTGGTCACATTGACAGACGCCGTATTCCAGAGTTGGACCCAACACAAACAGTCGAGAGAATAGAAGCACGCATAGACACGAGGGAAGGGGGAGAGCCTGGAGAGTCTATTCAACTGAAATGTTCTGAAAACACACACACACTCTCACACTATATATACAGACGTGTATCCACTCACGCACACTCGCGCACCATAAAATCAAAATATAGTGTAAAAATTATTCCATGTAAGTGTGTGCATAAATCTAAGATCAATTTGTTCATTGGTTAAATGAATCATTGATTTTTTATTGATTGATTTAAAAGGATCTCCATGTTTAGGTTCCAATATTTTCTTTGTTTTTCCATTATTATAATAATTACTATTAGTATTGTGAAGATGATTTTTATTCTCTGGAAACTAAATTCATTGTATTCCCATTAACAGTTTTCATTGAAAAATCTTCTGGTGATGTGGCAGTTCTGAAGGTCAGTTGTCATTATTACTTCGGTAGATATAACAACAGGATATGTCTACTTTTATGATACACCCTGATGTATGCAAACGTGACTAGAAGCCCTTCAAGATTTACTTCAACAGTTTGTGAGTTCAAGGCAGAGACTAGGGATTAGGGAGTGGGGGTCCTGGATCACAGACGAGGAACACACCAGGAACAAGAAAAAGAGTGAGAACGCTGCAGCTTCTTTTGATTTTAAATGCTCAACTTTTGACGGTGCATTTGTTTTCAAGGATTAGCCTCTTGAATCTTAATAGAAGTTGTAAAGGGAACAATCTATTTAGACCTAAAGTGCCACAGACAATATGTAGAAAATAATTTCTCAAATAATACTCAATGCACGTTGGCCAATGAACTTTGTGCTAAAGGTTTAACACTACAATGGCACATTGTGAATTAAAACAGAAAATATAATTGCTTAATTCTTGAATTTTACAAGCGCTTTACTTTTTGTTTGTGTTTTCTTTGTTATCTCTCTTGTTACATTGTTATGAACTTTAATTTTACAATATGTCTTCTTTGTCGGAATGCTCTCTAATGTGGTGTCATAAAAAAAAGGGGATATGTTCATCTTGGTCGCCATGTATTCCTGGAACATTCATTAAATTTGTAAGTTTATACTACGAATACATTCTTTTTATAGTATGTATTCATGATTCATCATTAAATTACAGAACGAAATAATAGTCTATATGTATTCATTATTAAATTACATAAGCTAATAATAGCCTATGTCGCAATACTAAGAAGAACAGGAAACGTTTAATTAAATCTTTGTCATTGATCGATTGCTTCCAATTTTCTACTCTAGTAAAAAAAAAAGGGAGATAACTTTTGGTGACGAACGGATAGTACATGCAAGAGTTGATGCCCCTCGTCTGAAAACGATTTGTTGTAACCGTGTTATTTCTACACCCTCTTTCCCCCCCCCCCCTCCCCTCCCCAATCTCCTCTCCCCATTCTGTCATTTTACTATCAGTCCTTTCAGTAATCTCTCCTGGTTCCTGGATTGGTCACTCCACAAGTCCAGTGTCCGGGGGAGGTCGATAAGAAACATATTAAGTGGAAGTAACGGGAATCTATTAGTGAATGAATTGTAGGCCAAAAAACTTTTTTTTTCTAATTCACGACCTCGGCAGACTACCACTTGTTCTGACCTGACTACGCGATTGTTAAATAGAAGAGTGAACAAAACATGTATAGAAAGAAACACTGGACCTAGTGTGGAACTCTAGATCGCTGAATAAAATGTGTGTTGATCTTTTTTCAATGATTCACTTATTTTCATCCAGTTTGTCATTAAAATAACAGCTTATTTAAGGGAAAGCACTGCACAATAACTATCATCTATCAATACTGCAAGATTTGTCTCCTGTTTTTTCTATAAAAAACAAATTGTCACTAGATTACTAGTTATTTTAAGTGTTACAAAATAAGATGCAATATAGTTGTCTACCAGCAGATTGGTGCTAGTCAACGAGCGTCAACATCATACTAGGATGCACAACTTTGCAGCTTTGGATTCCCAAGTTGTTCCTACATACCAAGCGAGATAGCTCTGAAAGATGTTCCTACATACCGAGCTAGATAGCTCTGAAAGATGTTCCCACATACCGAGCTAGATAGCTCTGAAAGATGTTCCTACATAGCTAGATAGCTCTGAAAGATTTCCTACATACATAGCTAGATAGCTCCGAAAGATGTTCCTACATAGCTAGATAGCTCTGAAAGATGTTCCTACATACCGAGCTAGATAGCTCTGAAAGATATTCCTACATAGCTAGATAGCTCTGAGAAATGTTCCTACATAGCTAGATAGCTCTGAGAAATGTTCCTACATGCCGAGCTAGATAGCTCTGAGAAATGTTCCTACATGCCGAGCTAGATAGCTCTGAAAGATGTTCCTACATACCGAGCTAGATAGCTCTGAAAGATGTTCCTACATACCGAGATAGATAGCTCTGAAAGATGTTCCTACATACCGAGATAGATAGCTCTGAGAAATGTTCCTACATGCCGAGCTAGATAGCTCTGAAAGATGTTCCTACATGCCGAGATAGATAGCTCTGAGAAATGTTCCTACATGCCGAGCTAGATAGCTCTGAAAGATGTTCCTACATGCCGAGCTAGATAGCTCTGAAAAATGTTCCTACATACCGAGCTAAATAGCTCTGAAAGATGTTCCTTGTGTGAAAATCGAGAAAAACTAAACTAATTTATTTGAAGCAACTGTCGGTAGAATCACAACTCCGGTCTTAGTAAACTAGAAGTATCTCTTATCAACATATACCTCAGTAACAGTGCTACATGACATAATGACTTAAAAAAGTGGTCACATTGGATATCCTGCTGGTATGTCAAACGAGATGAGAATTTGAAAAGAAAATCAACTAGTGTAGTCTGAAGTTCAGAACATTGAGATGAAAAAAACACGTGACTTAGTGATGGGTGCAAATTACATGGGATTAAACGAGACACACTATTTCCGATTGAAAAAGAAACCCAAATAATCTAATGTGCCCTATATCTAATTCGCAATATATAATTACATCTAAATATGTCAGTCTATGACTCTATGTGAATAAGCATAGGTTATACTGTAATGGATGGTTGCAACTTTGTAAAACTTGTAGACGTTTCTTTTAATATAAGCTTCGATTCTAAACTGGTGGACGTCACTTTGAATAAATATTTTATATCAAAATACTAATAGGAAAAAGTCCAAACATACACCGATTGTCTGATGAACTTTTGTGATAAAGAAAGAAAGGGAGGTAACATAGATGAAACTAAAATTAACATGATTAATACCCTTTAGAAAAGCGGCTAACATCCAAAGCGTGAAATGTTTCAGAAGAGTTATGCTATTAAACTATTAATCTCCAAAAGAATACAAATTCGGAACCCTTCAATATCATATTAAAATGGTATTACATAAACATATAGTAATCGCTTTTCAGTTGTTTTTAATTTTCTGTTTCTCTATATCTCAGAATGGAGCAAAATGATTGAATGCAGCCACTGGAGCTCACAGCGCTACCGTAGATAAAAATAGCTGGACGGCAACGACACCCCTATCAATCTGAAGTCATCGAGCCATCATTTCAAATTCTTGAAGAGCCCTAATATCCCAAAGTCTGTACCTATCAAGGAGACATATGGCAAAATATGTAGGTCACAGCTGGGATTGCTTAGCCACGAGAAACATTGCATTCCTCATTAATCTTCGGACTCGAAGACAAGACTTATTATTATTATTATTATTATGAGGCATCGCCACACAAAGGCGATCTAAAGTTTGTTAATTACATAAACTTCAGTTGCGAGAATGTGGACACATATTTTCATTTATCCAGTTAGACTGAATAATGTGTAGCGAATATCTTTTCAATATAAAGAAAGTACTTTTTTTTTTCCGCAAGGAAAGGCGTGTCTGTCGTTCTTGTGACATTATTACAAAGAACAAAATGTTGCAGGTTGGCCTTAAACCAAAGCAAATCTTTTCATAATAGTTCAACGGGAAACACAACTAATGTTAGAATGAAGGCTTGATCTCTATACAATTACTGTCAGTTTAGCTTGACGAATTAGCGTCTTCTATTGACCAGATGTGGCAATACCAGACTAAAAAAAGATACCGATATAAAAAACAAATAAACATTATTTTAAAAAGTTTGCCTCAATACACACGAGCGAAAATGTTATAACCTTAATTATGTATTTTATTGTTTTGGCCCATTTCTCCAAGGAGCGTAAATTTTTTGACAAACTTTTATAAAGTTCACTGCCCTTGGCTATTTCCTACGCTTAGGAATTTGACAAAACAGCACTGCTATGCGTCGGTACTATTCATATTTTCAAGGTGAAAATTTAAAATAAATAATTCATCACAAAGTTGCTTATAAAGATGTACAATAAATAAATTGCCGTTGTTATACTGTTTTAAATCTCGTCGTTTTGATGGGATGGTTATATGTGTCATGTTCTTCCTAAAGCATTTCATTGCAGTTATTGGCCCTAGATTCTCAACCAGACAAGAATGTGGTCGCCAAGTTATTGGCCCTAGATTCTCAACCAGACAAGAATGTGGTCGCCAAGTTATTGGCTCTAGATTCTCAAGCAGACAAGAATGTGGTCGACAAGTTATTGGCTCTAGATTCTCAAGCAGACAAGAATGTGGTCTCCAAGTTATTGGCTCTAGATTCTCAAGCAGACAAGAATGTGGTCGCCAAGTTATTGGCTCTAGATTCGCAAGCAGACAAGAATGTGGTCGCCAAGGAATGCATCAGTCTGATTTTGGAATCCAGGGCAATGCTTTTGTCTGTCAGTGTTGCTAATTCTGCTTCATCTGAAACAAAACAAACAAAAAACAGTTGGAGTGAGACAAGGCTGCCTACTTTCACCAATTCTTTTCAATATCTTCCTTGAAAGGATAATGGAAGATGCTCTCGACGGCTATAAAGCATTGGGGGAAGAAAAATTATAAACTTGTGCTTTGCAGATGACATAGATGGTCTGGTAGGGACAGAAGAAGAACTAACTGACTCGGTGATACACATAGAAAAGACTTCTGCAGCATATAGTATGCAAATCAATGACAAAAAAACCCCCACATATTATGACCAATAGCCATCAGGGCTTTAAAAGGGAAATCAGTATTAGAGGCTAGAAGCTGGCGAGTGTTATTAATTAATCTTAAATAACTCTTTACCTATCTTACAATCCAAGATTTTACCTTACAATTCAAGACTTTACCTTATAATCCAAGACTTTACCTTATAATCAAGTTTTTATCTTACAATCCATGTCTTTACCTTACAATCCAAGTTTTTATCTTACAATCCATGTCTTTACCTTACAATCCAAGTTTTTATCTTACAATCCAAGACTTTACCTTACAATCCAATTTTTATCTTACAATCCAAGACTTTACCTTATAATCCAAGACTTTACCTTATAATCTAAGACTCTATCTTACAATCCAAGACTTTACCTTACAATCCAAGACTTTACCTTATAATCCAAGACTTTACCTTATAATCTAAGACTTTATCTTACAATCCAATACTTTACCTTATAATCCTAGACTTTACCTTACAATCCAAGACTTTACTTTATAATCCTAGACTTTACCTTACAATCCAAGTTTTTATCTTACAATCCAAGACTTTACCTTACAATCCAAGACTTTACCTTATAATCCAAGACTTTATCTTACAATCCAAGACTTTACCTTACAATCCAAATTTTTATCTTACAATCCAAGACTTCAACTTACAATCCAAAACTTTATCTTACAATCCAATTTTTACCTTATAATCCAAGACTTTACCCTACAATCCAAGACTTTACCTTACAATCCAAGACTTTACTTTACAATCAAGTTTTTATCTTACAAGATAAGATATAAGGTAAAGTCTTGGATTGTAAGGTGAAGTCTTGGATTGTAAGGTAAAAACTTGATTGTAAGGTAAAGGCATGGATTGTAAGATAAAAACTTGATTGTAAAGTAAAGTCCTTATAATCTAAGACTTTATCTTATAATCCAAGACTTTGCCTTATAATCCTAGACTTTACCTTACAATCCAAGACTTTACCTTACAATCCAAGACTTTACCTTATAATCCAAGACTTTATCTTATAATCCTAGACTTTACCTTACAATCCAAGTTTTTATCTTACAATCCAAGACTTTACCTTACAATCCAAGACTTTACCTCACAATCCAAGACGTTACCTTATAATCCAAGACTTTACCTTACAATCCAAGACCTTACCTTATAATCCAAGACTTTACCTTACAATCCAAGACGTCATCCTACAGAGTTATATATATATATATATATATATATATATATATTTATTGTGTGTGTACTACGTCAGATGTACTTAAAATCATCCAAGAATATGCCCTCGTCCCTCCTCCCTTCTTTCAAAATCACTTATTTTATCTTATGAACAAGGAGAGTACTTCTGCATTCTATTTCCCATTATCGACAAGTATGAAGAAAGGAGAAGAACTTTGATCGGCGGGTGTCAAAGCGGGTTAGTTAGGGGCGCAAGGTTGCCAGACGGCGTATAGATAGCGTAGTTGTTGTGTGTAATAGGATGGGATTGTAAGGGGTTGAAAAAAGAGCGGCCAAAGTCAATGAAACTGCGCGGAGCCGGTCTTGCAAACATAGCTATGACAACCCCTGGACTCGCGTTGCCATGTGAGTTAACTGCGCTTGTTTTACAAGGGAGAAAAGTGATGAAAATCGTCTTCAGAAGTTGTTCTTTCTTGAGTTTGGATTTTTAAATAACATGGTATTTCTGTTTTATTTATTTGATTGTTGCGACTAATTGATTTTGTATAGTCCACAAGTTTGAAGCAATAATAAACAGTGTCAACAGGGCGTCTATTATTCTCATACAACTAAAAGGGCCGCCGCGGAGTTAGTTACAACACTAAATCTTTTTGAGTTTCTTACTCTGTGAATATAGAGGAAGTATATATAGATGCGTGTGTATGTAGGTCAGCACCTATTGCAAAGCATTGAAATCTCATCTGTCCATTGACTTTCGTCGAATGGGCGCAATAATTGTCTGTGTAACAAAATCCCTCCAATTTTCCAGGCCAGCAGCTGACCTTAGCAGGACATCAAGAGAAAGACCGGTCCATTCTTGTACGTTGTCCAGCCAGCTTTTCACTAGACGACCCTTTTTTCGTGCTCCCTCCACTCTACCTTGAAGGATGACTTTTGACAGTGAGTCTTGTCTTACAGTATGACCAAACCAACTCAGCTTTTGCCTCTTCACAATATTATGTGGTTTTCTTATTTTGCCAGCCAGAGTGTTGGCTTGTAAAAGTACAAACTTATTTGTCTTCTTTTCCTGGTATCTGATACTCAACATTTTTTATGAAGCATTTATTCTCAAAAGCTTGGATTCTTCTTTAAACCTCAATGTTCAGTGTCCAACTTTCACAACCAAATAGAGGTATTGTGACCACTAGCGAAAAATACAGCTTTAATTTTACTGGGAAGCTGATATTACTCTTCCAAATATTCCAGTTTTTTCATGGTGGACGATGTCATAGTTAAACTGATTACTATCTCTTTTATTGATCCTCCATCCCTTAAAATGTTACAGCCTAGGTATTTTAAGGAGTCAACTTCTTCTAATTTGAATAGTCTAGCTATACGTTTTCACAGGAAATATTTATTTACAAAAATAATAAAGAAAACAAGAAAAAACATTAAAAATACTTTTTAAAAAAGACAATACCCCCTTTGTGCAACTTATTAAGCGATGGTTTTTCTCTTAAAAATGAATGAATGTTAGATTTAAAAAAAAACATTTTGTACCCCTCCCCCCGAGAAAGAATCTTGGTTAAGGGAATGTAGAGATCTAGTACACCTTATAATATTCCAATGATAACCATTGAGATCTAGACAGAAGATGATGCGCAAAATTTTCCTGTACATTAAATTATTAAACTCTTGAAACAATAAATCCTTACATTCGGAAATTCCCGATCGCGATAGTCCTTTCAAGAACGAGATAGTCCTTTCAAAACCGATGTAGGATCTAGACCTACATTTAGTCTCTAACCAAATTTACATGTATTTATTTTTACTTTGAAAAATGTATAACGATCAGAATAGAGTTTCCCTCCAAGTGGCCAATAAGCTAATTACTCTTTTCTCAACTATATACATCAAATGTTAAATTTTTAGGAAAATCGCAACAGCTTGTTATGAGATCAGCTGGCCGCCCCACTCTCGGTTACAGTTTAGGAACATGAGGTCAAATCACCATGGTTAGCACTGTCTCCTGCTGCTGATGGCTAGCAGGTCCATCTCGGGGTGCGGCGTACGCGGCGTTCTATGACCGTACGCTGGGAATCCTCAGACAAGACTGGTAATGAAGAGTTTCCATGCCTGCGCGCTGGATAAAGGCCTTTCCAATGATCAGTAGGATGAGGGCGCCTTCATTGCCGATTCCCTACTGGACTTTATCGAAGGTTACGATAGCCGTCACAGCACCCAAACGACGTCAATGGACTAATGATGAGATTTCCTAGCAATGTTTACACCAGTATATACTTTAGTTTTCCTACTAATGGTCAGATTATAATCTTTCTCATTCGTATATAAACTCGGTGTCTTTTGGTTTGCAAGGTGATACTGCTGTATACAGAGTTCAACGTCATATCTACGTAAAAGACATGCCACTAGAAATCTCATATGCTATACTTCAATGTGTATATTTAAAGATAGAAATTAGGAAGGAACATTCAAGTGTGTATCTTTTATTAAGAAAAAAATAGCTTTTGAAAATTATTTATATTAGAATACTAATTACAGATTTTTTTTTTCACTAATTATGATCTTTAGAAATAATTTTGATGAGAGTTCGTATAATAAAACAAAGTCAAATTTGTAATTTTACTTTGTCATTTTATTGACACAGCAAAGTAACCTAATGACGTAATGCATTAACATATTGTCGAAGTAATAAACATTCATAATGTAAAACTCTTTTAACGATCTACGATGGTATCGTTGGTAGTCTACATAAGACATTACAAACAAATATAAAAAACACACAAGGTATTTTATTGGTTGGTTTGAAATCAAAGTAATCCAAGCTCTGTTTATTGCTAAAATGTGTATATATCTCCAAGAGTACATTTCAATCATAATATAACTTGCAAATATAATAATTCTAGTCATTACAAAAAAAAAAAAAAGCAAGACAGAGCCGTTAGACCTACCACTCCCAGTCCTTCATAACTACTTCATACTAGATTTTATCAGTACAGCGTTGGTGAATACATAATACATGTTTTTATTTTTAGTTTCTACGTATTTCTATAGAGTTCATAGTTCAGAAGGAGGTTTCAAAGTGTGTTGTTAACAACATCTAAGAACGCTCTAGAATTTACTCTAGATATTACTTTAAGACTTCATAATATATAAATATGTTATATTTTTTCTTCGGGTGATATCTAAACATCTTATTTTTTTCTGGAAGTCTATCTCGCTAACTCGTTATCTATGTTATCTACCTACCTACCTATCTATCTATCTAATCTATCTAACCAGTATCTGACGTTTTGGCGCGAGAGATTTTGACGACAATTTATGAAACTCAAAACGTTTAATGATAAACATTGTTTTGTGTTTTCACTATACTTTACACTAGTACATGTAGACCCCGCGAAACATTTTTAAAAATGACTGACTATTTCATGAAGGCATATTGCGAACTATGGATGACTATCTGGTCGTGTTACCACACGGGTGATAGTGTCTTGATGATCCAGGTTCGAACCGCCATCAAGTGGGAGGTTTGGGCTAGGTTGTAATAATCTTCAACTCTGAGGGAACATGTGAAACATACTATAAGAAGTCAGATTCCTGAGAATATGATAGTGGCATGCTTCCTCCAACCTGTTAAATGAAAGGTGATTTTGCGAAACGCACAGATTAACATTCATCAGTTGTCTTTTTTTTTTTCACAATTACACAACGAGTTTGAATTCCAAAATCTAATGGGCCAAAAATAACTTTTGTTCTTTATATACAAAATACGTTTAAACACAAGCACAGAACAAAGATATTATGAAATCACCATATATAATAAGACGAGAACATTTCGCGCCAAAACGTCCCGCGCAAAAAGAAATAATAATCAAAGACTGCGCCAGAGCGTCCTACTTTTTAATTTAATCATGTAGTTAATTATAACTATATGTTTAAGTAAATCTTTGTAGTATTGCACACACATATATAACAACCCAGGATAAATACATTTTCAACTTATTAACAATTTTGTATATTTTGAAATATACAACAAACGAAAAAATATTGCATTGCCGTATTTCTACAGATGTCATTGACAAGATTAATTATCTGGCACCTGACCTTCCAAGCCGGGGCAGCCTTGATTCCTCTTTTCGACGTCCAACGACTTCCGGTCAAAGAAGAAGGTTCGTCATCGGGTCAACCTGACAAGACAAAGTTAGCCCCGCGAGATTTATTAGGACCGGACAAGGAGGTTATCTCGCAGCCTGACATGTCGCTGATGACCCCAAGATCACTGAAGCCTTTAAAAGAGGGGGGCAAACTTATCAGCAGTGATATCTTCAATGACCCCGAAGGCAGGGAGATAATCGATGACGCTCATCAAGACAATGGCAGTAAATTTGTACGATCACCTCCTCTTCCTGATGACGCGGTTGAAGACATAAATAAGGTAGAGAAAGGGCTTTCAGAACACTTCGGCAATGTAGGAAGTGGGATTTTAAAAAACACCTTTGTCAAAGGCAGGCTTCTAACATACAATACGAGCATCTCCAAAAATGGGGAACAGTCGGAAAGTCTATGGAATGATCAGGACAGCAACATAAAGGGGAATTATTTATCAAATATAAAAGTAGAAAAAACAACATCTCAATACACTCATGTATCCAGATTGAATCACCATTATACAAATTCGGCAACGAGTCTCACACTGACTACTTTAGACTCGATTACGTTAACAGCAGACATGGACGGACGTTTGAACAGACAAAATATAAATGTACCCGTTTTGAACGTATCACTGACTAGTGAGAATCGAAAAAAAAATCAGTTTGTCACAAGTTTTCAAAGATTTCTGAACACTTCCTTGGTGACCACTGTCCATAGCTACGGTGACTCGTTCCATGAACGAAGCACCTCGAGTTTCAGTGATGGCCAGCCAAAGAATTCAGACGATGTCGGGGTTAATGGAGAATCAGACATTCGGCCAATCAGGTTCAACTTAACAAGCTTACTGGATACATTGATGTTGGCGTATGACAGGCGACTTCGACCTGGATTTGGAGGTAAGAATGTATAGTTTCTTTAAGTAAATTGTCTTTCCTTTATCAGAATATATCATTCTAATACAGAGATGCCAAATCTAGGGACAGCGGGCAATATCCGGCACTCGAAACATCTGACCAAAGCGCATATTGAAGCCACAGGAGGTCAGTTATATGGAAAATCAGCATGCCCCCACACACCTTGGTTGGCAATGGTTGGGCAGTGGAGCAATCATTCTTGAGTGTCTGTGTGGTCATAAAAGTCTATGCAATAACTTGTTGGCAAGCTAACGTTTGATCCAAACGATTGCGCCGAAAAGGAAAGTCTTACAAAGTCTTAGAAAGTCTTACAAAAAAAAAGAGCGCTGAAAGCCACATGCACCACGCTACGAAATTTGAATGAAAGTTTTCAACAACTATGTCTCAGGAAAGTCGAAAAAAAATGTAGAAGTCAACCGTCACCCGCTCCATCTTAACTAGGTACGTCAAGTCGTGGCTATGTGGGCAAGCAAAAACCGAACGGTACAGAAACTCGTTCGTTCTTAACTCTTGTCAGACTTTACGAGCACTACTCGCTGGTCTGGGAATGTGAAAAAGATGCAAGACTTCTGTGTGTGTTTTGTGTCTGTTCTCTTTTGTACATTGTTGTTCTTGTTGTTCATTTAAAAAAAAAATTTCTTGTAATCACATTTAATAGTAAGGATCTATAGAGCTAAGTCTTTTTGCTTTTAATTCAATAACTGTTCAATACTGTAGATACTGTTTAAAATTGAAAAGTCGACTTTAGTAAGTGTTTGCGTACATCCTTTTTCCTTTTAACACGTGCGTTTCTCAATAAGAACCTGATTGTCAGCTGTTGAAGTGTTGAAGTTTGCAAAGAAAAGGTTTTCAATGCTGATCTTTTATGGGTTATTTAAGGTGTTAATCTACATCGGAATGTGTCACATACTGTTGCTCATTGTCCGAACTCTCTTGTACCGAATACATCCTATCTTCCCAGCCCTGTTTCCAGATTTGATTACTCCACGCCAAATACAGATAAACAAACTGAATAATGAGATAGCCACAAGTCCCACTATAAAAACGATTCGCCAATCATTGCTGCCAGACTCCAGGACTTGTTTCCACCTCAAGCATTCGTGCATCGCCGGGCTACCGGTACCTCCTTCATCGGTGGCATTGACGTGCGTCCTGCAGCATGAGATGGCGCACCCACTGCTGGAGTCATTGGAGACACAGTGTCGACAGTGCGTGCACCTGTTTCCATGGAGATAGAAGTCTGAGGCGCAACCAATGACGGTGTCTTGGGTCGCGTTGCACTTTTCGAGCAAGACTTCGCCCAGAGAGGGTCTAGGCTTAGAGCAAGGCGCACATTGCGTTGACCTGTGGTTCTCCGAGGACATGAAATTCCCAGGAAGACATTGGCTGCAGATGTCTTTGTCAGCCTCGATGAGATATGTCCCGGCCTTGCAGCTGATAGCGGTTCTGTTTTCACTGTCCTGGTGAAAAATGGGCAAGCTGCTGATGTTTATGCTGCTAATTTCTATCGCCTTGGGAATGATGCTGGATCTGACCATTGCGTGACCAATGGTCAACAGTAAAATCACTTCATGGAAATACATTTTTCTGTGGAATATAAGCAAAAAGTGAGAATTTAATCATGAAATGATATAGCGTTTAAAAATTACAATTGGCTGATATAAAAGTGAATCTCACAATCGTTAATGTAAAGAAAAAGAAATGACCAATAACAAGTAACATTTTGTAAAATACGTTAAGAATGATTTAATGTAAAGTAGGAATCATGCAGAGGTAGCAATATACTTCAATACTGTAAGATTTTTTTTCATGTTTTCAATATCAAACAAAATTAATCAATCACCTCGATTTAATTAACTATTTTTCTATTTGTTGATTCATGTTTTGTTAGAAGCAATGAATAATTGTGCAAAGTTTCAACAATCCACCATTAACAAGTTGCAGAAATAACGTGCTCAAAATTTGTTATTAGATTGACAGAGTGAACAAATATAGTCTTTGTAAAAAAAAAAATAAAATGTAGTGTATAATACATTTTAAAATATTTTATACATATTTGATGTTCCTTAAAACAGTGCTAGAAAACATTTTGTAATGTTTGGGTTTATTGTCTGACTATTTGCTGTGTTGTTGTTGTTTTTTCAATCTTCCTTGTCTAGTGTTCAATTGTATGTTTCTGCTTCACACAACTAGGAAGTTCATTGAATAAACTTTTTTTTTTTTTTATTACCTTTTCCCTTCCTTTCTTTCAGTTCATTAGGCGACCAACGGGGAGATAACTGACAGACTAGTTTTACTTTTGTATAGAAGAGTGTAAAGTGTAAGAGTTAGCTACGCGTGTTTGTATTTTTTTTTTCTCTTTCCTATTACTTTTCTTTAAAAAAAAAACAACAATTATGCAGTTAGCTTTGACCTGTAAAGTTTCAGACATGGCTTCAGAAGGGAAGATTATTACCTTCTTTCTAGCCTACATGTACATATGTCATAGGACTAGTCTTGTAAACTACAAGTTACTGCGTAACTGTTGAATAACGTTGTTAATTGGTTGTTTTTTCGCTTTGATTTGTTGTTGTTGTTTTTTGTATTGACAATGTAAACCAGAGTCTTCAAAAATGAATTTGCCATTGTGATCCAGAAGGTTATTTGGAAAATTAATGAGCATATGCAGGGTCGGATTTAATGGGGGGGCAGGTGGTGACCGTGGGGGTGCTGTTCCAGGGAGTCCACGAGGGATAAAATAGATATCCGAATTTCGACGAGTCAGAAACAGCTTTTTTTTTTTTATAAACATTTTTTTTTTACTTTTTACCAACGATATATTAAATGTTACGGTTGGCAACTGTCGAGGTTAAGTAGTGTCCGCGTGTAGCGTGTTCGTACTGGGTACATGCAGCTCAGGATTTACAACAGGATATCAGCCCAGGGCTAGTTTAAACTTTTTAGAAAACAACCTAATTCTCTGCGCAGAGCTGATCTCCACTAAACTTAGTACATTATATATATATTAACCCTAATTACTAATAATTGATTAACTAATTGGTTTTTTTTTTAATTGACTCATGTGTTGTCATTGGCAATGAATAACTGTGTAAAGTTTCAACTTGATCCGAGAATGGGTAGTGGGAGAAGTCACATATAGGCCTACAACAAGAGTCCACCCCCACAGATACAACAAGAGTCCACCCCCACAGATACAACAAGAGTCCACCCCCCCCAAAGATACAACAAGAGTCCACCCCCACAGATACAACAAGAGTCCACCCCCACAGATACAACAAGAGTCCACCCCCACAGATACAACAAGAGTCCACCCCCACAGATAGACAAAGTGATTTTTGGTAAAAAAAAATAAATGAGGGTGGGGGGGGGGGGGAAATCTACACACTGATGTATTATTTCAATTGTTCCAACAACAATAAAGTTTTTAGATACATTCAATAAAATCATAAATGTAGTTGAATATATTCGTTCTCGAAGTGTAGTTGAATATACATAGCCCATTTTATCCCCCGCCCTCCAACCTTTTGTGCTTTGTCCATAGCTAACTAATATCTCAATAGCTAACTAACATCTCAATAGCTAACTAACATCTCGATTGCTAACTAATATCTCAATAGCTAACTAACATCTCAATAGCTAACTAATATATCCATAGCTAACTAATATCTCAATAGCTAACTAATATATCCATAGCTAACTAATATCTCAATAGCTAACTAATATCTCAATAGCTAACAAATATATCCATAGCTAACTAATATCTCAATAGCTAACTAATATATCCATAGCTAACTAATATCTCAATAGCTAACTAATATCTCGATAGCTAACTAATATCTCGATAGCTAACTAATATCTCGATAGCTAACTAACATCTCAATAGCTAACTAATATATCCATAGCTAACTAATATCTCGATAGCTAACTAATATCTCAATAGCTAACTAATATATCCATAGCTAACTAATATCTCAATAGCTAACTAATATCTCAATAGCTAACTAATATATCCATAGCTAACTAATATCTCAATAGCTAACTAATATATCCATAGCTAACTAATATCTCAATAGCTAACTAATATCTCGATAGCTAACTAATATATCCATAACTAACTAATATCTCGATAGCTAACTAATATCTCAATAGCTAACTAATATATCCATAGCTAACTAATATCTCGATAGCTAACTAATATCTCAATAGCTAACTAATATCTCAATAGCTAACTAATATCTCAATAGCTAACTAATATCTCAATAGCTAATTAATATCTCAATAGCTAACTAAACTCATTATTTAGCAATAGACACAAAAACTATTTTCTTTCTTTACCAATGAAATCATCAAATAAGTTTCGCATGTAATGTTAAAAATGAGAAATTGTGTATGGACGTATATCTTGTGTACAAATGTTTGCTCTAATCATGGATATTGTTTATGTAAGGCACTATTGTAAAACAAAATTCCTCACGGATAATCCTAGAAGTCTGTAGAAGTTCGTCATAAAAGCATATCAGCGTGAAAATAATACCTTCCGCGGAATAATTAATTTCTGCAAATAATTTATAACTCATTTATTCTCAGACATTTTACATCTCCGAAGAAGAAGAAGTATATACGTCGTCTGCTACCAATTACTTCGTTCTTAAAGAGTTACTTTAATATCTTATATAATACAGACGTTACTTCAAAAAAGCAGATTACGTCCTACGCGTCATGCATTTAGTCATGCATATTAACCAATGACTTAAATTCTGCCAAGTCACTGGTTTTCCTGACTAGCTCAGGCAACCCATTCCATGCTCTAATAGCACTAGGGAAGAAGGAGTATTGTACAAATTTGTCCAAGCATATGGGACGAGGAATGTGCCTTTATCTTTGTGTCTTTCAGAGTATTTTATTAAATTTTGTTTTTGTATTTGAAGATTATGGTTCAGTGTTTTATGTATAATTGCTACTTTACCTTTGAGTCTTCTGTCCTGAAGGCTTTCTAAATTTAGTGATTTTACTATAGGTGTTACTCTAGTCAAATGTGAATATTCATTTGTTATGAATCTCACTGCTCTATTTTGTGTCTCTTCCAGTTTCTTAATGTTTTCTTGAGTTGAGGGGTCCCAAACGGAGGATGCATATTCTATTATTGGCCTAACCAAGGTTAAATAACATTTTAGTTTTATGTTCTTATTTGATTTATAGAAATTTCTTTAAATAAACCGTAATGCTTTCTTGAATTTTTGTGTAGTTTCATCAATATGTGGATTCCATGACAGTTTTTCATTTATTATAACACCTAGGTATTTTGCGTTTTTAGTCTGTGTTACTGGTTTGCCATGGATAAGATAAGTGGAATTAATTTGTTTTAGTTTTTTTGTTACTCTTAACAATTGACATTTTTCTGGGTGGAAAGACATGCTCCAATTTGATTTCCATTTCTGTAATTCATCTAATTCTCTTTGTAAAATATCTGTGTCTTGTGTTGTTTTTATTGTTCTATATATTATGCAATCGTCTGCAAATAATCTGACTTTTGTTCCTGAAGTAATGCATTTGGTAAATCATTAATGTAAATTAAAAATAGTAGTGGACCCAAGACTGTTCCTTGAGGTACACCTGAGTTTACTGTTATCGGTGTTGATTTAGAGCCATTTATTATTACAGTTTGTTCTCTCCCTATCAGAAAATCTTTAATCCACTGATGCAGTGGACCATTAATGCCAAAATATTTTAATTTTTTAAGCAAACTATGGTGGTGAATTTTGTCAAAAGCCTTAGAAAAATCTAGTAAGATAGCATCTATTTGTTCACTATTATCTAAACCTTTAGAAAAATCATCAATTAGTCCTATTAGTTGTGTTTCACATGATCTATATTTCCTAAAGCAATGTTGGTATGGTGTGAGGACATTTTGTTTGTCTAAGTGGTTTATGATGTTGCTACATATTATGTGTTCTAGGATTTTACATGTGATGCTGGTAAGTGATACTGGTCTGTAGTTTCCTGGGTCAGATTTTTCTCCTTTTTTAAATAGGGGGGTGACATTAGCTTCTTTCCAGTCATACTATAACACATTGTCACACTTATAAGTCAACAATTACTTACATGTGGACTGTTGTCTAACTCACGCACACATGGAACTCACGTATCCGAGAGAATCGCGTGTCTCGGCAGTTGAACGGCATATACAGTGTGATTGGATCAGTCCTACGGTCTGTTGTTAAACAAACGTCTGCTCCATGTGGTTCTAATTTTACGTTTGAAGTCTACTTGGTAAGACTTCACGTCTGCTTTGACTGGACGAAACTGAAGACTGTCAACAATGTGTTTGTTTTTACCCTGTGCCTCAATATCCTTCTACCCGTGTAGCTACACACACACACACGCAGCACATATACACATAAAATACACACATTCACACATACACATTTGCCCTAAAGAATTGTTCGAAACTCATAACCTTTGACTCTACCGCGTGTCCCAACCCCTTTTTTCTTTTCACGTTTTGTTGACATTGAGGGTTCAAGGCCATGTTTACAATCTATGTGTTTTTCTCCCAGGTCCGAGTTTTTTTAATCTTCTGCTTATATTTGCGGCGAGGAATTTAACTGAATAAAATTATGACTCATATATTTTACACTGACCCAATAGTAATACACATACAATATAAATATCTCCCTTTCTTTCTCTCGCTTCTGCATACATAGTCCTATATATGAGTATGGCATTTCATTTGAACTAGAAGGATCAGTTAAACCTAAATTCTAGATTCTATTATATAGGCCTGTGAATTTTCTTTATTTCACTAAAAGGGGTGGGGTGGGGGGCGATCCTTTCTCTCTATGATGTAAACAACTAAAAAATATATTATTAAAAGTTTTATACTCCTGTAAATACAACCAAAAAAAAAAAAAAAGGCGGATGATGTTTTTTGGTAATTACCATTAGCAGTGTCCAGAATACGATCATTTTGAGATCCAAACAAATTTCAGGTTTCTTAATGAATAGACTAGCGTAAGTCATAAACTAATAGAATATGTCTCCACATGCTAGTCATAAATATTTATCGAACTAAGGGCACTGAGTTCACTATCCGAATATAGCAAACGGAACTCAGCCAGCATACGCTTTTAGAGTGCTTGATTTTTTTTTTGTCGAACAACCTAGGTTCTGGGTATTTTCTTGAAACCCAGGGTATCACTGCTGCATTGTTATCTCTAAACCATGAGTGAACGGCGAGCCTTGAGCAAGCCAGCCAGGCGTGACCTTGAAGAAAGAAAAAAAAAGGAAACCAGTCGGTACGCCCCCACCGGAGACTCACCTCTAAGTGCATTGTGGGACAGGTTGAACAAGTTGACTAAGTCCAGTGGTTCTGGAAAAAAAATTGTAAAAGGACTCAATTTGTTACATTCGTCTCGGAAATAAAAAAGATATTGCCGTTTTTATACACACAATCCAGGATATTTAATAATAAAATACATTAGAAAAACAAGAACCCCCCCCCCCCCCTCCACTTGATCAAAGTATAAACAATCAATGTTAGGGCCACGAAGCCTTCGTCAGCTACACACGAAATAAGACAACATGAAAGGGAACTATAATTAGCTAATTAATTCCAAGATTTCAATACATCAATAAATATTAATTTTAAAAAAAATACTTTTAAAGCTTATATAAGGAAAAGAATTGCATATTTACAGTTACCGTTCTCAATACTATAAGATTCAGTTCCCATTCTCTATGTCAAACAAAATTAAATAATTACCACTAGTTAATTCATTAACTGGTAATTTTGTTGACTGATTCGTGTTTTCTTGGTGACAATGAATATTGTGTTTTTGTACTAGTTTAAAGTTATTGATTATCAAATTTCTGCTGGTTTATCTCCCTTTATTTTTAGTATTTTTTTTTTTATAGCAATTTTTATAATAACGAATTCTAGAAATTCCGAATGTTTTAGTTGTTATTTTTTTTTTAAATGACCTTTTGACTTCATGTACATTGAATGTACACCTACAAGGCTTGGTGTGAGAACCTCTGGATTAAACTAAGAATATAACAAACATGAGGTGTGTGTACAGAGATATAGATCTAACCACTACATGAATGGTGTGTATACAATGATTGACGTTTGAACACACAGTGTATTTAAAAACAAACCCACTAGTTCATCTTTTTCGGTGTGTATTTCAATAAGTGGGGCGTGTAAACCCTTTTTACAAAGCTTAGATCAACTTTGTCTGTTCAAAAGGTTCAACATGTCTTTTTCTCCTATTTCCCATTCTGGGATCAAATTGAAATTTTGCACCAAGTATTTCATTGTCCCTGACAAAGCATGAATCTTTTTTTTTTAAAATATAATTTAATTAATTATTTCGGATTAACTATTATTATTGAAATCGAAATAAAGGTCATAAACACTATAATACTTAATAAAAGGGACGTGACTGTATATACTGATTTATTTACTTCCTACTTTTTCACTCACTTCCCATTCTCAGATCAAGTTGAAATTTTGCATAATTATTCATAGAAGATGACAATACAGGACCAATCCAAAAATTAACAAATAAAGGGACGGTTTCACCTTAAAACCAAAGTTTGTCTAGGAATAGGACCCCAGCCATGAAAGTTTCCCAAATATATGATTAACACATAAAGTGAGTAGTAAAAAAGTCAAATGTCAATTTTCATATTAGGTATGACCTCACTATATTACTATAAATAGTAACAAACATTTGGGAACAGATTTCTCAAAATATAAAAGACTTTGTACTGTAACTTTGCAAATATGTTCATGCATATATTATCAATATCCCCTAGTAAAATTATTATATTTTGCAACTTTAACATTTTTCTTCAATTAAAGCCCAAGTAGTAGGGTGTGCTCAAAACATATCATTCTTTATATGTGCCCATTTTCATAAAAATAAATTTACATTTTGAAAAATTTGAATCAATGTCAGGAAATTCGTAAAAAAAATAAATAATTTAAATGGAATGAAAAAAATCATTTTTTTTCAATTATACTAACTTAAAAGACCCCTTAGAAATGTGAATCATCAGCCATGGCCTAGTGTAGAGATATGGATAAATAATCATTTTAAACCATATTTGAAAAATGTAAAAAATAGTCAGAAAATTGATACAAATGGGGGTGGTTGTGGAGGGATTTGGTTACGCCAATAGTTAAGTACCTCTACGAAGAAAGTCAAGGTTCGAAGGGTCATAAGTTTATGTAGTAAATTTGATCTCATTGGCAGTCTTCACTTTTTTTTTTTGTCAGTTTCGGACGGCGAATAAGCTTCGAACCTTTAACCATCGTGATAATACTCCGAAACGCATACTACACGACCAGGTAGCTATTTAGTCTTTTTTTTTAAAATTACAAACGTGTTCGAAATACACTGATACGAATATTGGATTTATAACATTTGTTATAGCAACGTTTTTACAGAATGCACACAATTTTCAGTATGAAGTACACCAAGTGTTTCAAAAATTTTTTACTTAACGGCACATTCTGAATATTTAGCAAAAAAATTTTCTATTTTTTTTTAGAGAGATTTATTCGCGTGTTGGCTTACTAGTTAATTATTCAAGCTGTTCGTGAAACACCTATTCAGACCTCGCAGAACACTAGGGTTTCGTGGAACACCTATTCAGGCCTCGTAGAACACCTAGGGTTTCGTGGAACACCTATTCAGGCCTCGTAGAACACTAGGGTTTCGCGGAACACCTATTCAGGCCTTGCAGAACACTAGGGTTTCGTGGAACACCTATTCAGACCTCACAGAACACTAGGGTTTCGTGGAACACCTATTCAGACCTCACAGAACACTAGGGTTTCGTGGAACACCTATTCAGGCCTCGTAGAACACTAGGGTTTCGCGGAACACCTATTCAGACCTCGCAGAACACTAGGGTTTCGCGGAACACCTATTGAGACCTCACAGAACACTAGGGTTTCGTGGAACACCTATTCAGACCTCACAGAACACTAGGGTTTCGTGGAACACCTATTCAAACCTCACAAAACACTAGGGTTTCGTGGAACACCTATTCAGACCTCACAGAACACTAGGGTTTCGCGGAACACCTATTCAGACCTCACAGAACACTAGGGTTTCGTGGAACACATATTCAGACCTCACAGAACACTAGGGTTTCGTGGAACACCTATTCAGACCTCACAGAACACTAGGGTTTCGTGGAACACCTATTCAGACCTCACAGAACACTAGGGTTTCGTGGAACACCTATTCAGACCTCACAGAACACTAGGGTTTCGTGGAACACCTATTCAGACCTCACAGAACACTAGGGTTTCGTGGAACACCTATTCAGACCTCACAGAACACTAGGGTTTCGTGGAACACCTATTCAGGCCTCGTAGAACACTAGGGTTTCGCGTAACACCTATTCAGACCTCGCAGAACACTAGGGTTTCGCGGAACACCTATTCAGACCTCATAGAACACTAGGGTTTCGCGGAACACCTATTCAGACCTCATAGAACACTAGGGTTTCGTGGAACACCTATTCAGACCTCACAGAACACTAGGGTTTCGTGGAACACCTATTCAGACCTCACAGAACACTAGGGTTTCGTGGAACACCTATTCAGGCCTCGCAAGAACACTAGGGTTTCGCGGAACACCTATTCAGACCTCATAGAACACTAGGGTTTCGCGGAACACCTATTCAGACCTCGCAGAACACTAGGGTTTCGTGGAACACCTATTCAGACCTCGCAGAACACTAGGGTTTCGTGGAATACCTATTCAGACCTCGCAGAACACTAGGGTTTCGTGGAACACCTATTCAGGCCTCACAGAACACTAGGGTTTCGCGGAACACCTATTCAGACCTCGCAGAACACTAGGGTTTCGCGGAACACCTATTCAGACCTCGCAGAACACTAGGGTTTCGTGGAACACCTATTCAGACCTCTCAGAACACTAGGGTTTCGTGAAACACCTATTCAGACCTCACAGAACACTAGGGTTTCGTGGAACACCTATTCAGACCTCACAGAACACTAGGGTTTCGTGGAACATCTATTCAGACCTCACAGAACACTAGGGTTTCGTGGAACACCTATTCAGACCTCACAGAACACTAGGGTTTCGTGGAACACCTATTCAGACCTCACAGAACACTAGGGTTTCGTGGAACACCTATTCAGACCTCACAGAACACTAGGGTTTCGCGGAACACCTATTCAGACCTCACAGAACACTAGGGTTTCGTGGAACACCTATTCAGACCTCACAGAACACTAGTGTTTCGTGGAATACCTATTCAGACCTCACAGAACACTAGGATTTCGCGGAACACCTATTCAGACCTCATAGAACACTAGGGTTTCGCGGAACACCTATTCAGACCTCATAGAACACTAGGGTTTCGTGGAACACCTATTCAGACTTCACAGAACACTAGGGTTTCGTGGAACACCTATTCTGACCTCATAGAACACTAGGGTTTCGCGGAACACCTATTCAGACCTCTTAGAACACTAGGGTTTCGTGGAACACCTATTCAGACCTCACAGAACACTAGGGTTTCGTGGAACACCTATTCAGACCTCACAGAACACTAGGGTTTCGTGGAACACCTATTCAGACCTCACAGAACACTAGGGTTTCGTGGAACACCTATTTAGGCCTCGTAGAACACTAGGGTTTCGCGGAACACCTATTCAGACCTCGCAGAACACTAGGGTTTCGTGGAACACCTATTCAGACCTCGCAGAACACTAGGGTTTCGTGGAACACCTATTCAGACCTCACAGAACACTAGGGTTTCGTGGAACACCTATTCAGACCTCACAGAACACTAGGGTTTCGTGGAATACCTATTCAGACCTCACAGAACACTAGGGTTTCGCGGAACACCTATTCAGACCTCATAGAACAATAGGGTTTCGTGGAACACCTATTCAGACTTCACAGAACACTTGGGTTTCGTGGAACACCTATTCTGACCTCATAGAACACTAGGGTTTCGCGGAACACCTATTCAGACCTCTTAGAACACTAGGGTTTCGTGGAACACCTATTCAGACCTCATAGAACACTAGGGTTTCGTGGAACACCTATTCAGACTTCACAGAACACTAGGGTTTCGTGGAACACCTATTCTGACCTCATAGAACACTAGGGTTTCGCGGAACACCTATTCAGACCTCATAGAACACTAGGGTTTCGCGGAACACCTATTCAGACCTCTTAGAACACTAGGGTTTCGCGGAACACAGTTTGGGAAACACTGACGTAGTTGTTTGTCTCCTATCGCTGAATTCTCAGATCTACAAAATCCGACAATAAGTAGGCCTAACTACTCCATTGACTTTATTTGAAAATAAAAAGCAACACAAAGTGACAGTCAGATCTGTCACTGTGTACACATGACGTCAAACTGAGTACACCAAGACGTGTACACACTAACAAGTACACTAAGAATAAAATGGGTAGTGTGTTGGAATGTCTTAAAACGTTTTTTTAAATGTCACGAACTATTTTTCATGGCGTAGGGCCTATTTATTACGAATTAAAACGCAATTAAACCTCACGAACTTCTTTATTTTGCGTATTTATTAGATATGCAAATGACTTTACCATTTCCTTGCAATTCAACGTTTTACTAAAGAAAAGAGAACAAAGTTACACGTTACAGGAAATGAGAAATTAAACATGTAATTTGGTACACTATTTTCTATTGGCAAAGAGATGCGCCTATGACGTTTGACTATTACTTCCTGTGATGGTCTAGCTCCGTAATAACTTGCACTGACACGTAAATCTGAGAGCCGAGTCAACTAATTGTAATTTTAGCTAAATAGTCTTTGTTACAGTAACATCCATCGATCGCCCTGCGTGAACTTCAGATGGGGGTCTGATGCGGTCAAGGCTAATAGAACAAAGCCACCCGGAAACCTTTGGCAAGGAACTCGGGTTTGTGATGTTACGCGAAGGAGTTTATTGATTTTATTGAAGCTTTGAAGTGTAACGTGCTAAGCTGAACGTCTCTGGGCAGTAGATATAAGGTTGCCTTTTCTACCTGCATATAATGTCCGAGCTGCAACGACATCTTGTCGGCTTTAAATGTAATGAGGACTAGCAGAAAGTGGACCTCTACAAACACTCTTTAAAAACAACCTGCACACACAACCTCTACACACAACATGCACAGACAGCCTCTACACAAAACCTCTACACACAACATGCACACACACAACCTCTACACACAACATGCACACACACAATCTCTACACACAAACTGCACACAAAACCTTTACACACAACATGCACACAAAACATCTACACACAACCTGCACATGCAACGTGCAAACAACCTGTACACACATCCTCTACATACAACGTGCACTTACAATCTGCACATACAACTATGATACAACCTATCCATACATCGTGCACATGCAACCTGTCCATATTACCTGCAAAAACAACCTGGACATACAATCTATCCATACAACATGCACATACAACCTGCACATACAACCTGCACATGCAACATGCACATACAACCTACACATGCAACATACACATACAACATGCACATACAACATGCACATACAACATGCACCTACAACATGCACATACAACCTACACATATAACATGCACATACAGCATGCAGGTACAACATGCACCTACAACATGCACATACAACCTACACATATAACATGCACAAACAACCTACACATACAACATGCACATACAACATGCACATACAACCTACACATACAACATACACATACAACATGCACATACAACCTACACATACAACATGCACATACAACATGCATAAACCGTCTGTCCATACAACCTGTCCATATTCATCCTGCAGATACAACATGTACATACAACCTGCACACAAAACCTGCAGATTCAACATTAACATACCATAAAACCTCAACAGTCAATCGCTACACACAGCCCCCAAGCAAAACCACCTGTCTGTTATAATTTCAGTTGTGCAGCATTAAAAAAATATTCCTACCAAAACTATTTACAGACGCATTGACCAAGACTTTTCCGAGACAACCCATTGCAGAAGACGTAGGCCATAGAAAATAGCATGGATAAGTCTATGTAGAAAGAAATGTGCCAAAGGCAGAGATTAAGTTTTGGGTCACTGTGAAAAAGGCACTACCTTGTTAATGCCCCATGCGACATTGAAGCATTGGAATATAAATGAAAATAATATTTTCAATAAAATATATGAATAACAAAAAATATTTTGGTATAATGTTTTATAATAAAGTCAAGAAATTTTAATATACGAAAGTTACGGTCACAAAAGAAATTTAAAGAAAGAATAAAGTAGAAACATTACTTATTGTACTTCAAGTCTTCAACATTCCTAAGTCTGTAATTACAAAATAATGATCACCTTCAGGTCAGTCGGAAAAATGTGTGTATACAAAACATTGCAGAAGAGAGGTAAATTCGGAAATTTCCGGATCTATAAATATCGTGGACGACACATTGCCTAAGCATACGGAGCTAGACTAGCATACAACTGACGTTGTTACTAAATATAGATATTGTATGTATTACATAATCGATCTTTCTTCCCCATTCTCCCTCTCTCTTTCTCCCTATTTCGAGGACATTTATTAATTTATCGCGAGCACTGCACGGTTGACTGACTTGTGTTCACCTAATTGTAAAAAAGAGAGTAGTCTAGAAACATGCTTACGTAATTCATTAGATCTACACACAAACCCACAGAGTGCATGGTAGTACGAATTAGGCTATGTTATTTAGAACCTAATTGGCGAATTCATGATGAACTAAACAATGTCAAGGACTCTAAAATTGAGCTTCGTTGATGCCATCTATCTGAAGAAAAACAAAAGCCACAAATGGAAGAGGTACAGTACTAGAGACTTGTAATAAAGGGAGAGAGAAAAAATCAAATAACTGTTTTTAAAACACGTAGCTTGACACTGCTTTCAATCTGTACACACCAGATAAACAAACAAACAAAAAACTAGCTATTTATATATTTTCCACCATATCTCTAATGTTACACGAACGTTTTAATGTACACTTTTATTAAGGTAGCACTTCTGACACTATACGTATCAACATCCTACACTGCCGTAAGTGATCAGTTGTTCGATTGTCTGTGCATTCTATCTGAATCTTTTCATCTTGCAGCGAGTCATAATTGTGGAACTGGCAAGGATTTTTCATACTGCGTCTACAGAAAGATCTATGAAATTATGTTTTAAAAAATGCATTTTAATACGGCTCCGCCAATACAATTCTACATTGTTTCGTATTTTAGAAGGGCCAAAGTTATGCTGAGTGAAGTACCATATTTCTGCTGACGTTTTATGCGTAAACAAAAACAGACCCGCTACAGGACGACTTTCTCAACAAGAGAATAATCTTACGCTTGCCTTGAAGTAACCCACTGGGTTCGATTCAGGATTTTCTACTAAACTGTAATCATAAATAGCTAAAAAAAAAGATATAAATAATGGCAATATAAACTCTGATGTCATTAAGCCTAGTTCAGTTTTTAATTTACATAAATGATCTCTACCTTACTATATCATAATTGGAACAAAATGTTTGACTTCGTAAACAAAAATCTAAGAATGTTAATTATTGAAAAACAATTACTAAGACTAAAAACTCATGATAACCTTCTTATCTTATATATTTACAGACGTTACTTCAAAAAAGAAGATGATTACGTCAATGTCAACCAAGTCATGCATGTTAATTAATTACTTAAACTCTGACAAATCGTTGGTTTTCCTAGATTCAGACAACCCATTCCATTCTATTATGACACTAGGGAAGAAGAAGCACTTGTATGAATTTGTCCTAGCATATGGAGTAAGAAAATATGCCTCTATCTTTGAGTCTTTCTGAGTATTTCGTTAGGTTTTATAATAAAAGAAAAGTTGTAAAGGAATCTTCATTTAGACGAAATAATTTTTTAAAAATCAATCAAATCATTAAGTTTTACTTAAAAAAACAACATACAACTAAATTATAATTGAATCATTTTACCAATATTAGAATACGCATACTTAGTTTGCATCTTCCATTCCATGAAACGTAAACATACTCTAACAGAAGTAAAGTACTCATTTCAGATCTTTCAATTTATTGGGCAGATGATGTAAAGGTCATCTGTTTCTATGTCCCACAGTTAACCAGGGTGGCCAGCGCAACCACCAACCACCTTTACTTTTCCCCAACTAAAGTCAGGTACCTATTAGAGTTGGGTGGTCTCAGAGGCGCCCAAAGATCCCAAATTAAAAATCCCAGTTTTCATCAGGATTCGAACCGGGTACTCTACGGTTCGGAAGCCAATTGCTTTACTACTCAGCTACCACTTGAACAAAGCAAAAGGCTAATGACAACTATTTATATTTAACTAAGACATTTGTAAAATAACTGAACTTACAAACGATCCGGGACAGAAGACTCAAAAGTAAAGTAGCAATCACAAACACGGCACTATAATTACAAATGCAAAAAGACAATCAAATCAAATACTCAGAAAGACACAAAGATAATAAAGTTATGTCTTATTCTATATGCTTGGAAAATATATTAGTACTGTCTCTCTTCCCTAGTCCAGTAAGCCATGGTCGATGGATCATTAGCCGGAATCAGCAAGTATTATTTAAGTATCTCAATAATATGAACGCCTTGGCTACCATGGATACTCTTTTAAAAGAAACGTCTTTAATTCAAAAGAAGCTAATCAAACAGATATTCACTTCTCTGGTGAAGCTGTCAAATCAGTCACTGGCCTACAAGAAATTATAAGCATAATAATGTCTCAATAGAAAATTTACTCAATGAAAATTGGCATCGACATTTTCTATCCTCTATAAAACAAAAAAAACAGTATTGCACTGCATTCAATGGACTTTTTTGTGGAAATTGAGAACCCCACATTTAGGATGTATTATTCCATACGCTTCTAGTTTTTTAAAAATCAACAATAACAAATCCGAGAACTACCAGTATGGTGAACTTTTTTTGTGTTGTGCCAAATTATTTCCTGTTCAGCTTGAGTATCAGTAAACTTGAAATTAGCATCAACTGTTACATGAGGAAATGATGGATTTTTTTTTTTACTTTCTTAGTGCAGGGGAAGAAAGCATTGAATTGATTAGGGAAAGCCAAAAAGAGTGATAATTTATTTAACTTGTACTAAATAATAAGACTGTATTGTTTATTTGTCTCTCTCTTTCTCTCCCTGTCTCTCTCTCTTTCTCTCTCTGTCTCTCTTTCTCTCTCTCTCTTTCACATTCTCTCACTCTCTCTCTCTCTCTCTCTCTCTCTCTCCCTCACACATATTCTTTATGTAAGCCACAGGCCGTAACCATTGGAAATAGGTCCCCTTTTTGCCATAGGGCATGTTACGTCATGATATATTGATAGGCCTACCCGTCGTTTGCTAAAATGCTACATAGGTAAGTGAACTTATCCAGTTCTTCAAGCTCTGACCTATCAAGTCTGATGGGGTCATCTTTATCTTATCTTATATAATACGGACGTTACTTCAAAAAAGAAGATGATTACATCTTTGGGTTATATCCCACTCGCATAATTTTAGTTTTGCTCACATTTTTGCGGAAGCCGATTTTGGGTGCCACTATGTCGTTTTTTGTATGCATTTACTTGTAGACCCGAGAAGTGCAACGTCGTCAGCAAAGTCTAAGTCCGTTATTCGATTCAGTTTAGGTCATGGAATACCAAAGGCAGTTCTGGCTCATCGCCCTCCTCTTTATGTAGTCAATGGCTAGGAGGAAGAGGAATACAAGACTCCCCCCTGTCACGATCCTTAAAAAGTATGTTGTTCCTTGTTCTGTTTTAATGCAGCTAGATCGTATGTCATTTACACACACACTCTTTTCAGTCTCTAACATACACTTGTCTTTTTTTTTCGCTACCTTTTATACTCTCTCTCTCTCTCTCTTTGTCTCTCTCTCTCTCTCTTAACTAATAAAACTTGAAATAACTTGAATAACTTCCTTTTGTGGCCATAACTAGTTATAAATTTATTTATTATATAGACAAAATCAACTTGTGATAAATGAAATAAATGTAGTAGACTTTGGTAATAATATCTGTTTGTCACGTGTTTTTTATGTTTGTTTGAATTGATGATCTTTATGATTATAAACTTGTGACATATGCAGATTCGGAGGTGCCTTGATTATAGTTCAAACACTTTAATAATCAATGAAGTAACAAAGTGCTGATGTTTTTCTTGAGTTTTAATAAATGTAAATATGAACTTGAAACAATAAATGTATGTACAAAATATTTAAACAGATACAGGATTCAGCGAAAATGATCAATAAAATGAGTAACTATTTACTTTAAAATTAGCGACTTCTAAGTCTAACTTTCTAGCTCTCTCTCTCGTCTCAAGCTAACACTCCTTCTTTTATATCTTTTTTTAGAATAAAGAACCATGACATCTCAATACCCATCCTTTACTCCTTGACCCGTTTACATTTAATTTTCCTTTTAATTGTTTTTGTAATATAACCTACGTTAATTATGTCTCCCTGCTGTAGCCTTGAGCCAAGTTTTAATCGGCGTTTTTTTGGCATTAAAGCGTTAGTGCGCTGACCTGATTTGAGGTACAATGTCCTCATTTTGTGAACAATGAGGTGTCACTGTGACTGCTAACACAATCTAACTCACTACAATAATACAACCTTTCAGTCTCACGTTCTGGAGTCGTCTGTCCTAAGACCAAGTGACGACAATGCCACATATGTTGCATCATTCACAACCAATCACTAACCTTTTCCCACCGTCACCAAAAAGCAGCATACACACACACACCATAACATTAGGTTTATATATTTGTACACAAAATTTGATCGAAAGTAAAATTTTATTTGTTACAATTTTGATGTATTATTTCTTAGACCATTAAGACTCATTTCATCATCAATCAAATCATTTTTTTTATTACAATGAAATTTATAACAAGCGAATCCACCAAAATAAATATAAATTTAAAAATATGAAAGTCATGCTAAGAAAAAACAAATTACCGCGTGATGACCTCCCGCCCCCCTCCCCGAATCCATTAGGATTTTTTTTTGTGATTCACCGTTGTTTAAAAATAGTTCGAACTCCTTCCTCTCACCCCCCCCCCCCTCCATCTCACACACACACTCTGTATTTTTTACATTATCTACAAATGCATTTAGTTCTAAAAAAAATCTTCGTTTCAAAACAAAACGCTATAGCATTTTCTTTAAATGTACAGTGGCGTAACTAAGGGGGGGGGGAGGGGGGAGAATTTTAAAATCCCTCCCGGGCCCCCACGTGTATTATATTTTTTCCCACAGAAATCAAAGCTTTTTTTAAAGTTAGTTTTACATTTTAAACTTTGTTGCTACGAATAAAACTGGATGATATACAGCGAATTCCAAGTATCTTGTTACCTTTACTAATAATAGATCTAAATGGCGAGTATTTTATTACTACACTAATTAACCTTGAAGCAAAATTTACAGAATCGAGTATAACAGATCCAAAAGTTATTCTTAATATGCTAGAATAGTCCATTATTCGGGTTTGGCGTCTATAATTTCAGAATTAAACTTCACACTCGAGTTATTACCCCTCTATTTATCTTTCCTCAATCCAATGGAAACTCTCTTTTTATTTCCATCTAATCCTTTTGCTTTCGCACAAAACATAAACAACAAACAATGACGTAATATCATATAATATTAGCACATCCTTCCTTTTGAAGTTATTATCACACCCTTCCTTTTAAAGTTCTTAAGAGTGACATCTACTAGCAGGGCCGGCCCTAGCTAGCATTTGCGGGGCCCTATGCGAAACGGATCGCGCGGGGCCTAGTCTGGGTAGAAATGAGCATAATGTCAATATTATTTTTTTTGAATTAGAAAATAGGCCTACTTTCGTCTATGCAATAAATTTTTATCAAATGAAAGCTCGCAATGCCACTTTTTATTTATAGGCATTCCAAAATGTCAATTTCGTCTATTCTTCAGGAGATTTGAATAAATTCAAAAAAAGTTCAGGACTTTATCGTATATTTTGCCTTTTCATGAGATTTCCTGGAGGCCCTATAAAATCAGGAGGTCGCGAAAACCCTGTTATTTTATATACGTTATAATGGTTTAATTTAATAATGTACACTTAGAATTAACGCGGGTCCTATGAAAGCGCGGGGCCCACTGCGACCGCATAGGCTGCAGTGGCCTAAGGCCGGCCCTGTTTACTAGGAACTTTAACAATTCGTCCACTTCTGGTTGTCTTGACTGGCACAACAAGTTCTCTAGACGTTGGTCTATAACTGTCTGTTTTGTTTGTTCCAATAGTTTGCAGTTCATTGTCTCCATCGGTATCATAGTACCCAGAGATGTCTTCATCGAAACTCTTATTCCAAAAGCGTTGATTTCTTCTGTATGTTTTTCGTTTGTCTTTATGATGTAAAATCTGGGTGCTGAATGTTTTTTTATGACAACTGCTTTCTGCCATGTTTAACCTAGACGAACTCTCCGACAGAATAATCTTTAGGTAGTCTTGCTTTTGCATTGTATTTTAATTTGCTTTTCATCTGTCGTTCGTTGAGTAATGTCTCTGCATTTTCAGCTACCGATGGTTTCAATAGTTTGGGATCAGTTGGAATGATTCCCTGAGTCTTCTACTCGTCAGCAGTTGTGATGGTGAATACGGCAGTCCACTTATCGGAGTATTTCTATACTCAAGCTTAACGAGATATGGATCTTTCCCACTTTTGTATGCTCTGAATCCTTTTGCTTGCGCAGAAAACATAAACAACCAACAATGACGTAATACCATATAATATTAGCACAGAATCTTCTTCATGCAGTGGAAAATTAAGAATTTTTTACCTATCTTGAATTCTGGTCAAAGCTCTTGCGCCCAATTAATATAGTTCAGAAGAAACTACAAAAGTCTGGACTGCATATACGGGAAGCTGCTAAAGAAATTAGTACCCTTTCATGCTTTCTGCAAAATGATGACAAACTGACAAAAACCCAATCCATCGAAAAAGCAAAAGAAGGTAGTGACTACTATGGATTCCTTGTAATCAAAACAACCAGAAGAAAGAAAAGACTTGATGGGAAGTTGAGTTCTAATGTAGGACTGTCAATAGAGCTGCAATTTAAACGTGTTGCAACAGAAGTGCTGGACAGATTTCAAAGGCTGGAAAGAAAATGGATATCTTTGGGTTTCTTCTTGAACCAAGACACCTGTTAGATGCTTATGACAAACTGTGCTACTTTTCCTGTTTGTATGATGAAATAAATGGCAAATCGCTTTTTCAATGATGTCATTGATGCACGAGCACTTTTCATCAACAAATCAGTAATACAATCACCAATAGACATATTGAGGAAACAGGCTTCATATGGTAATTACGTGTGCTTGCAACCTCCTCCGAATACTGCGAACTCAGGCCACTTCCATTACGTCATGTGAGAGATCATTCTCAAAGCTCAAGTTCATCAAAAGCTATCTCAGGAGCACAATGACACAAGAAAGGCTTATCATGGCTTTAATGTCAGTTAAGTCACAAATACTAGAAAGTATCGATGTAGTTGATGTTATAGATGTCTTTGCTGCACAGAATGCGCGACGTGAAGCGATATCAATTTAGATTTATCACTTGTGCATTATTTAACTAATAAACAAAGGTATTATTCATTAAAAGAGTCTTGATTACTTTTTGTTAAGTTTACTGATATACTGAACCAATTTGATTTGGGGCTTATATATTTTTGCGTACATTATCCCATGTCATATGTCGAATTTCAAAATGCAGGGGCCCTCAAAGAGGTCAATCCCCCCCGGGCCCCCAAATCCCTAGTTACGCCCCTGTAAATGTAGTTGCTTTCATTGTTTCTATAAACTTTTCAGGGGCTCCGATGCACTTTATAATCGACGTTCTCTCCACTATTTCAAAATAATTTCCCTTTAGTTGCCTACGTGACCCATTCCTCATGATCCGCCTCCCAAAATGCACCCATCCCTTTTTAAAGATCTGGATTCGACTTTGAACGTGAATGCATTATTTTTTTGTTTATTAACGAGACCCGTTCATTGCGGGGTATTTAAACTATTTATTTACAACGTAACCCGACACCTGGTCTCTTCAACTTCTTATCTCTAATGTCAACCTATGATCGTATTTTGTGTGCCCTACCGAGGCATTGAAGACACACACACACACATGTACACACACACAAACACATAAGGCAAAGACTTATAGAGTATGTTGTTTTTCTGTTTTCCTAATGTCAGTTCGTAAGTTGTTTATTTATCTGTTGTCCTTATGTTGTTCTTATGTCTTTACAAAGCTTATACCAACTTAGTCTGTCTGGTAAAAAGTTTGTACACATTATTTTACCCACACGCAATGTCGGATCAAGTTGAAATTTCGCACGATTATTTCTTGTACCTGACAAAAAAAAGAATCAATTAAAAAAAAAACAACAATTAGTTAATTAGCAATTAATTATTTTTTGGTAGCGAACAAAGGAAAGATATTGTACTTGACAGATGTGGTGGTATAAGTTGAATTCGCCCCTTTATACTTTATGTAAAGAACGAGATAGTCGTTGAAACTAACTATAACTATAAACCTGTTTTCATGAGCACTTCGCTGGCACAGTGGTTAGTGTATTGACCTGAAAGGTCTTCAGCCCTCGAGTTCGAATTCAAATCGTGCAACTTTTTTTTATATAATGCATTTAAAAGGTGATCACGGTAACATTCACACAGATACCCCAGTCTTTCTCCCCCACCTATCCTTTTTAAAACTGGTCCAGACGAGTGGTAATATCATAGCCCTAAGACCATTGAAAAAGCTAAAAGCATGAAATTGTACTAAACAAAAAAATTGTTAAAAATATTTCTAATCGCATAGATTTATTTTAGTTAGTCTGGATTTATTACAAATTTATTACCATGACTGAGCCAAACTAATTGATACAATTACACTTAATACAAGCTTTAAAGAAAAGTATATTTTCTTTTTGTATTTTTCTTGTTATGGCTATAGTAGGATTATTTTTCAAGACCGTGAACCACAAAGTTTGCTGTGGTCTTTTGTATTGTGTGCAGGCCGGATTAAGAACTCTTGGTGCCCTAGGCACAAAGTTCCACAAACCCACACGGGTGCCCCCTCTGCCCGAGCCCGGCCCGATCCTCCTCCTCCACTGACCGCTGGTAGGCCTATGTTCAATATTATCATTATTATGCAAAATACTAACAAAGAAAAACAGTTGTTAATACAAATGTTTGTGTAATAATTAATTATATAATTTATATTACATTACTATCACTCATATTAAACCACAATAAGGTATTTCAGTATTAAAGTTATTAGATAATTTTGTAATAATAATAGACAAAAATACTGAAACTTTTTTAATAGATCAGAAGATGATTAAGATCATAAGAAAGTCGAAGAAAGGACACATTTACATTTTGAAGTTCTTTTTTCTAGATTTACGTCTGGCAAAGTTTTTGAGTACATCATCAAAGTTAATTTTGCGCAACAAGTCTGCCTCAATCATCAGCAGTGATAAGGAATCAAGCCTTTCTTGTTTCATTGTCGATCTATTTGGATTTTTTATACGTTTCAACTGAGAAAAAGAATGCTCATTTGAACAGTTCGTAACCATTAATGTTAAAAATATGCGCAAGGCGATTTCTACATTTGGAAAGGCACACTCGATGTTATCTGTAACTATTAGTTTGTATAATTCTGCATGACTGAACATGTTGTTTTCAGATTTTGATGCACGAAACTTGTGGCGAATATATGAGTGGAACTGTTGAAGTTCAGTATATAAGTTATTGTTCAGATCTTTAGGATAAGCATTTATAAGTCCTTCACAACACTGAGATGTTTGTGTTTGTGATACATCAACCAAACAAGAAAATCGAACTGCTATATCATATTATATTTGTCCTCGTCTACCCATCCTGTCTCAAGTTTGTCAACAATGGCGTAGAAAGCAGATATACGAAATTTGTCTCTGGCATTCAGAGATACCTCAGGGGCATCACCATCATTGACCACTGTCTTTCGTTTACGATTACGAGTCAAAGTTGACTTATAATCTTTAGAACCTTTAGATGCAAAAAATTTACAAACAAAACAGTAAACAGATCCTGTGGATGGTGAATACAATAACCATTCTCTCCTGTACTGCTCACCATTTGCTTTTGTGCCATAGAAGAGTTTTTGAGAACAATATCTTGTTATTTTTTATTCCAGCATAAACACGGCAAGATTTATCAAAGGGACCATAATGATGCTGACAGTTAGTAGGCCCACAGTCAACCCAGTAAGCCACATCATCAGCGGAGAAGACAATCCACAGTCCTGGATCTACTGATAGGTTTATTTTATCTTCTTCATCTTTTTCATCATCTTCAGCAGACTGAAGTGTGTCACAACAAATTTCATTTTCAAGCACTAATGCTGTGTCAGGATTTGCAGAACGGCCTGAAGTAGACTTATCAAGAGGGTTGATGGTGTCAGTAAAATCCTGATTAACCTGTTGCTGAACTGAAACTAAATAATCCGTTATTTTTTGGCTCTTAGCTTTCACAACAGAAACAGTATGTTCTTTTTGTTTAGCTAGTTTTCTCTTTTGTGCACCACTTAACTGAACACGTTTCATCTTGAGTTTAATTAAATTAAGAATATATCAAAATATAAATTCTAATTTAATTTATTTTCGACAAATTAGCACTACTAACAATTGTTTTCACTAGTATAGCAGACTAAAACGGAAGCAATGAACGTAAATAGCCGCGCAGAGGCAAGAAGGAAGTGTCTCATTGTAGCCTATGTAACACCAATGAGTGTGGCGCCACTTCGCGGCCACTAACGAACGGGGAGTAAGCCTTCCATTAAGCCAATGGAAGACAACCTATTTTTCTTTTTAGAAAATTAGTTTCGTTCGTAACTTAATCGACCGATTTTTTTCGAGGACTTGTGGTGCCCCCAAAGCACTTGGTGCCCTAGGCACGTGCCTTGTTTGCCTAATGGTTAATCCAGGCCTGATTGTGTGACTATTGTAAAGGCAAATAATAATAATAATAATAGACCCTTAAAATAATAACACTTTAATTCCAATCCAGCTAAGAAAATATAACAATGAAGTAAGCCTATATCTATTTCATTGACGGGATTTCGTTATGGCAAAATATTATAACAATTCTTCCACTGAAAAGTTTCTGACTATGAAACCAAACCAGACTTCCTTTACAGCCCTCCTGGACACCCACAAAGCCAAAGTGAAGAGCTCCCTATTGATCCGATTGGCAGCATATTGGGATCCTGTCACCATCCGCTTGTGTGATAGGTTTAGGTAACAAATTTCTATGCAGCCATTTTGTGATGGTAGAAAAACATCGAAGATGTTTAAGGGGAGGGGGGGGGGCTAGTAGAGAAATGATTCTCTTCTTGTAGACTATTTGTAGCGATGTAATCGGTTTTAGAAAAAGGCTTAGTCTTGTAGTGAACTTATTAAGCCAAATAGTCGTTGACAGAATTAGAAATATCCTTGCTATACAAACAAGTAGAAATAGTAGGTGAAACTTTAAAAAAAAAGTTAATTTTAATGTCCAATCCCAGTGAACTAGATCATGGTAGACTGTTGGTAAGAAATGTTTTAAAAATGAAGGGCAATATAAACCCATTCTCAATCCCACGTACATACTCCCCTCTCATACACTTCTCATACCCCCTGCCAACACACATAACATATGCTCTTCTCCCTCACACATAAGCTCTCCCCATACCTAAACATAACATAAACATAAAGCCCTCTCACACATGCACACACACACACACACAAATCTACGCCATAACTTCCCCTAGACATACAAACACATGCATGTTAAATAACCTAAAAAAAAGCAACAATGATTTTTTGATAATACATCTTTTTTTCAAATGTGCATAACATGTGCTTTTCACAATGTTCTCATTAGGGCGCATTGTTAGAATAAAATAAAGAAGTAATAATAGGTATAGATCTAGAAGCAGTGAAAGTATGTGGGAGGCTTAGAAGTGGGGATGCACGGGATTGTAACTCCGGCTCCGGCCGATATCCAGCCATTTTTTCACTATCCGGACATATTCGGCTCCGGCCGAGCATCACTGAAGGAAAGTTGGCCGGATAGTGAAAAGTACACTGTAGCATGGGCGTAGCCAGGGGAGGGATTTCATTTCGGGTGGGGGGGGGGGTTGATATAACATCTAAAGCAAACTACAGTCACCTAATTCCAAGAGCGTAGTCAAGAGAGGTTACAAATTTCTACCAGTGGTTGGGCTCCATTAATAAAGTGCAGTGAATAGTCATTTGCCGAAATTGAAAAACACTAAATGTGGCTCAACAAAGATGGCTAAGACGGATTTTAGGAGTCAGTTATAGAGATTGGGTCTCAATCAAGGAAATCCTATGCTGAACTGGGAGTCGACCCCTTAGTAAGGTTGTGACAGCGTTGCATGAGGTTTGCGGGACATGTTCTCCGACAAAATGAATTACGCATAATAAGAGTTGCGATGACATCCTAGTATATCTTGACGTCACACTTTCATGGAGGTCCTCAGAGCAGGTGGGAAGAGGCTTTAGACTTTAGACATTGCCAGTGACAGATTTTTGTGGAAACAGCTTGACGCTCAATGCGCCGAACGGCGCGGGAGAATCTAAGTCAGTAAGAATAGCACATTAGGTTTTTAAAAAGAAACTTTTTAATAGCAGAATAATGCACTATGGATGCCTCAGAATATGAATTTTTTGGCTTTTAATACCAGAAATATTGCTTGGCTACGCCCATGCGCTGTGGTACGTACATTATAAGTTGGAAGCATATCTTGTCCGAGAGTTCGAGTATTACGAATAAAGTACATCCTCCTAATGTTAAAACACGTTTTAAAAATTGTTTTAAAAAAAACAACTAATGCAAAGCAAAGTAAATGCAATAAAACAAACCAACCTTGCACAGCAGTATCAAAACCACAGACATAATTCTAACAATGTTATATCAAGTGAACATTCCCCAGAAACCTAGATCTAGATCGGTTGGCTAGACTAGAAAACGTAAACACACTATTTTGTTGGGTATTTTTTACATCGCAGAGATAAGGTGATATAATATTCAGATACTAGATTAGATAAAGATGCGTGCTCGATTGTAAGGGCAGTCACCTTCTTGTTTTGCAACCAAGGCAGAGGGGAGATCAATCTAGACAATGTTTACATTTCAAGTTTCAAGGAACCTACGTATAGTCTCCCATTGGCTTTTTTTTTTTTGTTGTTTAACCTCTCTCTCTCTCTTACGCAAACACACACACACACACAGACACACATCGTTGCCTGTTTTTTGTAAACATTTTTATCTTGAGTTTAATGGTGTTAATGTGAACGTGGGAGAAATCATGTCATAGCTTCCAGTCAAGAAGAGTAGTCATAAGTCACTGACTACAATGACAAGTGCTGGTCTGTCAACATATTATGCAGTCTAAGTAGACGGATCTAACCTGACGGCCCTAAAGACAGACAAAAAGATAGCTAGAGGAAAGAGGGGAACTATTTATCGAACAAAATGAGGGGAAATTAAGAAAGGGAGAGACACAGAAGAATTGTGAAGCGAGTTAGGCGGGATGTACGCATTGCACGAGAGGAAGAGGGCGAAAAGAAAGAAAGAGTAAAAGATGACGCAGATATAACAATTGAGGAAGAGGGTGAGAAAGGAAGAAAGAAAGAAAAAGAATGAAAAAAAAGAAAGAAAAATGAAAAGAAAAATGGGAGAGGAAAGAAAGCGATGAGAAAGAAAAAAAAGAAAGAAAAAGACGACGCACATTTTCAACAGAGGAAGAGGGTGAGAAAGAAAGAAAGTAAAGAAAGAAAAAGAATAAGAAAGAAAGGATCTAGAGAGGAAAGAGAGAAAGACAAGAAAAAAAATTCAAACTTATAGATTGGAGGGGGAGAATGGGTTATAGTAAAACATTTTTCCTCCAGTTGGTACTTCCGTTTCTCTGGTAGTGTCCTAGAAACTTCGGCAGTCCTTTTAGTTTTCATGACATGTTGTAATGAAATGATCAAATAATTGACAGACTTGAAAATAAAGATTTTTTTCCGAGTGTGTGTGTCTGGGGTTATTTATAAGCTTTTTATAAAATATGTGTAAATCTGTACATTTTATCCCGGAGGAATTCCAGTTACCCGTCGCCTCAGCGTGGCCCTCCGGTGGAAATGTCTAGTGGGTGGAGACTAGATAGGCTAAGTACGAGTAGCGAACCAGGCCCGGCCGGGCTTCCCTGGGTGAGCTTTTGTTTTTTCTCTCTCACTCGGGGCTGGGTTGGAAAGAACGCCCGGAACCCAGTCCAAAACGTCCGCCACGCCGTTCCACATGGGGGCCGTCATCAGTGTCCCGTTAGCTGGAGTGGCGGTCCCTGCACGGAATAGTGGCGGTTACAGTATAGGAATATGAGACAAGCTCCCCGCAGACAGCACTGTTCTCGGCCACTTATAGCGAGTGGACCCAGGACCGGGAACGGTGCGCTGTGTACACGGCAAGGCCCGGTTTTGCCCAGTCAACCGATATGGCCGCCTACCGTTGGGTGCCCGCAGACAGGACAGGGGTGAAGAGCCCCATGTCCAGGCCTGGTGGTTGGATAAAAGCCTTTCTAGCCATCAACGGGATAATGGCGCCGACGCCCTACTGGACTTCACTGAAGGTACAATTTATCAATACTTTAAGGAAAGGATGAGAATACTATTCATATGCCAAATAGTTATATACTAGAATTAAATCTAGAAAGTCTTTTTGAGTCTAAAAACCGTAAAAGCGATGACAAACTGGAATCCTTTAAAAAAAACTCCTTTACAGACTCTAAAGAGTGACAATATCGAAATTCGTTACTGAATAATGGAAGTAATAAGAAGTACTCTAATCGCTACGATGTTGGAATGACCTGTGCAGAGCATTATCTAAACTTAGCAGTTGAAAAGTCTCTAAAATTCCCTAGTGCTGATTTAGCTCACGATATGACTTCAAAAGAAGTGGAGGAATACTTTACACGTAGTGGATAAAATCAGGAACTAGAACACCCTCTTGAACAGATTCATAGTACTCGAACATACCCGAACCACACTCGTTCTTGAGCCTTACCAAACTCGAACTTAAATCGAACCAAAATTTATAAAATGGGTTCTATTCCCAAATCACCATCCATCCACCATTTTTTATGGTTACATCAGAAACAGATACAATAGGATGCAGATAAAAACGTTTAATTCCTTCATATGCCGCTCCTAAAATTGAATCAAGTGACAACAGCGCTTATATCTTAACTATATGAAAGCTGCAATTATTGACTTTAAAAGTCGCGTTTAGAGTGGCATTGTCTGGAGCCCCTTACACTGCCCAGCCTTTCCACTTACCAGCTACATCACTGCTGGAGTCATTTATCAAACACAATGTGTAGAGCCGGCACGTTGTTGACACTAACTGTAAATCTTGTTTTATTGACTTAAACCTAGTCAGGGCCAGTTTTTTTGTTCCTTGGTTGTTTTATGTCGTGGCTCTGTTTCCACGTTTGGTGAACAATACCAGGTCATAGTGTACAAACACAAAAAAAAACAACAGACGCGGCTATTGTCATTGTGTCACGCTAGTATTCTGAAGCAGCAGTTACCCGCGAAATAGATCACGTCTGCAAGATTCGATGTGCGGTCCGTTAATGGACCTCATTCACCAATAGTAAACAAACAACATTTAGCCACGTGGTGCTCTATCTCTTCTTTATAATTTACGATCTAATGTTTAATTCATGATGGTTGTCACGTGACAGTTTTTTTTCGTTGTTTTATCAATAAGATCACGTGACTAAATGTTGTTTGTTTACCAAGCCTATTAGACAACTTCGTGTGATCCTTTCACAATGTCTACTATAAATCTATATGTGTCCTGAGTCAAGACGTTAAACTGCTCCTCCTTTCTGGCACTTTTGGAGCTCAAAATTGCCTCAATGTCTATCCTCATACTACTGATACCTTCCTTTCTAGGGCACGATATGGCCTAAATTGTGCCGATGGGCTAAAAACCCAAAATATCTTTTTAAAAAGAATATAAATCTATATGATAAAACAGTCAGTAAAGCATCTGTGTGTACTTCTGTTAAGGGAGGGGATGGATCAGGAGAGAAGGTTAGGTCTTTAAAATTTGAGAAGCCCTGGCCAGGAAACAGAAGCATGTCCTTTTTGGTCTAAGTGGTTTTTTTTAATCGCATGTGTACATAAGTGTCTCTCGTTAAAATGTTTGCTTTTTTTTTCTATACACTGAAAGCATTTCTAAACGTTGTGGACCTAAGTAAAAAGTCTACTGGAAAAGCTTACCTCAGCTATGCATTATGACAGAAAAAGTCAAGAGAAAGTTAACAAGGTCATGTGAAGTCACGTGGTTTGAAGTCGGTTAAAATTACAACTGTAGCCCTAAAGTAATATCTTCAATTTTATATGCGATTACGAATGATTTAAAAGGCGACAGAGGTCACGTGGCTTTTATCTAGTTCAACTAGTCCAGGGCAATGCTTCTCAGCCTCAACGTGGCGCCCTGAGGGAAACGATAGTTAGATGAGATATCAGGCCAATAAGGAAGGGTAGCGAATCAGAGCCTCCTTGGCAGTGGTGGCCGACAGCCATAACAATAACTATTATATTTGTTAGGCCACAAAGCCCAAGTGCTACAAAGGCAGTCAAAGTTACAAATATTAACAATAGGCCTTTACACATAATCAACATAATCAAGATAATCAAAATAAAAACATAAGAAAAGTAATAATAATGGGCCATTTTTTTGCGGGCACCCCCATGGCTAATGTGGTGCAAGGAAGGCATATGGAGGTGTTCCCCCGGTGTGCTCGACCTCTCCTCTAACCTGTTGGGATAAAGGCCATAGGAAGTAGGAATGTACCAAATTACATCTGCTTGAATCCCTTCCCAAAAACAGTTGTTCAGACAGGCCGGTGGGCTTAGAGTTCCAACAATATTCGAGTCTACTCTTTGGGCAATGTTAATGTTCAGCATGTTGATTTCTACAGACATGTTATTTATGTAAGGTGCAAATAAAAGATTGTCTGCATGCATCTATAAATCTGTGGACTTATTTTTTTTCAAGAATGTCAGTAGACCTGAATGTGATACTATCAATGTCTGCGCAACTATTGACACACAAAGCAGTGAAAAGATTCCCCCATGACGTTAGTCCAATCTAGACACCGACCTAAACACACAAATACTTATCTACTAAGACAGACAGACAGACGGATAGATAGATAGATAGATAGATAGATAGATAGATAGATAGATAGATAGATAGATAGATAGATAGATAGATAGATAGGAAATGAATAAGAGAAGAATAAGAGCTCTCTCTTTCTATACATAAGTATTTATTTTTAAAAATCCCATCTAATTATTCTTTGCGGCCTTTCGCATTATTTTTTGTTCATTTTTACATATAAATTACTCGCAACTGTAAAAGAAATTTCTTTGATAAAAAGGTCTATTCAAATTTTGCAAACCGTGGCATATTGACTTACATGTATGTATATTCTACCCCTATGTGTGTGTATTGTTCCCAAATGTATATACAGAGCTTTAAAAACTGTCACCCGTAATCTACCTACACTGACCTTGTCATTCTTTGGTTCAATCTCAGGGCCAGCTCTAGTGGTGAAGGCTGATATAGAAATAAGATCAATGGGGCCCATTTCTGAAAAAGATATGGTAAGTCTTTGGTAAGCCCATTTCTTTTTAAAGACATGTTATACTATTGAATTTTTTTTTTTTATTGATTTGCCTTTCCTTTGAATTCACTTCTGGTACATGTATTTATAGACTCTGGAATTCTTTCATTGTTAATGGTGTCAATCTTGTTTATCCTCAAACGTGTTTTTGTTTTCTGTATGTGTTTGTAAAGGGGGATGGAGTCTACATAGTATTCTAGTGTGTAACATAGACATCAACTCGTGTATCTGACCTAAACAAACTCTTCTTTTAAATATTTGCAAAACTTTGGGCTGATTTACAACATCAAAATATACATTCATTTTTTTTTAAACTTTTTTGTTTGTTTCTGAAAATCTATACATATGCATACATATTAGCTGGTTTACTTTTTTTTTTTTTTATGCTAAATTGACGGAAATCATGTAAATAGAATGGTTCCTGATTATTTGAATATGATCCTATTTATGGTTCCCCTCCCCCTACTTTTTCGCATGCCTTGAAGCAAGGCCGGTCCTACAGATTGCGGGCCCTATGCGAAACGGATTGCGCGGGACCCATTCTGAGATGTGATAAGGATAATAAGTGAAAATTAAGATTTTGTATTAGAAAATAAATTCGTCTTTGCATTTTATTCATTCTTTACTAAGTACAAAATTACTGTCAAATTAACTTAGTACCATTACGAGCCATCTACAGTAGGTAGTAGTTTTCCGACAAAAAGCCGATAAACATTCGGATCTGTCTCTCAGATTTTCTATTGACAAGCAAAATATCGCTTTTGTTTTTGTTTTTTTTTTTAGAGGTCGAGATAAATTTAGATCTATATTTCTATGCCAGTGACTATTAAAGTAAATTAAGTCTTTGAACTTCTTGTTTTGGTTAAAATTCGCCTTATTATTACATTTTTATTAAACGAAAGCTGACAATTCCATTTTTTTTAAATCGCTAGTAGGATTGGCGTTGTCATTATTGAATGACACCCTGAAATGACAATTTTGTCTGTTTTTAAGGAGATTTGCATCAGTTTTCAGAAGATTTTAATAATTTCGGGAGATTTTCATTACTTTTTCGTATATTTTTACAATTTCAGGAGAATTCCAGGAACCCTATGATAATAAGATAAAATGGTTTACTTTAATAATTTACACCTAGAGTTCGCGCGGGGCCTACGAAAGTGCGGGGCCCAATGCGGCCGCATAGGTTGCAGTGGCCTAAGACCGGCCCTGCCTTGAAGGTTAAAATCAAATACACTATAAGTCCGAGATGTGTTTGTAAACGTTTTCTTCTGTTTCGTTTTTGCGTCTTCTTCTGTAGCTCTGTGTCCAAACAGTTCTTTCATTCTATGGATCTCTTTCAAGGTATCATACATTCTCTTCAACAAATAACAATACAACAGCCTCTTATCTCTCTCTCTGTCCTCATTGTCACAACACTACAGCCTCTTATTTCCAGCTGTTCTCATTATCACAATATTAAAGCCTCTATCTTATCACATACATCATTTGCTTGGAATGGGTGGGGACTGCCTTGGGGCAGCTTCGTTGTAACCATAAAGAATGCAAATAGATGAGCCGTAGTCGTTCCACGACTGAACAAGGGCCAACTAAATCTAACCACCTTCACAATATTACAGCCTCTTATCTCTCTCTGTCCTCATCTTCACAATACTATAGCCTCTTATCTCTCTCTGTCCTCATCTTCACAATACTATAGCCTCTTATCTCTCTCTCTTGCTCATCATCACTATACTACAGCCTCTTATTTTATCACCATCATTACACTACAGCCTCTTATCTCTCTCCTGGCCTGGTATGCTCAGAAAAGAAAAGTATATTTAGACCTGTTCCACTCTAAACCCTGTCCAACCCTGCTCCTTCATCTTTTCCTCCTTGCTCTTCCGCCATTTCCCCTTCTCTCCCCTCCCCCCCCCCACCACCCAATCCTGCTACAAACCCCCCCCCCCCCCCCAAAAAAAAAACAACTTTCCCTTGTGCTCCACCTTTTATCAAGCTATTACAAATCCTGGTCTGAGTGAAACGCCTTTATTTAATAGCAAGTGTCGGACTACACACATTCTATTAACGACTGAGACCTGAAAGCTGTTTGGGGATCACCACAAGAAAGCAATCAAGAGGGGGAGGGACTGAGATTAAAGGGGAGACGGGAGGGGAAGACGGGGGATAGAAAAGATGGAATGACGGAGAAAGTAACTGTTTTGGGTATCATCAGTCCACGCGCCCCCCCCCCCCTCCACTTTTTCATTTCTACCAACCCAGCTCACCCCCTCGCTGTATCCACCTTCCTTCCAGTTGTTCGACAAGATAGAGAAAAAAAAAGATCTACAGGCACTAATAAAGTTGTCACAATCAATTCACTCCCCCCCCCCCCACACCCCCTCCCTCTTTACTAGCATATAATTCCGGATCGGTGCCGGAGATACGTGGGGAGTATATCAGGGCTCTCTGAAACTGCAAGAAAAGGAAGTAGATTTAGGGTGGAAAAAAAAACTTAACAGACAAAGTCAATGATCACCTCTGATCCATATTGTGCCCTCCAATTGTCGACAGTTCAAAAGGTCTATTGGGAAGACAATTTTCTCCTCTCTAACATATTTCTATTTAATATGTTGGAGAATGTTGCCTCCCTTATTTCGACGCTGAGTTATTCTGCTTCTCATGGAGATTTTAAAAAAAAAAAACGTTTCTCTTTTCATCTTCGCTTGACGTTCGAGAAATTGTTCCCCAAATCCATTTCTGATTTTCTGAAGCCTATTTATAGCAACCAGTCTTCAATTAAATACATTATATACACCCAGGCGTGCTTCCTTGCCCTTCTAACAATAAATACATGCATCTCACGTGCATTGGAAACATTTGGCGGGAGATTGCAGAGAATACAGACGTGATATTGACAAGAGAGAAGACAACTCTGTTTGGGGGTTCATTTGTTATAATTTCTAACCACAAAAAAAAATAAATAATAATGATCAAGGTTTAATCAATAGGTCCAAGATAGATAGTTTGTTAACACGAAAATATATTTTTCTGATTAATGTTAGAAGGATACAAATGTTGGTTAACGATTGGTTCCTTCTTTTGGTCAGCGGAATTTTTACATTTACCTATCACTTAGTCTGTTGAATTTGTCGACCATCTTCCTCCATTCTTCTCTGTCTTTTGCCATAGATAAAACTTCTTTCAATGACATGCCCGTCCATTTTTTTATGTTGTCTTTCCGTCGCTTTCTCTGTCTGCCTCTTCTTCTTTTTCCTGGTACTGCTCACTGAAGGATGTATCCAAGTGTTAAGCAACCAACAGCAATACATTTCATTCATAACTAAAAGCCTTTATATAAATCTTGGGTTTACAAGTTCCTAACAAGTTGCACATTCAAATATAAATGTACATTTGTTTTACAATTTTTCGGATGTTCCATGTTCCTTCAAATTCATCGTATCCCAAACCCCTCGCAGGATGACGGGGAATGGCAGCGGGCATGGTTCGAACACGGGACCACCATACGACAGTTCAGAACTCATACCACACGACCAGGTAGCCATCCTATACACCTAGACGCTCTAACAAACCATGTTTTCAATAACATTTTACTGATCAGGTCTGTTCAGGGCTTAATTTACACATGACACAGCAGTTGACCTTGACCTCACATCTACAAAAATCAATCTAATTTTTTATTTTTAGAAATATTCATACTTAATTTGAGAAAGAAAAAAAAGATTAACTGTAAAATGTTAGCTATAATTTCTTTCGTTATCATAAAGTCTTCAAAACTGATTAGAGACTCAATCTAAAATCCTACCTTGTGCCTCCACTTACTTTAACCGTCTCTGTCTATTCATCGGACCGTTACTTCCAATTATATTATTTATTGACCATTCACTGGACTGCTACTTTCCGATGATTTTATTTACTGACCAGGTCTATTCACTGGATTGCTACTTTCCCATGATTTTATTTACTGACCTGGTCTATTCACTGGACTGCTACTTTCCCATGATTTTATTTACTGACCAGGTCTATTCACTGGACTGCTACTTTCGTCAAGTTTGGACTGACGCTCGCCTGGCCTTCAACGCCAGCATTGAGCGAGTGACTAACGTATCTTTGAACGTCAAGATGCTGGATCGTATCTGGCACCCGGACACCATCTTCTTGAACGGGGGGTCATCCTACGTGCATACCATCACTACGCCCAACAAGTTCTTTCGTCTGTCCCACGATGGCACCGTCCTGTACTCACAGAGGTCAGTAGACAGCAGACGATAGTTCTTGTCAATCTTGGTACTGGACTAGTCTCGATCAAAAATTTTTGACTGTTGATGAACTGAATTTTTTTGTTGTTGTTTTTGTATAAAGAAAATGGTAGCCGTTATAAGATAGTAAATAAAATCTACTAGTTTCGGTTTAAGCTGGAGCTTGTATGGATAACAGTCCGCATGTACTTAGCCAGATTGTATATAGCAAAAAAGTAGATTAAAAATAAGAGAGGTTTGGAATAACTAAACTTTTAAGAGACAAATAGGAAAACTAGACTCTTAAAAAACATTTAGATGAACTATACTATTAGTAGAGATTGATGATGTCATTTTATTTTTTGTTAAGGATAACCTTAGGATAACTATGATAAAGTTTTATAGAGCTTTAAGATAACTAAACTTTTCAAAGAGTTGTTAGATAACACTATAAATATGGATAGGATTATTCCCCTTTAAAAGTTACACTCGCAGACATGCGATCTATAGGGCAGATGATGTAAAGGTTATCTGTTTCTGTGGCCGAAGCTTAATGAGCAGGGTGTCATGAGGCCAGCATAACGACCAACCGCGCTCAACCACTCAGCCACTGCGCCTCCCTATGTATAGGATAACTAGACCTTAATAGGGAATTAGGACAACTAGATTTTTAATACATTTAGGTGTTTTGGATAACTTGATTTTTAATAGTGGTTTAGGATAACTCGATTTTTACTAGAGCTTAGGACAGCTAGAATTTTAATAGATGTTTTGGATAAGTATATTTTTAATAGAGGTTTAAGATCATTTCTATTTTTAGAAAGGTTTATGATTAAACGTTATGCTTGTTTCATTTATTTATTGTGTTTTTCCTTCTTTTTTTTATACTTCTCTATTCTCAGGCTAACAATAAAGGCCAGCTGCCCAATGCATCTGGAAAAGTTCCCGATGGATACACAAAAATGTCCTTTACACATAGCCAGCTGTAAGTAGCAACAAGTTTATGTATTGGGTGTAAGTGTAGTAACAAGATTATGTATTGGGTGTAAGTCTTGCAACCAGTTTATGTAGTGGGTGTAAATCTAGTAACAAGATTATGTATTGGGTGTAAGTCTAGCAACAAGTTTATGTATTGGGTGTAAGTCTAGTAACAAGATTATGTATTGGGTGTAAGTCTAGCAACCAGTTTATGTAGTGGGTGTAAATCTAGTAACAAGATTATGTATTGGGTGTAAGTCTAGCAACAGGTTTATGTAGTGGGTGTAAATCTAGTAACAAGATTATGTATTGGGTGTAAGTCTAGCAACAAGTTTATGTATTGGGTGTAAGTCTAGTAACAAGATTATGTATTGGGTGTAAGTCTAGCAACAAGTTTATGTATTGGGTGTAAGTCTAGTAACAAGATTATGTATTGGGTGTAAGTCTAGCAACAAGTTTATGTAGTGGGTGTAAATCTAGTAACAAGATTATGTATTGGGTGTAAATCTAGCAACAAGTTTATGTATTGGGTGTAAATCTAGTAACAAGATTATGTATTGGGTGTAAGTCTAGCAACAAGTTTATGTAGTGGGTGTAAATCTAGTAACAAGATTATGTATTGGGTGTAAGTCTAGCAACAAGTTTATGTATTGGGTGTAAGTCTAGTAACAAGATTATGTATTGGGTGTAAGTCTAGCAACAAGTTTATGTAGTGGGTGTAAATCTAGTAACAAGATTATGTATTGGGTGTAAGTCTAGCAACAAGTTTATGTATTGGGTGTAAGTCTAGTAACAAGATTATGTATTGGGTGTAAGTCTAGCAACAAGTTTATGTAGTGGGTGTAAATCTAGTAACAAGATTATGTATTGGGTGTAAGTCTAGCAACAAGTTTATGTATTGGGTGTAAGTCTAATAACAAGATTATGTATTGGGTGTAAGTCTAGCAACAAGTTTATGTAGTGGGTGTAAATCTAGTAACAAGTTTATTTAGTGGGTGTAAGTCTAGCAACAAGTTTATGTAGTGGGTGTAAGTCTAGCAACAAGTTTATGTAGTGGGTGTAAGTCTAGCAACAAGTTTGTGTAGTGGCTGTAAGTCTAGCACTGTGTCTTTGTATCTGAAAGTCTTGAGTCTGCAGAAGCAGGAAAAGGTTTTTAAGATGCTTGCGACAGGGACAATAACCCGTTAGGCCTTGCACTACAGAGAAACGTAAATTTTGGTCAGCATGAATCCTGCTCTCTTTGTTAACGTAATCAATGCCGTCTTAAAGCCCTGCCTCTTTTCATTGTGTTAGGTCCCCTTCTAGCATATTCTTTTAAAAGTCTTTCACGATTTTATTGAAAAGTAAACAGCTGGTGAAATAAAATAACATACGGGTGAATGAAATTTGAAGCGATCACATCACTCAATGTGTTTACCTTTGCAAAATAATCTATTGAATACACAAACGCAGGCTGTATGGTATTTAAGAGGGCGTTGTTTACATAGCAACAATAAAAGAAAAAACAAAAAAAAAAACAAGAATGGCGATTTTTTGTTTCACAAGCGTATTTCTACGTTGTCCTAATGAGTATTCCAAATCGAACGCATTTTAAGCATAAAGAAAATTGTTTGCAGGGAATCAAAAAGAAATTTTCTCACGACAAAATATATATATATATATATATATATATATATATATATATATATATATATATATATATATATTAGTCGAACATCGATCCATGACGTTTTTAATCTGAAAGTAAACCGGTTTAGAAGTAGACCAACAAATTATGATCCAATCTTTTTGCATTTTATTCAACATTTTTGTCTATTGGGAAAACACATTTTCCCGATGGTGAAAACTTCATTTTCTCAATTGTAACCTGAGACTAGAATACGTCTATTCCCACGCGGGTTTCTAAAGAAGGATAAATCAGTCATTCTAACAATTCTGTCCAGCTATTGAATACATTCCTCAGAAAATGTCAAAATGACTGATATTGGTGCACATGAAAAGTGCCTGGACTTAGCGCACATGAAAAGTGACTTTAGGAAAGGCACATTAAAAGCCACTTCAAGAAGTACACATGATTTCCCTTGTTATAGCACGGTGTTCATTGATTTATGTATAAAAGGACGATCTTAATATCACAACAAGATAGAGAGAGGAAGAGAGAGAGAGGGAAAGGGAGAGAGAGATATAAGGGGAACGAAGAAGGGAGAGAGAGAGAGAGAGAGAGAGAAAGAGAGAGAGCTACACAAAAAATCCCGACAGAATCTAATCAAGCGAGCTTATAGATAACACAAGCTGATGGAGAAGAAAAGAGGACTGGACTGGGTTAGGGGTTCAAAGATTGCTTGCGCTTTTCCCACGAATGCGAATGTTTCCTATGAATGACAGAAAATGCATCAAATGTCAGAGGTGTATCTTGTTCTCCACAGTTGGCTACCCGGTGGAAGACGTCATATACGAGTGGCACTACGGCAACGATCTAGCGGCAGTGGCATCCAGCGACATGCGCCTGTCACAGTTCGACCTGAAAGGAATGCCGGCCTGCAATATAACGAAACTATTTAAAGGCAGTATGTTCACTTACATTCTTTTCCTATTTAAGTAACAGTTTTATATATAAAGCCCTTGTCTTTTATGTACATGTATTCTTCTCCATCTTAGCTGGTCCTCACACAGTCACAGGTGGGACGATTTCTATTAATTTATTTCTAGATAATGCTTCTTATATTAATTATTGATCGAACAGAATCATCACGCTGGAGATTATATGAATAATTTGATAACGCACTCAAGAAACATCTGTGTTCTCTTTGAACTTCTTTAATAAACTTCTTCAAATTACACATAGAAGTAGATTCTCAATTCAATAACTTTGCTTCAATATCTGTATAAAATAAAACTTTCTTAGACTAACTTTAACTGATATAACTTGTTATTGATACAACAACAACCTCAACTAGTATAACTTCAACTAATGGACCCGCAAATGTTTAAACTCATTCTAACATCAGACTGTTACTAAGCAAAGATCGTTACAATGCGAGGACCCCGACTACCTTTCCCCTAATTTATACTTTTTTAAATCGTACTTTCCAGAATCATGGAAACTTCTCCCCTAATTATTTTTATTAACTGTGACCTTCTAGAAGCTGACGTATGCTATTTTTTCCCTTAACCTCTTTCTCTGATTGGATGACTATAATTAACTTGTTTACTCTGGTCATCTCTGACTTGACCTGGTCTTCTAGAAACTGGTCGAATTAGGTCACAGTATCGACTCGTGTCAACAGGCACATACACACATATATTCAAATACTCGCATACATATTTTATGCTCACGTTAAAATACAATTTGTTTTAATGAAATACTGTCATGCTATAAGCATGTTCAGTGCGCTCTGGTCTAATCTCTTTTTTGGACCCGTGGAGGTGAGGGGTTAAGAATTATAAAAAGAAAAATAAAGAAATTGAAACGGATAGGCTGTACACAAATTTTTATCTTTTTTTCCATACTTATTACGTTTTATGAGTTATCGTTTAGCTTATTACATTTGTCAAACTTTGAACTAGATGTGAGTGATTTGACATTTGACAGCTGACACTTACACTTACTATTGCAGAGCTTGTTGCCTTCACTGAGACACAGAGCTAGAAATGAAATAAAAGAAAAAAAAAAGAAACTTCGACTGTAATAATGCTAACACTAGAATAGAAAGATATAAATAAGGAGGTTACAACACGAAATGAAGAATGACAAGGTTACAAAGACAGTTTATGTGGAAACACAAAACTCAAAACCTTCCCCAAAGTGGCCCGCTCAGGCAGGTAAAAAGGCTGGTTTCAATATTTTCAGAAAGAATATCAGAAACTATGAACTACAAACTATCAAGATTAATCAACCACTGCAGCCAATCGATCCAATAGAAGTGTCGTGCTTGTGACAAAATTGTTGAAGAAAATGTATTGTTTGTCTGACTAACGACTTGATACCGAGAGATACGGAGATTTATTGATGCTATTATTATTACATTGTTAATATGCATTCAATGAACTGATAGTTATGAAGATGTAGTTGAATGTGAACCTGGCCTAACTGATGTTATTGAATGATTATCTAATTGATTTAATTGTCTTGAAAAGAGCCAATCTCTCATTGAAAGCCTCAACAAAGTATTCATCATTATAAACTTACACTTCATGTGTAAATCATTGATCACTACTTATTAATTGCTGTTTTAAATTACATTCGACTTTCATAGGTACTTAATATATTTGTGTATGTTTTAAAAAGAAATTAAAAATTTTTTGTAAGTAACTAGTATAACAGAAAATACTTACTTTAGTATTAAAAAAAAAATATAATCATTTGCATAAATATGTTAAAAATATGCCAAACAGTTCCATTCCTTGCTAAATAGTCTCTGCTGGTTTTTTTTTATTATTAATAGTTAATAGTTGTAAAAATTGTGTATTGTTATAAAAAAAACTGTTTGCATAGTTGATTTTAAAAATTAAATTTTTCGCTTTCAGAAAACAAAAAAAAGTAGTCAGTGCATCAGAACTTTGAAAGTTTTAAAATATGATATCGGATACTCAACATCTTTTCTAGTTTAAGAGCTCTAAACGGGACGGACGGACAGACCACAGAAAACAAATAGTAGCTAGCCTCCTTTCGTGGGCCGCTAAAAATGACCGACATGTTACTTATTATACTGTACATACATTATACATATTATACTTTGTTAATTTATACTTCTTTTTGTGTGTGCGTCCCTTTAAATATAAGTCGTAATTCATTTTACCTGTGAGTTTCTTTCTGAGATGGTCAGTCAGGTTTAATGGACGTTTTTGTCACATTTCGTAACACGAAAAACAAAAAAACAAAATACTAAAAAAAAAAAAAAAAGGTTTGGACGAAGTGTCATTGTATCAGGGGAATTGGGGGGTGGGGGTGGAGAAAGGGCTATCTGAATGGATTTCACCGTCTTTGGTTTTTAAAAGCATTAAAAAAAAAAGGGAACAACCTTAATTAATTCGAACTCGTGGCTCAAGCCTCCTCGGGCTGACGTGCTTGCGAGGTACTTATGTCTACGGAAGATTGTATAGTTATATTTTTTTATTTCAATATAGGGCGGCGACCTATTAAGGGGACTAACTCAGCTTATACCACCACTTCAGCCAAGCGCAATTTCTTTTCCTTGTTCGAGATACCAAACAAAATAATTAATTACCATTTGTTAATAAACTAATTTTTTACTTTTTTTTAATTGATTCTTGTGTTGTCATGTAAAAAAAAAAACTGCGAAAAATTTCAGCGTGATCCGAGATTAGTGTCGTAGAAATAAGGTGTAGGCCTACAAACTTTTTTACCAGACAGACAGACAGGTAGATAGACAGAGTGAGTCCATATAGGCTTTTGTAAAAAATTAATTTAGACCCTAGCTCAAACCACAGTGTTCCACCTACAAGGGCGAATAACTATTCACACCAGTCTCCAATAATTATTTTATCACTTCTCCGTGCTGTGTGTTGAACAATGCTTTATTGAAGAAAATAAACTAATAATTTTGAAGTAGGTTTCTTTGTGACAGACCAAGCAGTTGGACATGTGACATGAGTTCTTGTGTAATTTAAAATTGCTTTAAAAATATATAAGTTAACTTTATAAACTTTATTTAATTCTTATTAAATATTAATAACTTTTACGAAAATTAAACTCTAATATTTAATAAATCTAAACTGTACCCTAAAAAAGATGTACATCTTTTTTTATATCAAATTCTGAAAAATAAACACAGACCAAGCAGTTTAACATTTGACATGAGTTCTTGTGTAATTTAAAATTGCTTTAAAAATATATAAGTTAACTTTATAAACTTTATTTAATTCTTATTAAATATTAATAACTTTTACAAAAATTAAACTCTAGTATTTAATATTTCGAAACTTTACTTTAAAAAAGATGTACATCTTTTTTTATATTAAATTCTGAAAAATAAACACATTGTAACATTAACCACCTACCGAGCTAACCAATAGCACTTAATCTGAAATTCACACAAGTCGAAAGAAATTAAAAATGATTTAGTATTTCTATTTTTGTATTGTGAGAGGCATGGTCGAAGGAGGCAGTGAAATAACATGGCGAGAATGAGATTGACAAACAATAGTGGATATATTGTACTAGCCGAATATGACCCACGGGTTGCGGGCCGGGTTTACCCGATCTGTCTAAGTGTTTCACTCTATAATTTAGAAATGTAAAAAAAAATAAAAAAATTAGCCCCCCAAGATTGGTCAAACGGTTTTGATTTCTATGCGGGACACACATACATACATAGATACACATACATACATACATACATACGCTTTACATTTTGCTTAATATACAAGATTATACTGGGCCTATATCGTACCAGTGCAAATCTGTATATCAGACTCCCGTAGGTGTGTATATACCAGTTATTATCTGAGTGTGAGGGGGGGGGGGAGGGAGGGAAGTTCTCTTTTATTTTACAAAGTGAATGCCTTAAAACATTTTTCCAACATACATTTAAACAAGCAAAATATAAAAATACTTGTAAAAAATGCCTATCTTATCTTATAAAATACAGACGTTGCTTTGAAAAGGAAAATGATTACGTTCTAGGTGTGTCCCTAGGTCAATCTAGTCATGCATGTTAATTAATCAATGACTTAAATTCTGCCAAGTCTTTGGCTTTCCTGGCTGACTCAGCAACCCATCCCATGCTCTAATAGCACTAGGGAAGAAGGAGCATTTGTACAAATTTGTCCTACCTAATGGAACAAGGAATGTGCCTTTATCTTTGTGTCTTTCTGAGTAATTTATTAGGTTTGGCTTTTGTATTTGAAGATTTTGGTTCAGTGTTCTATGTATAATTGCTACTTTACTTTTAAGTCTTCTGTCCAAAAGGGTTTCTAAACTCAATGATTTAGCTAAAGGTGTTACTCTAATCCAGTGATTCCCAAAGTGGTCTATATAGACCCCAAGTGGTCTACGGAGACTTCCAAAGGGTTTCTAAACTCAATGATTTAGCTAAAGGTGTTACTCAAATGTAAATATTTGTTTGTTATGAATCTTACTATTCCATTTTGTGTTCCATTTTCTATATATTTACTATATATCTCAATTACGTAGAAGTTATCTCCTTTTTTATCGAACTAAATAATTAATTACCGATAATTCACTAATTTGTTAACTTTTTAAATTGATTCATTTTTCGTTGTGTACAATAAATAATTTTTTAAAGTTTCAACTTGATCCGAGAATGGGTGTACTCTCTTCAGACCTTGCGATCTGTAGGGCAGATGATTTAAACGAGGGTGTTATGTGGCCAGCACAACGTTCAACGGACTTTACTTTCTTTTAGAGTTGGGTGGATTCAGGGCGTCTTCGCCGAGATTCGACCAGTGATCCATCAGTTCGAAAGCCCAAGCTTCCACTCCCCCAATAGATAAGTGAAACAAAATGAAAAATTTAAAAAAAATGCTTTAATAAAACAAAGCTTATTTTAAGTGTAGTTGTCTGAATTCATTTGGACCAGTCATGTAATTAAATTTTGTAATAGATCTAGACTAAAAATAATAAATCTGTGTGATTAGAAATATTTTTACTAATTGTTTTTGTTTAGCGCTATTTCATTCTAATCAATATGCTATTACCCTATCACTTGTCTGTGCCAGTTGGGAAAAAGAGATAGAGGTAAGAAAGGAGGGGGGGGGATCTGTGTAAATGTTACCGTGATCGCTTTTTAAATGCATTTTATTTTTTAATGGGAATACTTGAATTCAAACAGGAGGGTTCAAGCCTCCTCTAGCTAACACACTAACCACTGTGCCATCGAATCGCTTATGAAAATAGAAGGTTTTATCTATTGTTAGCTTCAAACTTTAAAGCGGCGACCTACTACGTATAAAAGGGGCTAATTCAACTTATGCCACCACTTTGGTCATGTACAATTTTTCTCTTGTTGATTCCAAACATAAAAATTAATTACCAATAGTTAATTAGAGGGGTGTGGTGCCTGAGTGGTTAAGCGCTTGGCTTCCTAACCTGGAGTCCTTGGTTCAAATCTCAGTGAAGACTGGGATATTGAATTTTGGGATTTTTAGGGCGCCCCTGAGTCCAACCAACTCTAATGGGTACCTGACTTAAGTTGGGGAAAATAAAGGCGGTTGGTCGTTGTGCTGGCCATATGACACCCTGCTCGTTAACCGTTGGCCAAAGAAACATCATCTGTCCTATAGATCGCAAGGTCTGAAAGGGGAACTTCACTTTTAATTGTTAATTAATTAATCGGTTAATTTTCTTATTGATTCTTGCTTTGTCAGCTAAAAGAAATAATTGTACAAAATTTTAGCTTGATCCGAGATTGGGTGTGTTTAAACTTTTTACCAGACAGACAGTCAGAGTGCGTTGATATAAGCTTTTTAAGAAGTGAACTAGATGTTGTAGTTTGTAACAATTGACTACACGTAAACCTGTCTTTACATTCTTCCACGTCCTCTCCACAAATAACCTCCCCTTAACAAAAAGGAATTTAAAAAAAAATAATGCTCTTAGAAAGGTCTAGGTCGGGAAAATACTTTTAACAACGCAAGGACATTCGAACGTCTTAAGAATGCTAACTAGTGACTTAAGTTTATAGAGACAAGCACAGGCGGAAGTAGAACATGGATATTTGACTAGAGGAAGAAGGAAGAACTGTGAAATTGAGGCAGGGCTATTCACATCAGTAATAAGTCTCTTCTTAAGTTCACAGTTTTCGACAAGTGGTCAGCTGAAGGGGCTTTCGTCTGCTACAGGATTCTCTCCCCCTCCCCTTTTTTTTTTCTATGGTTAGCTTGGCGTTAGGGACGATAATATGTGTTTCCTTCGTTCACAGTTTGTTTGCCTACCTCTTGGCGGGCCCTCTCAAAACGCATGCGCACAGACACGTACACACTTAATCAAATACTCACATACATAGGAGTGTACAATCATTTTTTTTTACAATATCTCTATTCAAGTCACAACTTCATGGAACCTTGATCCAGAAACCTTGACGCTAATCTCGAAAACGACTCCAACGATTTTCCTAGAAATCAACAGTTGATGTATATCGCTGTGAAAAGAATTACTAGCTCGTTGGTCCCACCGGGGAAACTCTAGTTTGAACGTTATACTTGTGCAAGGGATAGTATAAAGATAATAAATGTAAATTTGGTTTCAGACTTATCTAGTTCTAGAGCCAACATGGCATAGTCAGCCGAATTACCGTACAACTGAGTACATTTTTAGTTGCTTATAGTTTTACGTAAATCTAATAGTGATTGGGCCTACATCTAGATTCGAAACTTTACAAAAATGTTTTTTTCTTTTTTCTTTTTTTGTGTCCTATAAAAAAAAAACTCATAATTTATTAGCCTTGTGTCTTCTCTAGAATCACCCAGTCTAGTCTCGCAAGTCTCAATGTAAAATTCCTTAAAAATAAACAGCTTTCCACGTGCATGGGTAGATAACTTATAGCCAGTCTATGAATTATGATTTTTTCACTGTTCTGTGATTCAAGTCTGTTCATCTCATGTTTTGTTTGGGAAAATAATATTATTAGTTTTAAGATAGAATTTTTTTTTTTTTTTAAATTAGTGTAAGCTGGCGCTCCTCGATCTAATTTTTGACCTAATTTTATCTAATTTGTAATTTATATAGGCCAGGGCTACGATGTTTGTAATTTAGTGTCTTTTTAGTTTATATAGTTCAGTGCTGAGTATTTTGTAGTTTCCGCTATTTATAACTTACTGCTAGTTTTAGTCTTTTTCTGTTATTTGTGTTTTACTCGTAGAGGAAAAGTAGTTTTTAAAATAGTTAACTAGCCTTAGAGCTGTAGATGTTATTTCCTATTTTTTGTCCCTGGTTAGTTCTGCTTATTTTTGTCTTTGGCATTAGCGTTGGATTGGTTGTTATTTTTTAATATCAGTTTATATGCAGGTTTGTAAACGGTATAGAGCCCCCATATGAGTTTAGAATAGAAATAACTTTTTATCTTCCTTTTTGTATTTAGTAGAATTTAAATTTTAAGATTCTCTTTTTAATGCTGTTTAATTTGGTATATAATGTTGTGTAGTCCATGTCTTTAGTAATTTGCTAGATTTTATTGTTGTGTACGGCTAGGTACAAATTAGGGAAATCGGTAGTCCAGTTTAGTTTTAGAAAATTAGCGTGATGTCATGCTCTCCGATATGTTCGCGCTGACCAGTTATAGCTGGACCGCCTGTAAGTTGGAAAATGTTTTTATTTTTATTTTCTTTAGTTAGATTTGTATTAATTGTTCCTACATCTATTGCTATAGTCTAGATGTAGACTGATTAGTGTAGTGGCGTCACTGGCTAGTTAATTAGCCATGATTACCTCTGATGGAACCGGAAGTTCCGTAGACTTGAGTAACGTCACCCCCTTTTAGCCATCTTTAATGATCCCCTTATTGTTTTTCTATTGTTTGCCTATTTGTAAATATTTTATCTTTTGTTTCTAAAGGTTTTTTTTTTTATTAATATTATAATATTGTTAGGATAACGGTTCTAACAAGTTGGCATGTTGCCGATTTTAATTTTTAATGTAAATGATGGCTGCGTCCTACTCAACGCTCCATGATGGCGGCTTTGTTAAGCCAAATCTAGATTTATGTTTATTGTAGTCTAGCCTGACCTGTGTTGGTTGTGGCTGGGATTTTAATAACTAATGTATGGCTTTTATTAGCTACATGCGGGTAATGGTATTTACTTCATGCATTTAGGTATGTGTATGTGCTAGGCTAGATCTAGTTCATTATTATTTTGTTATATTATGTCTTATGTTTTATGTATTTGTAATTGCAGGCTATAATTCCTGCCTAACTGTCTGCCGCAGTTATTACTGTTGCCCACTGCCTAACTGTCTGCCACAGTTATTAATGCCTTTATTGCCTAACTAGATTTAGATTAGGAAAAGTCAGTTGACAGTTATAATAGTTTATTGTTTTATAGGTTATTTAGTCAATTTTAGTGGTTTATTGTTTTGTAGGGTATTTTAGTTGATCATTGTGGATCGGAGTAACTCGTGTTTTTTGGGGGGGTTTGGTTTGTTGGATAGTGAATGTAGTTGTAATTGTATTGTTACAACATTTAAAGGAGGCAACTCAACGAGGTATGGGAACAAAGAAAATACAAAGTTTAATCAACATAGATCACCAAAACAAAACCGTTCCAATCTTCTCGCACTTCCTCTCTCCCCGTTCATTTAGTCCATCCTCGTGCGCTGGTGCGCAACCATAGAGTCACTACAGAACATGGTCATTACACTGCCCCCTTCTTATGTCTGTTCGTCCCGAACTGACTCTGTTCCTCTCTCCTCTCCACAATACCGATACAACCGATCGACGTGTACCACCTTGCATTTAGTTCGAGGACCCTTCTGGATACGGTATACCACGTCGTTGATTCTCTTCACAATCCGATATGGACCTTCCCAATCCTTTTGTAATTTAGGCGATTGTCCCTTCCTTCTCTTTGGGTTGTACAGCCAAACGAGATCATGCTCTACAAACCCCGTAGAATTGGCTCTTCTATCATATCTGGTCTTCATGAGGTCGCTATTGTCTTTTATCCTACTCCGTGCAAGTGCATGAACCCTCTCAAGTCTCCCCCTAAGTTCTGTTACGTATTCGCTAGCTGTCGTTTGTTTTTCTCCTGGCAACCCAAATAAGAGGTCTGCTGGCAGCCGAAGTTCCCGACCAAATAATAATTTGGCTGGCGTATAACCAGTGGTTGCATGAACGGCTCCTCTTTAAGACATGAGGAATAGAGAAATGTAATCATCCCAATCGTTTTGCTGTTCTACTGTCATCTTAGCCAAGTGTTGTATCAATGTGCGATTAAAGCGTTCCACCATCCCGTCTGACTGAGGGCGAAGTGGTGTTGTTCGAGTCTTTTCAATTTTTAAGATTTTGCAAATCTCCTGGAATAGCTTGGATTCAAAGTTGCGTCCTTGATCTGAATGTAGTTCCATGGGTACACCAAAGCGGCTAATCCAGTGTTCCACTAAAATATCGACTATTGTTGTGGTTTCTTGGTTTGGTATCGCGAAAGCCTCAGGCCATTTACTAAAATAGTCCATTATTACTAGAATATATCTGTTGCCTTTTAGTGTCTCAGGAAACGGGCCAGCTATATCCAGTGCGATTCTTTCGAATGGAACACCTACGTTGTACTGTTGTAGGGGTCCCCTTGTTCGACGTTGCGGGCCTTTGGTTGCTGCACATCGGTCACATCTTCTGCACCAATCCTCTACGTCTTCCTTGTACCGACACCAATAAAACCTTTGTCTCACTTTCTCCAACGTCTTGTTAATACCCAAGTGACCACCCGTGGAGCCATTGTGCAACTCTTGGAGTACTTCTTGGATTCTAACTTTTGGGAGAACTATTTGTAATCGTGTTGATGTCCCATCAGTAGATTCCCACATTCGCTTAAGAACACCGTTTTCCACTACCATTGAGTCCCATTGTGCCCAGTACGCCTTCATGGCAGCCCCTTTTTCAGCAATGTGTTGCCAATCTGGCCGTTGTCCCATCTCCCTCCAAAGAAGAACGGTTGCTAGATCCTCATCTTTCAGCTGATCCTCTCGGATATTCTCATCAGACCAAGGTCCTAAAACATTCAGGTCCAAACGTTGACAATCGATTATCTCTTCCTTTTCCTCAGCTTTCTTACACTGTTTGCATTCTGTTTTGCAAGGTCGTCGAGATAGCGCATCAGCATTCTGGTGAATTAGTCCTTTTTGATGGTGAATTTCAAATTCATAGGTTTGCAGACGTTCGATCCACCTAGCGACCTGACCTTCAGGGCACTTAAAAAAAAGAACCAATTTTATTGCTGCGTGATCTGTCCTTAAAATAAATTTCTGCCCATAAAGGTACTTATGAAAATGTTTTATTGCATCGACGGCGGCCAGGAGTTCACGTCTTGTGACACAGTAGTTCCTTTCAGCCTTTGACAAACTTCGACTGAAGTAAGCGATGACTCGTTCCGTTCCATCGATCTTTTGGGAAAGGACGGCGCCTATTTCGGTATTGCTTGCATCCGTATTCAAAATGAACTTCATGCCTGGTATCGGATAGGCAAGTATGGAGGATGAGACAAGTGTGTCTTTTAACATTTCAAAGGACTCTTGACACTCCTGTGTCCAGTTGAATGACCTCTTTTGTTCTGTCAATCGATGAAGGGGTGCACATATATTGGAGAAATTTGGCTCAAACAGAGTCCTAAAAAACTTCTTAGTTCTCGAATATTGGATGGTGTAGGCCAACGTTTTACTGCCTCAGTCTTGTCGGGATCAGTGCTGATGCTGTCCCCTGATACTATGTGGCCAAGATATTTGACACTTCCTGAAAAACGAGCACTTCTTTGGATTGATTTTCATACCCGCATTTCTGATCCGTCCAAAAACTTCATGTAGATTTGCCAGATGCTCTTCAAACATCCTACCAGTGACTATAATGTCATCCACGTATACAAGACACGTGTTCCAATAAAAGTCCCTGTAAAACGCGCTCCATCAATCTTTCAAAAGTGTCAGGAGCATTACAGAGACCAAAAGGCATCACAGTGAACCAGTTGCCAGCGCAGAAAGCGTTTTCTCTTTATCCTCAGGATGCATTCCAACCTGCCAGTATCCGCTCTTTAGATCAAGAGTAGAAAAAATCTGTGATCCAGCAAGCGTATCCAAGGTATCGTCTATTCTTGGGAGTGGATAGCTATCTTTATGCGTGACTTCATTAAGTACTCTGTAGTCTACACAAAATCGCATGGATCCATCCTTTTTTTTACTAGGACGATTGGTGAACACCAAGGGCTATTAGAGGGCTCTATAACCCCTTGCTGTCTCATTTGTTCTATCAGGTCTGTAGCCCCCTGTTGTTTTGCGAGAGGAAGGCGGCGTGGTGGCTGCCGAATCGGTCTAGTTACTCCAGTATCGATCCTATGTTGTACCATGTCTGTTCTTTCGCATTCTGACTCATCAGATGGGAAGATGTCTGCAAATTTCATTATCAACTCTTTGGCTTTGCTATACTGCTCTTCAGATAGGTTCGCCTTGGTTTCTGTCAAAAGCCTGGTAATTTGAGGGTTGACCGATTCGTGGGCGTAATAGAAACGTTGTTAATGTTGCCATTCTTAATTAGGTCGATTGTATGGCATTTAGCAATGTAACTATCTCTTCGTAGATGCTTCTCCCTCAAACCAAGGTTCATGATTCTGACAGGTACTCTCTGATTATCTTTACCGATCATGACCAGCGTTTTCCCTACAGCCACTCCGTCGTATTTGTCTTCCGTTCCTTCGATTAGCGCCGTTCCCGACTTTTCATGTCCGTTCTCTAACTTTCCCCAAATAATTGATTCGGACTGTGCAGGCAGACTTGAATCCTCCGTCAATAGTATTTTCATCATTCGATTGTTTCCTTCTTCCCTATCACCTAACAAAGGAATCTCCACATATCCATACAACAAAGTTTCTCCGCTAATGTTAATGGAAAATCCAAATTTCTGTAAAAATCTAGACCTAAAATGCAATCATCAGTTATGTTTGCTATCAAAAATTCATGCACGAATGACTGACATCCGAGCTCAAATTCTAAGTTTGCCAGTCCTGGGCATCAGTTCTCCAATGGCTGTTTTCAGGGAGAAAAGGCTCACATTTGTAGTGTTATTGCTGTTTGCAACATTTGGCCGAATGACTGAAACCGATACTTCCGAATTCCAATTTTTCCTTCTACTACAAGACTCCTCTGTCCCAGAAAGCTATTGGAGTGACATTGACAGGGGCTTCCATTTCCTGGATCGCCGGTTTCTGCCCCTTGAAGCCGACGAATGTTAGTTTTCCTGATAGCCATTGGCTCCAGATTCACCACAGTTCCAGCAACGGACCCTGGTCGCACGATGAGCTCCCTGTGACCGGCTTGGCTTATACTCTTCAAGAACCTCCGTCATCCGTCTGAGTACTTGTGTTAGATCTTCTTCCTGAACTTCCAGTCTCCGACCATGATGACTGTTGATGGATGCGTTCTTAGCGGCTTCATAGGACAGAGCGTACACAAGGGCTTCGCTGGCCTTACGCTTGCCACTAACTCTAATAACCTTTTTTAGCTCTGGATCTCGAACGGCATCGATGAAGGCATCCGTGACGATTACTTCGAGGAACTCCTGTGCTGCTGTGGGGTATGCCAGATGGGCAAGTCGTTATTTGTCGTTTAGCTCTTGTAGGGTTTCACTGACCCGCTGTTGTCTGTTCTTCAGCTGGACCCTATAAACGTCCTGTAAGTGCTCGTCCCCGTATCGAAGCTCCATAGACTGGACGAGAGCAGCATAATCCTGCTGGTTTGGAATGGATTGGAGTACTTAGGAAGCCTTTCCTCTAAGGGCCAGTACTAGAGCGGTCGCTTTTTCCTCCTCGCTGCCCTATTTGTTGACCTTAGCAGCTGCCTCAAACTGTCTTCTGTAGACTGACCAGGAGACGGACCCATCAAACACAGGGGTTTCATCTTTACAAGTCCTTCGGGTAACATTGATCCTGTATTACTCACCGGTGCCTTGCTGAGCCCTTCTCTAACTTGAGCTTTCAGTTCTTCTACGTCTTTTTCTACCACATCGACTCTCTGGTTCATCGTGACCTCCATCGGGGTTATTTTCTGGTTAACCGATACCAATTCAGTACTGATCCCTGAATCCAGTGTGTCTATTTTTTCATGCATGGTTCTAATCCCTATATCAAGTGTATTCATCTTTTCCTGCATCTTACCTAGGAGTTCCATATTTTCCTGCATCTTACCTAGTAGTTCAGTTATATCTGGCCATACTTCGAATTGATAACTGTCCGGATCTTCTTCTTCCTCAATCAGGGCTTACCAGAGACGAGCTGTAAGTGTCTCCTTGGTACCACCAAGCTTTAGACCTCGATACCGAAGCTCTTGTTTTAGTTCTTTAATCAAGAGTTGGTCTAGATGTTTCATAATAGGGGAAGCCATTACTAACTTACCTCCCGTTCGTTGAGTCGCCTATAGATCCCACTTCTGACACCAATGTTACATTTAAAGGAGGCAACTCAACGAGGTATGGGAACAAAGACAAAACAAAGTTTAATCAACATAGATCACCAAAACAAAACCGTTCCAATCTTCTCGCACTTCCTCTTCCTCTCTCCCCGTTCATTTAGTCCATCCTCGTGCGCTGGTGCGCAACCATAGAGTCACTACAGAACATGGTCATTACAGTATAGATTAAGTAGGGTTGATTAGTTGGTTAGTTTTTGTCTATCTACTTGTTTTGGTTTAGTTGTCTCCGTATATTTTCGTATGCACTATATTTTTTATTTTTAAAAAATTTTAACTAACATGAAAAAAAAAGGGGGTGGGTTGCACAGGCGTAATTCCGGCCCAGTTTATACCTTCAAATGCCACAGTCAGATACTTGTAATAAAAAACTTTTTCTTAGAACGGTTTGTCAATCTCTTATTTATGGGCCATTTTATTGCAACAGTCATTCAAATGTGTTTATTAGCTTTCATACTGATTTCTGTATTCTGTATTCTCTATTGGCAAGAGATTGTTTTATCATGAAGGCCACTTCCGATTGCCTGAGCTCATCAGGGCCTCTTCCAGACCAGTATAGGGTGTAGCCAGCCCCCCCCTACCTTTTTTTTGCAGATAAAGCGGTCTACTGAAGCTTTCTTTCCGTCTTCTGCGCATGTCTTCAATAATGGCTTTTCTTTGGGTCTCAAATGTTTGTCCCGAAACTCTGTCTCTTTCAGAGGCCATCTGCTCACAGCTTCTTTCCTCTATGCCAGTGAGGGCGAAATGGCACCTAAATTGATCTTTACAATGGTTTAAGTCCTATGTGAGGCCCCCAACCAATTGGAGGCCCTAGGCGGCTGCCTAATTTGCCTATGCCTAAGGCAGGCCCTCCCTATAAATAATATATATTTATAAATAGTTTGTTTTTTTTAATTAAATATACATAGCAATGAGCTGCATTACTCTCACTTACGTTTTCAAATAGGAAGGGTCCTTTTTCTAAAAACAAAGCTTATATAATGGGAAAAAAACTGCACATTTACTGCCATTTATCTTAATGCTTAATTTATTTCCCTTTTTCTACATCAAAAATAATGAGTTAATTAGTAATTTTTTTAAAATTAATTTTAATTTGGTAAGTACAACGAAAAATTGTGTAAAGTTTCAACTTTATTCGAGAATGGGACGGGTAGAAATAACGTCTGCAAAATTTCTACCAGACAGATAGACGTGGTGAGTCGAAATAAACTGTGTACAAAAATGTTGTAGTTCATTCAAGCAATGTTCAGGCAGACGACAAGCTGGATCGCGGGAAATGTAAAGTGTCCTCCACTGAATGAGATCACAGTTAATTACTTTACAAATGTTAGGCTACATCTCGTATTGAGAAAGATAGGATTGCGGTTATTGATAAGTGGTAGTTTATAGTTTCTGATATTTCTAGTGCGGTGTTTCCTTAACTGTGTTCCGCTGAACCCTAGTGTTGTGCGAGGCCTGATTAGGGGGTCCTCGCATTACTGGAATACTTAACAAATAGGCCTACATCTGAATTAATCTCAAAGTAAATGCAGAAGAAAAAAAAAATTACCAGTTTTTGTGACTTCTTCTTGTAAAGTAAATAAATTCTGTATCGTGAATGTTAACATTGTACTGACTGATCCAGATTCTAACTCTAATTTGAATCAAAGATACAATTCATGGAAGGCAAGTTGTTCGCTGTGTGCAAAAAGTAGACACCTAGAGATGGGCTATTAGACGTAGAGCCCTATTGCTCTGCTATAGTTAGATATCGTTTCAATCCTACGTAAGCCCCCCCCCCCCCCCCACCAGGCGCAATGGTTTTAGTTCTATGTGAGGCCCCCCACCAGGCGCAATGATTTTAATCCTACGTGAGGCCCCCTACCAGGCGCAATGGTTTTAGTCCTATGTGATCCCCCCACCCCCACCCAGGCGCAATGGTTTTAGTCCTGTGTGAACCCCCCCCCCCCACCACCACCACCACCAATGGTCGAGTTTTCCAGAGTAGTTCCACAATATTTGAAAAGAAGCTATAGATGTTTTACTTTAGTTTCCTACAACTTATTTGTGTGAAGCAGTGTTTTCTTTTTATGTTACAACAAAGAGTATAGAAACACGCTTGATATATTTTCAAAGTTTGTTTTCAAATGAAAATCAACGTCACGACTTATGATTAATTGAAATCTTATTGAATGTTCTTTACCCATGGACGTGAGTTTGTATAATAACACAAACTCTCTTTGTATTCTTGTTTTTCTATGTCGTAGCTTTTTTCCTATATGAAACTGAATATATAACGTGGTCTTGCTCAATAGCGTAGCGTTTTCTATAAATAGCTTAAAGTACCCAGTAATGCAATGCAATGTACACCTTTCAGACCTTGCGATCTATTGGGCAGATGATATAAAGGTCATCTATTTCTGTGGCCCACGGTTAACGATAATGTCATGGGGCCAGCACAATGACCAACTGCCGTTACTTTTCCTAAACCTTCCCCAACGAATGTAAGGTACCCATTAGAGCTGGGTGGACTCAGAGACGCTCTCACACAGACCAAGTCAGGGATGCGGACAAAGCGCTCTGATTAAACTTCCTTTAATTATTATCATTCAGACATTCACCTTCATCAGGGATTGCAAGACTGAAGGATTTTTTTTTTTTTACATTTTAAATTGATGCTTAAAAAACATTTATTTTTAAAGACAAATTAGCTGGCATGTTCACTTCTATTTAAACATTAAATTCTTTTTTATATACTTTGACAACCCAATCCTCATTTTAAGACATTTAAACTTCAGTATTTCATAAACGTAGCTCTGAGTACCCCTCGCCCACAGGGAAAAAATTTATTATCAGATGTAAGAAACGAAAAATAATATTGTTCGTAGAAATATATAAAACAATGTTTTAATATAAATTACATATGCATCAATGAGAAGGAGAAGCATAGTTAATGAATCGCAACGGTACCCCCTTCAAACTCTGCCCGTACTCCTGAGGGTACGAGTACCCCACTTTAGGAAACACTGTTCTACGTCATTGGCAGATGACATAGTGAACCTATAACCAGGTATCGTGTGCTTTATTGGCAGATTACATAGTATTTTATATAACCAGGTGTTGTCTACGTGAGGACCATGGGTGCCCGCAGAAGGGTGCAAGGTGGTGCACATGCACCCCCCCCCCAATGTATTTTGTATTGCCAATTTTTAGCACCACCAAATTAATTAACTTCTAAGTAGGAACTGAACAAGTAGTACTTCCACTTAAGTACAATTGTAAAGATAAGTTAATATGGTGATGTAGACTAGCCCAGAGGCTTATCAGGAATTGAAGGCCCACTTTGTACGTGCACCCCTTGTTTTCCTTAGATCGACCGTACGAAGCAAGGGCCGTAAGGAGAAAGTTAACAAAGTTTACAGTAAATTTTGTGTTGTTTTTTTTTTCATAAAAAAAAAAGTATTTACTTTGTACTTCATATTACTTGAATGAGTGTAAAGGGATGGGTGCAGTTCTGTTCTATAATAGTCTCCGTAACTAGAAAGTTGATGCTAGGACTTTGTACCACAGGTGGCAACTTGCCTGCCTCCCCCTTTCCTGCGAGCGACTTATATATATATATATATATATATAATATATATATATATATATATATAGGTATCTATGTATGTATGTATATGTGTGTGTGTGCACGTGTGTTTGTGTGTGCGCGTGTTTTTTTTCTTTCTCTAGCACTTGTTGTGCTGTATGCTGTAAAAGTTTTGTGAGTTCATCTATTAGCGTGAGTGTTTTTCTTCTCTATTCTAGTGAGCAAATTGAATCTTCGTTATTTTTTTTTGTACTTGAAATTTCAAACGCGTACCATTATCAGTATGTCTCCAACGCCGTGTAGCTTGAACCTTAAGACCAAAATGAGGAGGAGTGGTAGGGGGGGGGGCTTTAGCGCTTGGTTCGAATCTTGGTGAAGACAGACAAAAGTCTGCTGCTCGTTGTGCTGGCCACATGATACCTTTGTTAACCATCGACCATAGAAACAGATGAGCTTTGCATCCTCTACTCAAATAGATAGCAAGGTCTGAAAATGTTTGTGGAGTCAAGACGACTGTGTAAACACAAATATTTGCTTTGTCGTTACATGAGAGTGGGTGGAGCAGGTCAACGGTGGAAATAGGGCATCTGTATTTAACCACTGGATGTTCTCCCGGAGGGGGAGGCGATAAAAGATGTTTACGTAGACCTGACCTAAAAGTGCTGTTTTGTTGAATCAGAAGTATTCACGTCATAGATCTTGTCCGATGTGTCATTTGGTCGTGTTGAAGTACAATTATTCAATGTTGAGGCTTTTATTTACTCTTAAGTCTACGCGAATAGTATTTCCAACATCCAAATGCAGTGGCGGCTTTTAGCGGCAAGGTATGGTGATTGGGCGGAACAGGTAAATACAATAGGAAAGACAAATGAACAAAGCAGTTGCCCATTGAAGAAGATATTCGTTGGAGACACTGGCCATTCTCAAGTCTGCGTCTAACATCACAAGACAAACCGTCAAGTGAACTCCCCACCCCCGCCCCAAGTCAAGAAAAGCGGAAGAGAGGAAGGTCCAGCAATAGACTAGAAGGTGTGATTTGATTGCAGATGCCAAGCCGATTGGCAAGACGTAGGGGAAGTTGGAGAGACGCCTGAAAAACAAAGGTTGGAGGCCTATGCATCAAATGAGTCCACGGGCAGAGATAAGATGATACGTTGTTTTAACCCACTGAGTTCTTGAGCCCTCCCCCATACCTCTTGTATAGAAACTCTCTTACTGGATATAATGCTCAAGAGAGGCTAAACATTTATTTTAGCTAAATTTTGTGTTTCATCCTCAGCGCATCATTCTATTCTTACAGTATATTTTGACTTCCGGCGACACACAGGATATTTTCTGATCCAAGTTTATCTCCCCTGCTGTCTCCTGGTTGTCCTGTCTTGGGTCTCCTTCTGGATCAACAGGGAAGCAACGTCTGACAGAATCTCACTGGGTAATAGTTGCCATTGTGTGTCTTTGTCTTCACTTAATCATACACGAAAAAACACAAACCAAAAGTTAACTGTTATTAAGTCAAGTGATCGTTAAAAAATGATTCTAAAGTATTAAAGTAAAAATAGGTTCTTATTGAATTTACTCCAAGTTTGACAATAAAAGGAAGGCCTATGTCGAACCTCGGGTTTATAAATGATATAGACCTCATTAGAAAAAATGCAGACCAGGTGCAAGATCATACTTCAAAACTGGATGCTTCAGACAGAGCAGTTGGCATGAAAATCAGTGCTGAAAAAGAAAAGCAAAACACTAGTTTGTGATGGAGATATTGCTTACAGTTAAATGGCCAAACATTAGAAAAAATTGACTTATAAAATACTTAGGGTCAAACATATCAAGAGATGGAGGATCAATAAAAGAGATAAAAATGTGTTTAAAATTGACAATCACTGTCATGAGCAAACTGTAAACTTGTAAATTTAATCTCATTTTCCTTCTGTAAAAAATATTTCATTTAATAATAATAATAATTTTATCTATAAAGCGCTGTTAACAAACAAAATGTAGGCTCAAGGCACTGTAATAATATTACAAACACAAACACGAGAGTTAAATTGACAAACTAATCTAAAAAGTTTAAAACAGGTAGGTCTTAATGTTCTTCTTGAAAGTAGTGCAGCATGTTATCTGCCTGAGATCAATAGGGATTGAGTTCCAAACCTTTGGTCCGTGCACTGAAAACCCCGCAGACCTTAGCTTTTGAGGGAGAAACGTGCCACCACTAGAAGCGTTGAGTCCATTGAGCGCATGTCTCTCTGAGGGACATATGAAGTGAACAGTTCGCTAAGGTACAAGGGCATCTCATTGTTATATATAGGATACACTGATGACAAAGTGTGGCGACCTTGTAATCGATTCTCGCTTTCACCGCAAGCCAATGGAGCGTGCGCAAGAGCGTTGTAGCAGAATCTCGTCATTGTTTTTCTAAGGACTATTCGGGCTAATACGTTGCAACTTGGCTATTTTGTCATCGGATATACCTGCTAGCACGGCATATTTTAGTCAAACAGAATTATATTTTTGAGTTTGTGGGGGGTAACGCCCTGGGTGACGAACTGCCGTAAACCTGTAGGTGCATTTATAAATTAGGCCTACAAGTATGCTACAAGCGGACACTGCTTAACCACGACAGTGTTGCCAACTGTGAGATTTAAAGTATTGCCAGTAAAATTCTGTATAAAATAATCTATGCAACTACAAAAAATAAAAAAAAAACGCAAAATCTGCTGCATATTTTTTTGTTCAAATCTCTATTGTGGAGGCCCCTCTCTTGTGGATTTCCCGGGGCTGTAGCTCCGACTGTCCTCTCCCAAATCCGGCCCTGCCAATGTATATTGAATAGTTAAAGTAAAGCTGTTCGTATTTATTTTGACCACGTGACGCTTGACGTTGCAACAATGGCATCAATGAATATTCCCAAACAAGCATTATTCGGAAATGACTTAAAAGGAATAAAGACATTTGTCTTGTATATTTTTTTTTCCTATGCTGTTAAAAGAATTTTTAATTTAACAGAAGTTCTTGTCTAAGCAGATAAAGACTTTTAAAAGCAATAATGAGACATGGTTGAAGAACTCTCAGTACATGAATAATTAGTTCAAAAAAGCAAATGAATACTTAGTCCAAAGAACTCATGAATACTTAGTCTGCAGAGCTCATGAATACTTAGTCCGAAGAGCTCGTGAATACTTGGTCCGAAGAGCTCATGAATACTTGGTCTGAAGAGCTCATGAATACTTGGTCCGAAGAGCTCATGAATACTTAGCCTGAAGAGCTCATGAATACTTGGTCCAAAGAGCTCATGAATACTTAGCCTGAAGAGCTCATGAATACTTAGCCTGAAGAGCTCATGAATACTTAGTCTGAAGAGCTCATAAATACTTAGTCCGAAGAGCTCATAAGTACTTGGTGCAAATAATTAAACATTGTCTATTCTTGCAGGCTCTACCACAATGCTCACCATGACGTTTCTGGTGCTGGACAGTCGAAATGACCTTCCCAGGGTGGCCTACTCCACGGCTCTAGATGTTTACGTGTTTATGTGTTTTTGTTTCATCTTCGCCTCCATACTTCAGTTTGCAGCCGTCCATTTCTTCACCAAGTACGGCACAGGCGAGTGGGATGTCAAGCCTGCTGACTCGGACGAGGAGGTCAGTCTTTGCGTACTTTTACTAGTTTAGGTTTCATCTTCGCCTCAGTTCACTCCCTTTCATTTCTTGATCCTGGCACGAAAAGTGGGATGTGTAGCCCGCTGACTCGATGAGGTCAATTTTTGCGTATTCTTTTTAGTTTCAGTTTTATCTCCGCATCCATACTTCTGTTTACTGTCTTTCATTTCTTCATCCACCGCACAGAAAGTGGGACGTCAATCTTGCAGACACGGACGAGAATGTCAGTCCAATTTCAAGTTTTTAGACATAAAGACTCCATTTTACGAGATATGGAGTCGTACCTTATGTTCTGTGTCCTTGTTATGTTACTCTACCGAGAAAAAAGTGAGGGGGGTATTAAATCTTGTTACGATATGTTACAAATGGTGGGAAAGGGTTAAATATGTTATTTTGGTCGATAATAATATTTGAACGTTTCCTATGTGCTTTGTACTACAGTTAAATCTAAAAATGTTCAAAGATTTTTTTTAAAATTGCATCAGACGTTTTCTACAGTGTTTAACTTTATAACAAGAGTGGAACAACTTAAAATATTATGCTTTGAGTTTTAAAAAAAAAAAATAGACACAAAATAACTAAAAGTTTTCTCTTTAAAGGAAGAAGACGATGACCCTTTTGACGCCTGTGACACCAATGATGAAGTCAAAAAAACAATGCCTTCGGATCCCATCACAGCATGTTTGAGTAAAATGTGGCGATGTATTATGAGCACAAGAAGTCGAAGGTAATAAACGTGACAGACAGACTGACTGACAGACAGAAATAATAATTTTATAAGTAAAGCGAATGCGGAATGCGTGAATGTCAAAATAGTATGAATGGAGCTATCAAAAAAGCTGATCGACTTAAATCCATTTTTTGGAATAAAAACATTTGCTTGTAGGCCTACATATATTTGATTAAAATTTGAAATGAATAGACTTAATTTAGTATGTTCATGTGTTAAAGTATAAAGTAGATCTATCATCTTTGAATTAGATCTAAATCTTGATCTAGACCAGGGGTCTCAAACACGTGGCCCGAGGGCCAAATGTGGCTCGCGAAACAATTTTCTGTGGCCCGCGGCCACGTCCGCGAATTAAACAAAATTAGATAAAATTTACAATGACCACATATAAGCGTGAAATGATTTACAACTGCACAAATCAGTAAATGAGGTGTCCGCCCACTGCAAGCGAAGGTTCTGTGAAGGCAAGCTTTGTTGTTAGCGAGATGATAGCAAAGGCATCACGACCATTCACTGAAGGCCAGTTTGTAAAAGAGTGTATGCTACAGGCGTGTGAAATTATCTGCCCCGAGAAAAAGAAACTCTTTGATGGCATAAGTTTGTCTGCGAACACAGTTGCAAGCAGGATCACCGAGTCAGCGACAAATGTTCAACAGCAACTGATTGCCGCTGCAAAAGATTTTGTAGTATATTCCATTGCACTGGACTAGTCTACTGGTGTAACAGACACCGCATACTGTGCCGTATTCATTCGTGGGCTCGAAGAAAACTTGAACATTGTTGAAGAACTATTGGACTTACTACCATGAAAGGAACGACGAATGGACGCGACGTGTTTCAAGAACTGGAAGCTTGTATTTACAGGTGTGGGCTACCGTGGGAAAAAAACTTTTAGTGGCTACGGACGGTGCACCAGCAATGTGTTCATAGAAGGTTGGTGTTGTTATATTAATTGTAGAGAAACGGTATCAGCTCAGCTTGGCGGGACCTTTTGCAGCCATACACTGCATTCTGCACCAAGAAGCGCTCTGTGGCAAAAGTCTACAAATGAAGAACGTGATGGATGTTGTCGTGAAGACGGTGAACTTCTTACGTGCACGGGGTCTCAACCACAGACAGTTTGTGTCATTTCTAGCTGATTTAGAAACGGAATACGGAGAGTTGCTTTATCATACGACAGTCAGACGGTTGAGTCGTGGAAAAGTGCTGCAGAGATTTTTTTAACTGAGACGGGAAATAGCATTGTTCATGGCAATGAAAGACAGAGACATACCTCAGCTCAGTGACCCAATGTTTTGTCGGAACTTGCTTTTCTTACTGACATCACGCAACATCTCAATGCACTAAATTCACAACTACAGGGCACAAAGCAGCTGATTACCATGACCGCATCAAATCATTCAGATGCAAGCTGACTTTGTTAACCACTCAGCTGGCAGATGGAAACCTGGCTCATTTGTCTTTTCTACTGAGCATTACGGTTGAACCATAGCGCCTGAAAGACTACGTAGACATCCTCTCCAGACTACTGGAAGATTTTGAACATCGCTTTCAGCAATTCACTGCTCTCGAACCACAGTTTTTCCTTATTGCCACTCCGTTCGCATTTGACGTGAAAAACGTTCCAGAGGAAGTCCAGATGGAACTACTGGACCTGCAGTGTGACACTGTTCTGAAGCTAAATACGCTGATGTTGGCGTTCCAGATTTCTAACTCAGTTTCTTCCCAGAGAGAAGTTTCCAAACTTATTCTGCGCAGCTGCTAGGATACTAGCGATGTTGGGTACGTTTGCGAACAGTTTTTTTCCCAGAATGATCAACGAAACAACATTACGATCAAGATTGACTGATAAGCATCTGAAAGCAACCTTGCGGCTTGCCCACTACACGCGACTTCAGGCCTAACGTCGATGTTCTGGTCTCTGCCAAACGCTCTCAGCTGAGTGGACAGAAACATGAGTGACGAGCCATCTGCAGTAGGCCTAGAAATTATAGTTTGTTTTTTTGGGAAACTACAGTTTCTGCTTTTTAATAAGTGTCAGAGACAACGTCAACTTATTTTAGTAAACCAAACTGCCTGTGCATGTAATAAACTACACTAAATGTAATTAATAATTATAATAACTTTATTTTAGCATTTAACTGCAGTGACAGTAGTGTTCGTAAAATTTAATGAAAAAAACATTCTCTTTTTGTGGTGCGGCCCGCTGAATGGTTGTTACTTTCCACTGTGGCCCACATGCTGAAATGAGTTTGAGACCCCTGATCTAGACAAATCTAGAGTTAAATATTGGCTTGGATAGAGTTCGTCTCTGCGCGTGCGTGAATGCTTCGCTCTGCGCATGCGTGACATTTTTAAAAATTAGATTTACGCGACTCATGAATAGAACTATTAAAATGATTGTCAACACTGCTTCGCAGATATAGTGAACGAATGTATGAAAAAAAAAGGTTGGACCGAAATAGCGTGTGTGAAAGGTGCATAGTTGTTATAAGCACACAGAAATTATAACTGGTTTCATTTTCGTATTTTTTTTCGTCCACGGCAAGTGAGAGAATTAGTGATATGTCCGTACATCAGGGCCCTTGCGTTTATATATATATATATATATATATATAATTATAGCAGAAATATATATTACACTAAGTATAATTACATATTGTTTCATGATTTAATATAACATTTTATTTACAATATGATTACGATTTTATAACTTAAGCAAAGGCGGTTGGGGTAGCTGTATTGTGGGGAAATGGTGAAAAGTGGTCATTGAACTATAAAGGCTGAGAACCGCTGCTTTAAAGGGTCGAATACAATGGCGTTTATTTAATATGCTATCTCGCGTTGCTGGAACTGGCCACTTAATTTTGTTAACTTACCTTTCTGTGCTCCTTTCAGTTTTAACAAGAACGTACGCAATGCCATGGGGCTTAACAGCGTCAGCAAGATTGATCAGGTGGCTAGAGTTCTCTTCCCTGCGGCCTTCTCTGGACTCAACATTGTTTATTGGATGTCTTATTGGTCATAAAGAGATTATTATGAGAGTGCGATACGACGCTTAAGTCTTGGAACAGTGTGAGATGAAAGGATAAAGTCACTGATTGCAATCATGTCTACATAATGATGTAACGATAGTAATGCAATTTTTGTTGAGTTGTTATGGAGTGTGTGTGTGTTTCTATGGTGACGTAGGGAAGAGCTTAGCGATTGGTTGGTGGCTTTGCAGTGTGAATGGTGCAAGATAAGTGGCATTGTCGTAAGCTGTCTTGGGTACGACAGACGACTCCAGATTGCCAGAGTGAAAAGACGTGTTTCTTGTAGTGTGTTAGATTTTGTGCAATTTATCATTTTACATTATTATTAAAGTCTACTATAATTATTTCATTTTATCTCAAGTTGAATTTGTTTATATTGTAATAAAAGTTATATTATGTTGTGTTCCAAAGAAGTAAGGTTATTTAAAGTTGTATAACTAAAATAACAAAATATATTACGTCTACAGCAATGTAGTTGTTCACCAGCAGCTTGGTGCTACAAGACAAGACCGTTCACAACAATTACAATTATTTCCCCTCCAACAATACTGTTGTCCAAAGTCTGGGTAGATTCTTTCTGGACATTGAGTAATGTTTCTCAAGATATGGTTTGTCTACTTTGACTACTAGATTATTTGATCAGTTTGGTGACATTTACTTTACAACTACGTAATTATAAGACACCCAAGGTAACTAATCATTCAGAATCAATTTGATCATAAATGAATACATTCTTGTATAAATAGGATGAATTAATGATTAATATATCTGTATTAAATGTGTTTCTCATTGTAAAATATTATACATGCATAACAACATTGAATTACTGATATTTTAGTGTGTGTGTGTGTGTGTGAGGTCTTAGAAATAGTTCATGCATACGTCAAATATTTTGGGACGTTCAATGCAATGCTTTTTTTTTCTTACCAAACATAAAGGCAGGTTTAAGAACATGTCTAGTTTTGGATCAAAAAGGTTGATATTGTGTCACTAAGAACAGGGCCAGCTAGAAGCATAGGCAAACTAGGAAGCCGCCTAGAGCCTCCAATTGGTGGAGGCCTTGCACAAACTTTAAACATTTTTTTAAAAGAAGAAATTCAGAAACTTGTACCCAATGTTATTCTTGCAGTGCACCAGGTTTTTAAAAAAATTGCGAAATTTTATTTCTCGCTGTTTATTTTTCTATTTCATTTGGGATCACTGAATTCATTTCGCATAGGGTCTCCAATTATCTAAGGCCAGCCTGCTAAGAAGTTTGTCATTAAAGCACTCCAGTAAACTGGTTAGTTTTGTATTACAATTTGATTGAAATGGTTCATTAGTGAGTGATATACCCAAATCCAAATTCTAGGCCTATGTCTAAGCAGTCATCCGCTATGTTTAATGGGTTAGCAAATAGAAGCAAGTTGAGCTTATCAAATGTATACGATTGTAAGATGGTCATTGAATAAATGCCTTATGAAACATCTCAATATCTTGTGCTGCCGAAGACAAGGACTATGGTGCCAAATGGTAATATCATTAAATGATGAAATTATTTGCTCAGATTATAATTTATCTTTTTTTATGACTATTTAATACATTTTGTTGAAGTTATCGCGTTTATAATCCATCTTTCAAAATGCTTCAGTCATAAGGAATGGAGGACAATCCATGAAAATATACTAAACAGATATTACATTACTTCTCTTGATTAGTGCTCACATTTCATTATCTTTCTTGTCACTCTAGTCAAATACTGTTTCTTTTGCTAATAAATGTGTTTATTTTACATGAAAATAAAGATATTCAATTTCATTTTAGTCTATGTCTTCTTTGTGAAACTAGACTTTTAGTGTACACAGGAAGAGATCGTGCACATCTTTGACCATGAAGAAGCTATATACATATATACACACTAACAGACTAGACCATGAAGAAGCTATATACATATATACACACTAACAGACTTGACCATGAAGAAGCTATATACATATATACACACTAAAAGACTTGACCATGAAGAAGCTATATACATAAATACACACTAACAGACTTGACCATGAAGAAGTTATATATATATAAATATACACACTAACAGACTATTTTGTATATGCATGAAGCTCATGTACCAAATGATTGCGATATGTTCTACCCACTTGCTAGTCAACATCACATGACAGCACTTTGATCATTGCACCAACTCACTACATTTACATCAACACCAAGTAAACAAGCAAAATATCTTTAAAAATCCTATAAAAAAAACTATCTAAAGGGGAAGAACTCCATTCTTAAAACTATATCTACCAATAATGTACTTGTAAGCTATTTCCCTTATTAATATAAAAAAAAATAATTACCAATAATTAATTGACTAATTGAGCTTATTTGTTTATTGCTTCATTTTTTGTTAGGTACATTTTATAATTGTTTTAAGTATCAACGTTTAGGAGAATGCGTGAGGGGGAATAGCATTAACAATTATTTAAGGGTGCTAAACCTAACAAATTTAGTCATATATACTGATGTATTTCCCTTTTAGCTATCAAACGAAATAATGAATTACCAGTAATTAATAGTCGAATTGGTTACTTTTTTTTTTATTGATTCATGTCTTGATACTATGTCATTGAATAATTGTGCAAAATTTCAACTTGATCCGAGAATGGGTGTGGAGAAATAACGTGTACACACTTTTTACCAGACAGGCAGACAAGAGTGAGTTGATATCAGCTTTGTAACAATAGACAAACAACACAGTATAACAAACTATTTTAATTTGTCATGTTTACGAAACAGTCATTTTAGCAACAAAACACAACAGACAGTTAGTTCACTCTTGATTGCTGATGACCATCTCTATCATGTGCATAACATTTCAGAATAACTATGTACAGATATTTAATACACACAAATAATAAGATAAATATATGATATGGTGAACATTTGAAGCGCAGTGGCTGTGTATGAACTACTGACAAAATGCTTGAAAAGACTTTAAAGAAAGAACAATCAAACCAGATTCAGATGTAAAAAGGCCCTAAGCTATTTGATATCAGGTGATCCGCTTGTAAGACTATTTTTCCCCACCTCTTTTGTTTTTTTTGTTTTTTTTCAAAATGATTCAATATATCCCTGGAAACATTTTTTTGGTGGTAAGTTATAGCTTAGGTAAATACATCAATGAGAACAATAATTATAAGACAGAGCAAAGCAAACAAACAAAAATCTGAATAATTAAAAAGTTTATATTATTAGAAATTATTAGTATAATGCCAGCCATTAACTTAGAGAAATTGCATTTTTTCATAGTTCACCATGTAAAAGTGCTTGACATTAATAGGTTCACATTCAAATATATTTTTGGGCTTATCTAGAAACATGAAATTGATTATTTTGCTGGTTGGGTGGCTGGCTAGTTAGGTAGATGATGAAATTTTCGTGACATAGAAAAAGAGGTTTATGTAACCTAACTCGGACCACCAAGTCACTGGTCCAAATAGTTAAAAAAAAAAAATACCAGGAAGCCATAATGGAAAACTATTATATCATGGAATGCTGTCACATAAGATAACTGTATAAATACTGAGAGTAAAATAAAAGGAAATAGTGAAAATAAATAAATGATAAAGGAACATTCAAAAGTAAGTCTCAACCTGATCAATTTTTCAATGGGAAACAAAAACAATGAACAAAATTCAATAAACTCTATAGACTTTGGAAGATTTCAGCAGCTCTGATGTAAATTATATTTTTTCTTTAAAATAAAATATTAGTTTGAATATACACTGCATTAGTGTTGCAATAACATTTTTACACATAAGAAAAAAAAAAAAAGCTGTTATATTTCATTTAAACATTGTACAAAAGCAAAGTAGATCATACAACAATGTGATCTACTTTCCTAGGCTGACCTAAAAAATACAAACTTGTAAGATAGACACAAATCCCAGGGATGCTCTCAATTGTTTACCCAGAATGACACTGGAAGTGATGGCCCATTTCACTTCAAAGTCAAGATATTAATATTAACAAGTAAACAATCAGCTCTTGTAATGAATGCAACACATCCACTACCAAAGATTTAGATTTCAACCTTGAAATATTAGACTGCTCTGTCTGGAAGGTGAAAGTTTCAGCAGTAACTATAGAATCAGAAAGAAAACACACAGGAAACTAAAAACTAGAAACTTCATTGTTCTCATTTTTAATTTAAGGGTGTTATGATGAGTAGTCCTAGATGGACAAAAATTTCAGTAATCCCAACTTTTAGCTTTCAGAACTTGTGCCTTACAAAGATATCAAAAATGAAAGACATATGCCAATGTGTTCCGCCAACAGTGTGATTTCCATGCACAAACTGACCAAATGAAACTGATGCTAAAACATTGAAGTAACATTCTTCTTTATGATAACAGAACACACACAATTAAATTGTGACTCAAATTTCAATAGTTCAGAATGGCAGATGTTTTGTTTTCAAATGTTGAGTTCACACCCTGATCAAGTTTGGAAGGATGGAAGAGCACAGTCTACATGTTTGCTCAATCAACCATGACAAGCATTTTACATTTGTGCTGGGTAGTAATACAATTGTTCTGGGGTCTTATGGGTTTAAAACTTTTTGTGTAACAAGTTATTGTTTGCTAGAAGTTTCACAGTTTATTTTATTGATGTCAGCTTTGTGCTTTATGTAATGAAGAGATAAGCTTATTATAAGATAAGATAATATAGTTAACATGTTCATAGTTTGAAAAACCATGTTCAGTTCAAAAAACTATTTGGAGATGGACAAAAATTTACATTTTTGGGTTTTCTTAAAAAAAAATAAAGCTTCACTAAGGACTACATGTCACACCAGGAGATACCCACCAGGAAAAAGTAATTTTTCAATAGCAGACGATATGAAAAAAATATTGTGTCAGTAAATAGATACATGAACATATTTATGCACGATAAATATATAGAGCCTATATTTTTTGTATAATTTTTTTTTAAATTTCATCAAAATGTCCATAACATTACACCATTCTTTATATCACCAACAAAATGTTAAACCGTACTTTCAAGTATGTACCATTTACAAAGATATGAGGACTGCTTTGATTTAAAGAACTGTTTTCAACCAAGATATTTTAAATAGTTGCATTAGCACAGTTATATCAGAAGACCAAAAGATAGCTATAGTCAATGTTAATCAAATGACAACAGTCTTGAGACATCAACTTTTGCCAAATCTCAAAGTGAATTCAGTTCAATCACAAAGTATGCCAGAAGCAATTGAGATTATATAGAGATAATGATGTAATAAAAGTAAGGCATCTATTTCAGAAGATTGTAAGGCTTTAGCCAAGATAATGGAAAAGTCCATGAGATTTCCTTCAATATTTTAAGTGCTGCTTCAACTTGAAAGTAAAAGCAAGAGCTAAAAAGCAATTTCCACCAGCTGTCAAATGAATGGTTCAATATCTTGCTTCCTAATGAGGATGACTACTAACTTAAGATCAAGAACTGGTGTTATGGTTGTCAACTAATTACAAACAATTTGAAGTGAAATCCAAATTTATGACTTAAAAATACGAAGTCCGAAAATTTTTAAAAAAATCACTAGATGTATGAAGAATATTCATCACTTGGAAAAAAGGAAAACATTGGCAACTTAGGATACCGTTGCAAAAACAAAAAATGGAGAGACATCAGGCCCAGACAGAAGTTTTAAACATTAGAATCTTAGGCATTTCATGACCAGATTAATTAAGTCTTTATTTAATTTATGGAATTTTCTTGAGATGTTGGAAATGTTATCCAAATATGAACCAATATTGAAAAAATAAAAGGTTAAAAAACAGCAACTCAGAATGAGTTATAAATGTTTTAGCTAACTACATAATGGCTACAAGGTAATTTGGTATCTTGTAAGAAGCATACACCTGACAGCGCCAACAATGCAGCATTCACTTTTCATTCACAAGAAGGATTGCAAAGGCTAGAGAATGCTTTAGCAACTGCATATCAAGTGTTCAATATTAGAGTAAGCCTCACCAAGACAGAAATTCTGAATCAAGACATCACAGGAATGCATTACAGTGCTGCAGGAATTTACCTACCTGAGATTAACATTAGCCAGCTATCTAAATTTAGGCATACTAAATTTAGAGATTGGGTTGACAAAACTTTTTGGAAGGCTTTTGAAGCAGTGACAAAAATCTCCAAGTATGTCTGGGAAAATGCCAAATGGACCACAGCAACAAAAATGCTAGCCTGTAAGGTAAGCACTTTACTTTATGGTAGTGAGACTGGTCAACACACATGATCAATAGCATAGATCAAACAGTTTTCACTTGCACTACCTGCAATGCATAATGCTCATCTCCTGGAGGGATCATGTATCCAATCAGGAAGTTTTGAAAATGACCAATACACACAGTATCTATGCTCTTTTGACAGAGAATACTACAATGGCTTGGACAAGAATTCCCATGTACATATTCTTTGCTGAGCTTGTGGAGGGAGTCAGACTCAAGGGCCTAGAATAGCCTATAGAGACGTGTGCAAGAGAGATCTGAGAGCTACAGGGGTCAATGAAAGTATGTGGGAGGAAATAGAACACAGAACAAGAACAAACAGCATGGAGACAGTGTTGGTACAAACCTCACAGAGAGCTAACGACATTAAAGGGGCTTAGACAAGAGAATAAGAAGTAAAGCTTCCCAATCAGATAGCCGTAAAACAGATGCATTCACGTGCATGGACTGTAGTAAACTTTGCCCCTCCAGAATCGTCCAGACTCAAGAAGAAACTTCAACCAGTGATTTCTTAGAGAAAAAAGCTGATGAGATCAGTTCTGATATTTTATAATGCCTGGTAAGGAATGAGCTTGACTTAAGATGTGTTAAGCTCAGGGGTGTCAATGCAGCTTCAATGTCTGGAATCCATGGAGGAGTACAGGCAATTAAAAGAACAATCAGATGAAGGTGTAGAACATTCACTTAATCTAAGTGGTCAACTTTCTTTTTCAGAAAGTGCTTCTTGCACAGCATTTTTTGGTACAACTGAAAGAATTCTTTCAATATGAAAATATAGCCACTAGAAGTGCAGCTTAAGGACTATTGCCAGTGCCACTAGAAGTGCAGCCTAAGGACTATTGCCAGTGTCTGTGATTTTACGAGGCACATGATTTTCTATGCTTACAAGAAAACGGACCAACAAATTAAATTAAATTAGGAACATGACCAGAGAATATGTGTTCAGAGCAGTGATGGCAGAAGATGTGAAAGATGCTTTTAAAGCATGACTAACTTTGACAACATTAAACTAAGATTTCTAGAAAAGTCTATCCTAACACTAACTAGCGCGTACGAGGCTAGACAGCGTGAGCATGCAAACAATCCCATAGTACAGCCTACAATGTTTGAGCTGAGGTTTCTCCAAAGCTACAGAGATAGTCAAAGAGCAAACTGTACAACATGAAGTCAGTGCAGCACCTTTAGTGGAAACATAAACCAGCGATTCATGTGTCCAACTTATGATGCTACTTATAATCTTTGTAGTGGAAAGAAAGGCAATTTCCAGAAAGTCTCAACCCTATTGAAACCACTGGTTCTAACACAAGTTAAAATTGATGCTACTTTATTTCCTTACCTAACTTTCAAAATGATGATTCAAGGATGTTTGGCATTCTAAAAAAATTCATTTTATACTTTAAAGAAAGAGACTGCTCCCTAAATAACTAACATTGTACAAAAGACACATGCTTCATCTTGCCCTAAGTTCTTTGTTATATATACTCCACTGAATGAAACAATATATCGTACACTGAATGAAACAATATATTCTCCACTGAATGATAACAAACTAAATCAAGTTTTGAAACACTGATAAAAAGTGATCCTTTGCAATAGCATGCTATGAAGTCTCCTTCCAAGTGATCCAGCTGCCACCAGCTGTATGAAAGACAATGTGGTTTGCAGATCCTGAGATGTCCATCACCAAGAGATCAGAAAATACACTAGTGCTTAGTTAATAGATAAAGAAACAACACTTCAACTCCACCCCTAAGTCAATGATCTGATCATGTTTCTTACCCTGATCAGTGACCCGAACATGTTTCTTCCTGAAGTCAGTGATCTGATTAAATTTCTCCCAGAAGTCAGTGATCATCTGATCATGTTTTTCCCTGAAGGCAGGGATTTGATCATGTTTCATCATCCTTGAAGTCAAAGATGATTCCTGTCATCATCTCTCTCAGCAGAGGGTTCTCCAGGATGTTGGAGTACTTTTCTATTTTCAGATTCTTCAAGAAGCTGATAGCATTCTCTGTCATAGTTCTGGCTTCAGTTAACCTGCTTATGATCTTTGCAAACTTCAAATTGGGCTTTGGGTCATTTAGTGAAAGAAGGTGTAAGAGACACTTCATCAAGTACCAGTAGATTTCATGAGCTAGGCTGGACTCAACTGGTGGGAAGCGATCTAGGGATTAAGATAGTAAAATTACTTCATGAATTAATTATTGATACACTAAATAAGTCAATAGTTTCTTGCTCAAAAATAGAATATAATCCACAAATTGTGATTTTTAAAGAGATTTTGGAAAAGAAGCTAATCAACATTAAACATTATTTCTGAACTAACCTGGAGCCATAATTAGAATTGCTTTGATTACAACTTGCTCTTGTTCTGTCAAATTCAGATTTTGTAAAGTTTTACAAAAATTGAAGTTTTTCTCAATGAATTCTTTAAAAGCGGTGAAACTTCCAGCCTTGGCGATGTCGTATTCACACTTCCACTCGTTATCTCCACCTCTCATCACACGAAGTTCGCAGTTGAGTGTTGTGTAAATACTAAAGACACAGAATTCCTGGCGTGAGTCTGAAATATGTTATTAATATATCACGCAAGTCTTAATAAATATCTAAAATATCAAACTTCTATCACCTAAACATCAATGGCTAAGTCCATACCCAAGCTCAGTGATGAGTAAACTATAATGTTGAGCTGTATTATAACCCGTTTTCATATTTGTTTAAGGCCCTTAAAAAAAGTAAACTTAACACTGGCTTAACTTATTTCATATTCTTTTTTCTTGATCATTCCAAACAACCATTTCAATGAAAATGAAAAAAATATTAATTTAGGTTATATTTTGATCTTAAATTTGATTTTTCTGGTGAGCCTCTATGTGGGCTAAACTTACTTAGATCCTTTGGTGCCATTCAGCATGCATTAGGCAGCAAACTGTCTTCATAGAGATCAGCCTCCAAAAACATTTAGAAAACTCCACTTTGTGAAGTTACAAAATGGTTCAGAATTTATAACTATTTTTTTTTTGCTCTCTCTCTTCTGAGTTTGGATAAAAAGTATAATAATGTGCACCAACAGTCTTATCTTTTATCTTATATAATACAGACGTTACATCAAAAAAGAAAATGATAACTTCCTACGTGTCATGCATCTAGTCATGCATATTAACCAATAACTTAAAATTTTGCCAAGTCACCGGTTTTCCTGGCTGACTCAGGCAACCCATTCCATTGTACACTCCTTCACTGGCGAGTGAAACACAAAAACAAAAATAGAGAAACAAAAATCTCAATTACAATACCCACAGTTTGCAAGTGAGTCATACGATTAGCTCTATTTACAAATTATATTGTTTACCCCAACAAATATCAACGTTACAACTGTAAGGACCATGAGATTTTTAAAGTACACAATGTTATACCGTTCTGTTTACCTTTACTATTAGAATGTCATAACCTCAACATACCCATGGACAATGAGATTTTTTAAGCACACAATGTTATGTTGTTCTGTTTACCTTGAATATTAAAATGTCATAACCTCAACATGTCCAAATAAACTGAACTAGTCAAGAAATCAAGATATGTTTAATTATGTTACCAAAAAACAATATAAAAAAAAAACATTTCACAAGAAACTGCACACAAACAAAATATACTTTCTCCACAAACTAAAGAAATCAAAAGACTTACATTTAATTAGGTTCACTTTGTCAGGCGTGATCACCTTCCCAAACCCTGGGATGGCCTTAGCAAACTTCACCATGCCTCGAATCATGTTCTCCAACCAAATGCTGGCTCGGTAATACTTATGTTTGCGTCCATCAGTGTCCAAGCCAGTAGTTTCATAAATATAGTCATACTCATTGTCTGGGAGCCGAGGGAGGGTCCCAAATATTTCAGTATGTAGTCTACAATTTTCCTGGATGGAGGTAATAACAAAATGTATTGATAACTCTTCAATAGATTTTCTTTTTCAAAGCACTCTATTCTTCTAAACACTATAGTGGTCTAAAATGACATTAAACTTATGTATACATTAAATACTTTATGCAGGAACCTATGGTCAAAATATTACTTGGCCTATCTGTAAATTTAAGGAAACAAGTTTGATATGCGATAAAGTGTACAGTTATTAAAAAATTAATATACAGGTGTAAAGCGTTCACTTGACTTTTGCAAGGATATGTTCCAAAACTACCTGCAAAAGTAAAATTTCTGTGAAGCGGAGATGCAGAATTTAATTTTAAATGTTCACAAATTTTTAACAATTGACATACATTACTGTACTCTACGTCACATTACACTATTAAATGACTTGGAACAAACAGTATATTGTTACTATAGTAAGCTATAGAAAGAAAATGGGGTGGAGTATTTTTTCCATTAATATTTTTAAAAATCGGTATAGCCCTCCAGCAAAAGTTGTCCTGGAAAGTCAAGAGGCCACTATGTATAATACAGAAGTTAGAACTTATTCTATAACAATAATAATGAGAAATGAAATTGAAGGTATGACTCATTGCATAAAAAAAAAATAATATCACAAGATCTCAAGGGCTCATAAAGACCTTCCTACAGGGAATAGTACCAGGGAAAAGAAAGGAAGACAAAAGAAAAAAGGAAGACAACATCAAGGAATGGATGGAAGTAAGAGATTAAAAAAAAAACTACACATGAATTGAGAGACAGTCAAAAGATCATGTGTGCTGCCCCAATGGACAGAAGATGAAGGTAGTGAGGGTTAGTTAAGAAATATTGGTCTGAATAATTCACAAACTCCAAAATATATCATGTTTCAGCCTGCAAATATCCAAACAAACTTTCTACTAATATCTCCAGTTAGCTCAATTAGATACCAATCACTGAGTCATCCACTGCACAAATAAAAAAAAAGGCCCTGCCAACATTCACACAGTAAGGGTGATGAAACTTTTTTCGAGGGCCACAATGAAAATATTATTGCTATTAATGAAGAGCCATGCGACTATTATAATTAAAATGTACAATTATGAAAAATATGTGAAGTTGACCACTGTTGGTCCCATAGCAAATTGCCATGGAAGAGATGAAATTTACTGCATAATAGACCTTTAGGTATGGGAGAAGTACTTTCTTCTTAAAAAAAAAAAGAAGAAATATTTTTTTTTTACTACGATAAATGTAACTGTAAAACTTGCAATAAATTTAATAGCTATGCAGATAAAACTGTATAAGAAAATAAAATTATATTTTTACCAAATGTTCCAACTGCTGCCTTAGCTGCTCCTCTGGTGACAATCTGCCAAACACTGGCACCACAAAGCATTCATGTGCCTCCATCAAAGTCTCTACCACTTTACTATAATCCTCATACATGAGTGAGATGTCTTTGTCCTTCAAGTGACAACCGCAGGAGTCACAGAATGCGCTCATACAGTCTAGACTGGTAGCCTGGGAATTAAGACATGTTGATGAGGCTGCTGATGAATTTGAAGATGGACCACCTGTGCCCACAGATAATGGAGACATGGGTGTGTTGAGGGCATCATTGACTGATACCAGAGGAGAAACATCAAAAGCATTTTCTGACTGCACCTGAGATTCAAACTGCAGCTGAGATTCAGATGGCTGCAGTTGTTCAGAAGGGGTAAGCGGTGAATATCTGTGTTCACTTGTCAGCACAGCTGTAGCTGTGGCTGATAAAACGGCTAATGGGGACATGCTTGGTGATGCAGCAGCCACCTCCATTAGCAGAGATGACTTTTCAGGAAAGCACAATTCACTTTGGGAGATCTGAGACATTAAAGGTTCACTAATAAGATATCCTGTGTGAGTAGGGTTAATATCAATAACAGCAGTCTGGGGACTATACTCTGAGAGCTGGACCAAACCATGGTCAGTACCAGAAGAAAAACTTTGATTATCTGAAAAATTCCCCTTGAATTGTGAAACATTCACATTGCTGGGAGAAAATGAGTTGCACTGACTGAATTGGTTATCACAAGAACTTTGGCTGCCTGAATTACTGTCTATACGAGGACTTGTCAGAAGTTTTAATATTTGGCTGGATCTGGCATAAGCACTGTCAGGCTCTTTAGGTTTGCCTGTCTGTTGGAGTTTCTTCACTTCTAAAATGTCATTTGTTCTTTTCACTGAGGTGTATCTACCAGTTTTAATAGCTAAGCCAACAAAGAAATAAATAAATGTTAAGAAATTATGTTTACTGTATTATAAAGAACAAAAAAAGTTACTAGCCATAACAATATAATATATAAATTAATATAATATATATTTTAAAATACATTACATATCAATTTCAGCATCATGAAATGGAATGAGAAATTGTGTAAAATGCATACAAATTATTATAGTAAAATTAATAGCATTAAACAATTATAAACATACCGTCTTTCCCCATGCCCACTGAAAGACATTTCTGATAGCGACACAACTGACACAGCTTGTCTAGACCATGCTCTATAGTACAGTGTCCATCTCCATCACATCTGTACTGTTCATGGAGCTTCAGACTCCTGTGGAAGAAACCCTGGAAAAGAAAAAAAAGTGATAATCAATTTTATGATAAAGTATTATTTTAAAAGTTTTACCAAGTTTTAAGTGTATTAAGACAGAATACTTTGAAATTGAAACCTAAATTCTCCTTAATAAACCACTAACTAAAATAAATAGAAGAATGACCATTGTAGAGCTGTAGAGAATAGCCTCATGTGTAGAATGTCAAGGTGGATTCTATTTCAACAGGCAATATCTTGCATCTTTATGGTATGCCCTATCTGTGGCAAAATATGTAGGTCAAAGCTGGGGCTGCTTAGTCACAGGAAATTCTGCATTCCACATTAATCTTCAGACTCAAAGACAAGCCTTATTATTATTATTATGGTAGCCTACCATGGCCATTTATATATATAGGAAATAACACCAAGGTGAAATTGTGTGATTCTGTCAATCGACACAACCGTCCACAATACTATCCAAGTTAAGAAACACCAATGTCATATACATATATATATGCAAATACATACAACTTGTAAAATGTGCATGTTACCTTGCAGGCCTCACATGTGTTCGCACCATAATGAAAACCAGCCCCTGGAGCATCACAAACTCGACATGGAGGAAGGTTGGTCTTGGAACCAGTCTCTGTGTCTACCTGTTTTCTTTTTCTGCCCATTTTGCAAGCTGCACGACAAAAAATTACATTTTTTAAATACTAAAAACCTTGCTTATTTTGAGTGAAATAGTATCAATTATTTTTAATCAATCATAACTGTACACAATTAAGAAAGCTACTCTCTCAGACTTCTGACATTTACATGTCTTCTATCTTACAAGTCGACAAGAGTTCAATTTGTTCTTATTATTGCAAGGTTTATCTCCCATTAGCTTAAGTACATTTCCTATATAAAACAAAAATTAAGTAAAACTAAAAGATTACCAATTGGTTAAAAAAATGATTGATTCACGTCCTTAATGGTAGTTTCAATGAAAGATTTGTTGTTTATCATTTAAAGTCTATGAGTCAAATGATACGACAGACCTGAATTGGAATTGATTGACTTTCATACCAGAAATACCCGCTTGACCAAACTTTTGAGTGATGCAGACAATTGCTTTTCTATGTTGTGATGTTTGCACAGAAATTTACTTTTGTGTGTGCATAAAAGTTTTCTTCTTCTTCTTTTCTTCTTCTTTGTTCTCATTGTTCTGTTGGAGTGTTCAGGTGACTAGACCAATACGTGAGATGAACTGTTGGAGTGTTCAGATGACTAGACCAATACATGAGATGAACTGTTGGAGTGTTCAGATGACTAGACCAATACGTGAGATGAACTGTTGGAGTGTTCAGATGACTAGACCAATACATGAGATTAACTGTTGGAGTGTTCAGATGACTAGACCAATACATGAGATGAACTGTTGGAGTGTTCAGGTGACTAGACCAATACATGAGATGAACTGTTGGAGTGTTCAGATGACTAGACCAATACATGAGATGAACTGTTGGAGTGTTCAGATGACTAGACCAATACATGAGATGAACTGTTGGAGTGTTCAGATGACTAGACCAATACATGAGATGAACTGTTGGAGTGTTCAGATGACTAGACCAATACGTGAGATGAACTGTTGGAGTGTTCAGATGACTAGACCAATACGTGAGATGAACTGTTGGAGTGTTCAGATGACTAGACCAATACGTGAGATGAACTGTTGGAGTGTTCAGATGACTAGACCAATACGTGAGATGAACTGTTGGAGTGTTCAGATGACTAGACCAATACGTGAGATGAACTGTTGGAGTGTTCAGGTGACTAGACCAATACGTGAGATGAACTGTTGGAGTGTTCAGGTGACTAGACCAATACGTGAGATGAACTGTTGGAGTGTTCAGGTGACTAGACCAATACGTGAGATGAACTGTTGGAGTGTTCAGGTGACTAGACCAATACGTGAGATGAACTGTTGGAGTGTTCAGATGACTAGACCAATACGTGAGATGAACTGTTGGAGTGTTCAGGTGACTAGACCAATACGTGAGATGAACTGTTGGAGTGTTCAGATGACTAGACCAATACGTGAGATGAACTGTTGGAGTGTTCAGATGACTAGACCAATACGTGAGATGAACTGTTGGAGTGTTCAGATGACTAGACCAATACGTGAGATGAACTGTTGGAGTGTTCAGATGACTAGACCAATACGTGAGATGAACTGTTGGAGTGTTCAGATGACTAGACCAATACGTGAGATGAACTGTTGGAGTGTTCAGGTGACTAGACCAATACATGAGATGAACTGTTGGAGTGTTCAGATGACTAGACCAATACGTGAGATGAACTGTTGGAGTGTTCAGGTGACTAGACCAATACATGAGATGAACTGTTGGAGTGTTCAGGTGACTAGACCAATACATGAGATGAACTGTTGGAGTGTTCAGGTGACTAGACCAATACATGAGATGAACTGTGCAGTGGTTTCCAGATCAGGGAGCTCTCCATATAGTTTCCTTTCTAGTTGTCGTGCGCGTTTGAAGTTTTTCTTAGCATTTAATATTGGTGTTTCAGCGTATAGGAAGTAGTTTATTGTGCGTTTTGTTGTCTAGAATATTGTGTGTGTGTGTTTACGTCATCCTTAGTTTCTGCATGAGAGAGAGCTGCTTTTGTGAGCTGGGTAGCTGGTTTTTTGGTTCCCCTTGTAAGGGGTGTTAGGTTTGGGCTATGGGAAAGTGTGTCGTCTTTCTGCCCTTGGAGTTGTGTAGCAACTATCGGTGTTGAGGTGTAGGGAGTTGAGCTTCTGTTGGGCACCGAGATGGAGTGTGAGTGTGAAGGTGTGTTACGGAAACCTGCTGGTGTGATATTAGACTAATTAGTAATCAAATGCTAACTTCAATGATATTGATGTACATGCAAATATGATTGAAAATTACAATTAAGTTTAATTAAATATTGTTCCTGTTGACAACTGTTGTTATTCACTAAAGGTTCACTTGAATAACTGTTATTCAATGTTTGTAGTTTACATGCTATTACCTTTGGGTTTTGTGTTACTCTGTTCAGGCTGGGGATACGGGACCGTAATGTCATATCATACCCTAGCTAATCTGAAATCCCACCTGACACTAGTGGGGTGATTTGGGGCCAATGTCTTATACGGGCCTCTTGGTAAAGAGAGCAGTTTTGGAGGACGTGGTCTGCATTCTCTGGTGATACTCCACATGGGCAGATTTCACTGGTTCCAATTTTGAACTTCCGGTACATGCGTTGTCGCATTCTGTTGTGTCCGGTCCTGAGTCAAAAGATTAGACATTGGTCTTGTCGGGATAGCTTATAGTAAGCGTCATTTTTCTTGTGATTTGGATGAGAGCTCGTCCATTTCTCATTTATTTTATTTATGATTAATTTCTTCAATTCTTCTGAATAGAGTGCAGAGTTTATTAGTGTGTTAGTTCTCCCACTCTTGGCGAGTGTGTCAGCCTTCTCAAAAGTTTTCAATTATGAAATGTTCTAAGCCTGTCATAAACAGTTGCACTGACCTAGATTATTTTCAATGCATCCGGACATTCAGAATATGGGAAACAACATAAAACACAGCCAATTACTATTGAAATAATTTTGTAAACAACCCAATTCTAAAAAAAATGGTGTCAGCTCTATTTCTTTTCTATTTTTTTGCACAATGCAATCCACAACAAGAGTGGGTGTGGAATTTAGATTTATATTCAGCGCGCAGACTAGACTGAGAAGGTTGAGTATCACTACTCTAATAGAGTATATCAAGGGGGTCTGAGGGAGCACTGTGAGCTCCCCCAGTGATTTTAGCCTCGAACCCTGCTTTAGGGGGGTTGAAACTCAAAAACCCTTTGGCCACTCTCATAGAATTTTGAGTGCGTAATTTGATTTTTTATATTGAAGAGTTGTTTTTTTTAGCTATAAACCTGGCTGGAGGTGGGTTTTAAACACAAAACCCTTCTTGGCTACGCTCATAGAAACTGGTGACTGATGTATGGATATTCTTATATTGAAGAGGGGGTTTTGTCTTACATTTTGGAGGGGGTTTTAAAATCAAAATCTTCCTTAGCTTTGCTCTTAGAATTAGGGGATAGTCGTTTGCATTCTTTTTTTTTTTTGGTTTTGTTTTATAGAAGAGGGGGATTGGACTGCAAAACCACCTGATAAGGGGTTTAAAACTTAAAACCCCCTTGGCTACGATGGGCCATGTAATGGTTTACGCCCATGATATATATATCATGTAGATCTAAGAATATACCTATGAAGAGTATATTCTACTACTCACTAGTCAAGTCTAATAAAATAAAGATCTAGATTCTATGATACTAGTCAAAGTAACAAGTAAATCTATATAATTCTAGTTAATATAGACATCTAGATTTATATTCTAGATCTACTTAAATAACCAAGACCAATAAGTCTATATTACTCTAATAATCTATACTATATAGATATAATTCAACTCTAATCATTATTTATTTGATGTGCGTAATCAAATGTCAGAGTAATCACGGTAATTAATGACTTAATTATGTCTTAATTAGAGTCTAGTCTAGTTAAGTGATTATAAATAGACTAGTCTTAAAAGACTTATATTATATTTAAACTTGGACTCACTAACCTTGACTAATATTAGATTTCTAGATCTGGATCTAATAATAATAATCTAATTTAGTACATACAGAATTTACTATCTTCTAAATCTAACTGTCTGACCCTCACTGGCCTAACTAAATCTAGAAGAAATCTAGACTAGAATGAGGTAATTCCATATTCCCCCTGAGTCACGTGGTTTTGTGTATACATCGCGCACCGTGCTTAGGTTTAGTTAGTTTGTAGTGGGAATCTGAAGCGTTTTAAGTCAATATTTTGTTGTTTCAATTTAATAACAGGAGAATCTAGAGATACATTTTTTTATATTTTCAACTAAAACAAATAGTTAAACCTTTGATAGAAGGTACCGAAGCGTTGGCCTATAATCTGCCATACTGAGATCAAGATTTCTTGATCTACAACGAATGACTACACTTACAGTTCTTAGCATTCGGGTAACCAGTCCTAGAAAAAAAAAGTAACACTTTCATCCCCCCTTCCTCTCTGCCCAAAAGTAAACAAGCTTGAACTTGAGTAGAACACTAAAAGTTGGACAGCAGACCAGTGTGTATTGGTCAGATAGCTCTAGGGCTAGTGTGTAATTGATATGTCGACTAGTTGTTATAAAAGATAAAAAGACTGCCATGTGTTTTCCTTGTGCGTAATAGGCTTCAGTTGTTTAATGAACAAATAACACATCTGATAGTCAAGGATAAATCTAGATCTACTCTTACAGTTACACAGGCCAAATGTGTCTTACCTGGCCCTTTCATTGTTAAATTTGGTTTCTAAGTAATAAAATGTATCTAGATCTATTTTGTCGACGCATTTTTGAAACTTTAATGTAACATTTTGTATATAGTATCACAGTGAATTTCTTAAAAATGATAGAACTTTTAATAACATAATAATACATCATGTATCCAACACAAAAAAATAATTCTTAATGTTATCGATGTGCATAATGTATTGATAATTCTAAAGCGGAATATGAAATACATATAACGTTACAAAATAGTTGAAGTTTATGAAAATAACAATGTTTCAACTAATATGCATATTATCCCATATATAAGCCTATAAATATATATATATATATATATACATGTGTATGTGTGTGTTTTGTGTAGTTTACACCAAACTTTTTTTTTTAATCTTCCAAGAACGTTTGTAAAAACATCTTCTTCTGTATCTGAATGTATCATCGGCAATGTGTTGACACTTGTTACGGACTATAAAGGAAATATCATTGATAATTTAAACCCCATCCTTAAACAGTTCTTGGCCCTTTATGAAAACATTCGTATAGTTATTTCAACATTCAGGAAGTTCATTGATGTACTCTATATTTTAAAATGTTTGTAAATGTAAAATTTCATAAAAATAGAGGAGCAACAGCAATGCAACAAGGCCATTCTTCTCTTTGTTGTCCTACAATCACGTGACTTTGGTTAAAGTAGGTCAGAAATACGGAACTACCTCATTAGTAGATTCTAGTCACTTGATAGTAGAGATATACTAATCTAGTTATTAGTTTAATCTAGACTACATAGACATAGAGTGTTGAGTCTAGATCTAGATATCATAATTTGAATTTACTGAGGCCTATAGAGTCTAGACTCTCCTCTAGTGTCTCTAGATGTAATTATCTAGTCTAGATTCCCTAGTTCCAGAGATCTCCTCTAGTGTCTCTAGATGTAATTATCTAGTCTAGATTCCCTAGTTCCAGAGATTGGATCTATCTAGATATAGATTATAACACTCAGTATAAGTTATACTAGATCTATAACTATAAATTATTTAGACTCTAGACTAGATCTATATATAATATAGAGATCTATGTCTAGATCTAATAAGTTGAAACTTTATAAATAAGCCTTGCATTAGTTAGTCAGCTTAATTTAAGATGACTTTTAGATCTAGAGAATCTATATCTATACTCATACTGGCTATAGATCTATCAAGATCTGTATCTAATTTAGATTTCATAATAATATAGAATAGATCTAGATCTAATAAAAAAAAATTACCATAGGCATAGCCCCAGCCCTAACGGCGAGTAACGGTTATAGATTATCTATACGCAAAGGCTAAAGGCAAAGGTGTAGATCTAGGTTGTAGTGTAGCTCTCTGTAATACAATGTTAAGATAATGCTAGATCTAGATCTACTGAGATTTAGTCTAGAGTTCTAATTTTAGAAACGTGATCATTTGAAAAGCAGATGATAGGCAGAAGACTTCCCCCAGTTCACATACAATGTGACCTTTTATCAGGAACTAGACAAGACTCTATGTCAGTATGTGCGTTCCAGTACGATGTGTAACAAAATAAACCTACCGCTTCGTATTTTTATTAAATTTTATTGTGTACGTCGCAATTACGATTTGATTCTTATTCACTGGTTTAACACAGAAACAAAAATCAGAAAAGGCTTAATCTTTTGTATCGATTTTAATCCCAGTTACACAATTTATTCTTTAGATAAAACGTATGAAATTAGTTAGTTATGGAACCTTTAAAAAACAAAAAGCACATTCAAAGAGTTGCCATGTTGTACTCCATGTTTCAATAACTTGTCACATGATCATTATGGGAGAGTGGTTTTTCTGTACGTTGTAAGGGCTGAGAACGACTAAAGTAGGTCAAAGTTGAAAATTTGATTGAAAGTTAGTGTAAACATTCGTTAAAGTGCAAACCTGCTTAATAGATGTGTATAGTTTTGATTTATGTATATTATTTAAATTATTTATACTGAGTTTTAGTGTTTGTCTCAGGCTTCAAGTATTACCAAATTTGATTATAAAAATACACATCTTGGCCTATTATTTATTGGGCCGATGTTGGATGTTAGTCTGTTATGTATACACTAGCCTAAGGTAGCTTTTTTTTTTAACCAGCCATATTTATATTAGATCTAGATTATCTATATCATGAGTTAAACTATTGGTCTGAAATAGATTTAGCCTCTGGATTGAATCTTAAATTAAGACCTGATCTAGGTTCTGATTAAATGAATTGAAGTTATATGTTTAAAAAAAGAACCATCAAGGTAGGTAACTTGGTTAAAAAGAATTTTAATTTAAAATATTGAATATCTTCCCTTGTACTATTTTATCCGCACTATTCCCTCCTGTGGATTAAAACATTGGTTCTCGAACTGCGGTCATTGGACCACACGTGTCTTGTATACAACTAACATAATAATAATTATAATAATAAGGCTTGTCTTCGAGTCCGAAGATTATTGAGGAATGCAGTATTTCCCGTGGCTGCGCAGCCCCAGCTGTGACCTACATGTTTTGTCACATCCAGGGCAAGCATAACCATTGTCCGCAGGTGGTCGATTACATAACGTCTTCGATAAAAGCTAGTATATCTTATAGGATAATTTCAATAATAATCAACTCGCCACTCACATATATAGATCTATAATGACGACCTAAACCACATATTTAAAAACATTCTCCACTTGGCTATTCCCGACTGAGTATTAAACTCTTTTGCGCATGGACAAACTCAGATCCCAATCATACTAATGCAGGATCATTGCAGAGTATTGAAATATCTACATAAATAAGGCTTGTCTTCGAGTCCGATGATTAGTGAGGAATACTGTATTTCCCGTGGCTGCGCAGCCCCAGCTGTGACCTGCATATTTTGCCACATCCAGGGCAAGCATAACCATTGTCCGCAGGTGGTCGATTTAGATATCCTTTTATCGACTTGTTTTGGACTAGTCATTTGAGGGCTAATTACTATATTGCCTCCAGCCTGCCCAGAGTATTAGAAACTTAAAGCAATGTTTGAACAAAGATAGTTAGATAGTTACCACAAAGTCTGGTTACAAAAACATATTTAAATTTAAATCCTGCATTGTGGATCATTGCACAGAAATTGTTGACCGCTTTCCCGTCTTCTTGTTTGGTACGACGTGGATTCATTGCCGCAATGAACCTCATCACAAATAAACAAAACCTACTCGAAATGTGCTCGTTGCGCCGAACATAAATACACTTATAAAATCTATCAATATCTTTCAAGTCATTATTTTTTTTTTTTATTTTATTTTTAACAAAAATTATAATCTAAAAAAAAAACAACACTCCAACAAAATGTGTTTTACATTTGTTAGTTAGTTATATACTATGCATTTGTGCAGCTTTTTCACTTAGGGGTCCATTTGCACCTCTTTGATTATATCTTAGTCATGCATGTTAACCAAAGACTTAAATTCTGCCAAGTCACTGGTTTTCCTGGCTGGCTTAGGCAACCCATTCCATGCTCTAATAGCACTAGGGTAGAATGAGCATTTATACAAATTTGTCCTAGCACATGGAACGAGGAATGTGCCTTTATCTCTGTATCTCTCTGAGGGGTCTCAGGTAAAAAAAAAAGTTGGAAAACCACTGTATTAAAATATTATCACACAGACACACACACATCATTTATACATACACTTTTTAAAAAATCTCTTTTAAAAAAAAAGTATCTTAAGGGGGAAACGCAACATTAACAGCCATATATCTCAATATTGTAGAATTTATTTTCCTTTTCGATATCAAACACATAGGACGTAATTATCTTATTTTTTTGAAGTAACGTCTGAATTGTGCTATTGTGGACACACTGTGTGCTTATATTTTTACTTTTTTAATTATATTGATTCCTGTTTGTTAGGTAACAGGTAGCAGGTACAATGAATAATTGTGTAAAGTTTCAATTTTATCCGAAAACGGCAAGTGTGAGAAATAACGAGTACAAACTTTTGACCAGACAGAGTAGATATAAACTGTGTAAAAAAATATATATAAAAAATGAGCGATTGTTTTTATGCCGCCCTTAATTCCACAACTTTCTTTGCGTGCCGGAGCATTCATTCATACATGGTTTACTTCATGAGTGCATCCTAGTTCAATTCTCAATGATCCCTTTTTCTTGCTTATCTTATAAATTACAGAAAACTACTTTAATAGAGAACATCTTACGAGTATCCAAATGCTAGTCTAGTTGTGCATATTAATCAGATAGCTATAACTCTGCTTGGTTTTCATGACTGATTCAGTCAACCCATTACATTATCTTATGGTAGCCTACTAAAAAAGAAAGAGCATTTATAAGAATTAGTACTAACATATGGAAAAAGAAATGTGCATTTACTTTTGCGTCGGATTATTTCATTAGGTTGTGTTGTTGTTTTTTTAGCGGGCCCTTAAGGGGAAAAAGCCACTATTAGGTTTGTGCAAAATGTCCGTCTGTCTGTCTGTCACACTCAGATCTCGAAAACTAGAAAAGATATGAAAAATATTATTTCACTATTAAATGCGGCTTGAAAAGTTTAGGTGCAACGGCTACTTTTGGTTCTCTAAAAGCAAACCGTTTAATTTATAAAATTAATTATGCAAGCGATTTTTTCATAAAAATACACCAATTATAAAACAATAACGTAAATGTAAGGGAGGCAATGTTAAACTTTTAAAAAAATCTAATCCAACCTACAACTTGTTTAATGCCCTCATCAGAATAAAAATGGGTTTATTTTTGTGCGTTTTGTCTGTCGGTAGGTCTGTCCGTCACGATTAGATAAAAAAGCAACAATCTAAAAGCTATTGAAAATCTGATTTATCCTTTAATGTTTCTCCCGTAACATCTCAGTAGTTTTAAGTATCTAAAATTGATTGTTCCGGATTTTTTTTGTGCAATACTAATCAACGCCAACAAATGTTTGTTTGCTCTACTAACTTATATTACATTTAATTTCCATGTTTAAACGTTGTAAAAACACATTATCAATAATATATTGTTCCGTTTTTTATGTAAATAGCATATTAATGCTAAATCAAAATCTCTATACTGACTTATATTTCATTAAGTGTAAAAATGTTCCGGATATTGTTTTATAAAAAATGAATTATGTCTAATGATTGTTTGAAATCGCATAATTGACTAATATTACACGTATATTATTTGACAGTGCGTCACCATAATTTGATTATCGATATCAAATTGTTCCATATTTTCATCTTTAAACAAATTTTTAAAATATCGACAATAGGTTGTTCAGGGCTTTAACAAAAGTAATTTACTAGAATACTGAAAATCACTTTTAAGACATTTAATTTTCTTGCTGAAACATAACATAAAAGTTTAGTAATCGATAAAGAATGTTCCGGCCGGATTTTGTTATGAAAAGAAATCGACTTACATTACTTACATTTTTTTACAAATCGTCGCCAGAAATGTCCGAATTTATTTAACAATCTACTAACGCCAAATAGTTGTTTGAACTTCCTCTTCTAATTAATAAACAAATAATATTCTCATTAACGAAATAATGTTATTCCGGATTTTTTTAAAAATATTTTAACTCACTTCTCTCTTACAGTACAATTAATTTTCTACCTAAACCATAAAAAAATCTAATTATCGTTAATATTATGTTCCGATTTTTAAGGAAAACAACATCCAAACACCAAAGTAAGGTATGAATATCTCTAAACAAGGCTGTAGTTCTTCTAATTTTTATACGAGACCATCCAACAAATTTAATTAACGTATTACATTTTTCTGGAATTCTCTTTTTCTTTTACTATGTATACAAACATCCGGAACAATCTATTTTATAAACTTAAATCATACCTAAAATTGTTGCGATGTTTTGAAACGTAAAATAAAGGTTAATCAATTTTTAATAGCTTTTAGTTGTGTTTTTTCTATATTAAGATGATCTTATCTTATCTTATATAATACAGACGTGACTTCAAAAAAGAAGATGATTACGTCCTACGCGTCATGCATTTAGTCATGCATATTAACCAATGACTTAAATTCTGACAAGTCACTGGTTTTTCTGGCTAGCTCAGGCAACCCATTCCATGCTCTAATAGCACTAGGGAAGAAGGAGTATTTGTACAAATTTGTCCTAGCATATGGGACGAGGAATGTGCCTTTATTTTTGTGTCTTTCAGAGTATTTTATTAAATTTTGTTTTTGTATTTGAAGATTATGGTTCAGTGTTTTATGTATAATTGCTACTTTACTTTTGAGTCTTCTGTCCTGAAGGCTTTCTAAATTTAGTGATTTTACTAATGGTGTTACCCTAGTCAAATGTGAATATTCGTTTGTTATGAATCTCACTACTCTATTTTGTGTTTGTTCCAGTTTCTTAATGTTTTCTTGAGTTGAGGGGTCCCACACGGTGGATGCATATTCTATTATTGGCCTAACCAAGGTTAAATAACATTTTAGTTTTATGTTCTTATTTGATTTATAGAAATTTCTTTTAATAAATCCTAATGCTTTGTTTGATTTTTTTATAGTTTCATCAATATGTGGATTCCATGACAGTTTTTCATTTATTATAACACCTAGGTATTTTGCGTTTTTAGTCTGTGTTACTGGTTTGCCATGAATAAGATAAGTGGAATTAATTTGTTTTAGTTTTTTTGTTACTCTTTAACAACTGAAATTTTTCTGGGTGGAAAGACATGCTCCAATTTGATTCCCATTTCTGTAATTCATCTAATTATCTTTGTAAAGTATCTGTGTCTTGTTTTGTTTTTATTGTTCTATATATTATGCAATCGTCTGCAAATAATCTGACTTTTGTTCCTGAACTAATGCAATTTGGTAAATCATTTATGTAAATTAAAAATAGTAGTGGACCCAAGACTGTTCCTTGAGGTACACCTGAGTTTACTGTTATTGGTGTTGATTTAGAGCCATTTATTATTACAGTTTGTTCTCTCCCTATCAGAAAATCTTTAATCCACTGATGCAGTGGACCATTAATGCCGAAATATTTTAATTTTTTAAGCAAACTATGGTGGTGAACTTTGTCAAAAGCCTTGGAAAAATCTAGTAAGAAAGCATGTATTAGTTCACTATTATCTAAACCTTTTGAAAAATCATCAATTAGTCCTATTAGTTGTGTTTCACATGATCTATATTTCCTAAAGCCATGTTGGTATGGGGTGAGGACATTATGTTTGTCTAAGTGGTTTATGATGTTGCTACATATTATGTGTTCTAGTATTTTACATGTGATGATGGTAAGTGATACTGGTCTGTAGTTTCCTGAATCAGATTTTTCTCCTTTTTTGAATAGAGGGGTGACATTAGCTTCTTTCCAGTCCTTTGGTACTCTGCCCTGGTTAAGCGATGCCTGAAAGAGTATTTTGAACACTGGGGCTAGCTCATTGCTTAGTTCTTTGAGTAATCTAGCTGGAATACCATCAGGTCCAGACGCTTTATTTGGTTTGGTGTTGGCTAATAGTTTTTGAATTCCATTTTCTTGTACTACTAAATCTTCTATGTTGTCTACTTGGTTCAAATTAAGAAATATGTCTTTGTCTCCTGGGGCTGAGAATGCTGATGCAAAGTATTTGTTTAGGATGTTTGCTTTAGTTTCATTATCATTATGTATTATGTTTAGTTCATCTTTTAATGGCGCTATGCCTGTTGTTTCCATTTTCTTAGACTTAATGTATGACCATAGGTTTTTGTTGTTATCTTTAGATATTACATTGCTTACTTTTTGGGTTAGGTGTTTAATTTTTATATACTTTTTGTAAACTCTTTCTGCCTTGGTTTCTTTAAATTTTCTATATAGGTTTTCCTTCTATTTACAAAGCTTCTTTAGTCTATTATTAAACCAGCATTTATTTATTTTGTGTAATGTGTATTTAGTTGGTATATGATTTTCTATAATGCTTTTAAGATGGTTTTTAATTAAATTCCAGAGGTCATCGACTGGTTGGTTAATGTCTTTTTCTAATAAGAATGTTTGTTAAAAGTTTAATGCAGCTTGACGGACAGACCGACTGACAGACAAAAGGCAAAAACAATGCGGTTTTATCCTCTTTAAATAAATTCTATTGGAACTCAGTGCACCAGTGTCTATGAACCCTCGATAAATATCTCGTGTAAATAAAGACATTTTTTTATGGTACCGGTACTAGCCTATTGTGAGGTAATGGATTTTTTTTTTTGACGTCATATGAATGGACTCTTCAAATGTAATGCTAAAAGAACACACTCGGTGCACCAATCTCTATGAACACTCGATAAATGGCTCGTATTGATGAAGCCTATTTTAGTCTAGCTAGGCCGTGTGACGTAGTGTTTTTTTTCCTTTGACGTCATATGGAACTAATTCTTTAAATGAAATGCTTAAAGAACTCACTCGGTGCACCAATGTCTATGAACACTCAATAAATGGCTCGTATTGATGAAGGCGTTTTTTTAGTCTAGGCCGTGTGACGTAGTGTTTTTTTTTCCCTTTGACGTTATATGGAATTAATTCTTCAAATGAAATGCTAAAAGAACTCGGTATAGTAATGTTTATTAAGCCTCGTGATGTGACTCGCATTTAAAAAAGGAATGATATCTTGATTTAGATCTAATCTACATTTTTAGCGGCCCCCGTAAGTTTAAACTAGATCTAGATTTTTATTACAGTATATCTAGATCTGGATTTGTATTCTAATTAAAATTATTTTTGAGTCTAGATTTAGAATTTCTAGATCTAGTTTAGACTAAAATAGACTAGATTAAGATGTAGAATTTCAATTTCTAGACTTAAAGTGTAGATTTTGATTTCCAAACGTTTTGATCATATTGCAATGTTATAATATACTAAAACTAATATACTATTTTTAAATTTAATGTTGCATTCAGTCTATTAATAGATTATCTAGGATATTTTTTTTACTCAAATCTTATCTAAATTACAGCTACATTATTCCAAGTTTATATTTTAGATCTAGATCTAGTAGATATAGATCTTAAGAGTGCTAAATCAGAAGTTTAATTTAGGTAGATCTACATCCTCATTCTAGTTCCATTTAAATTAAAATGCCCGATATCTCTGTTGATAGGTCTAACTGTGCTGAGACATCGAAGTAAAAGCACAATATCTCTGTTCTTTTCTTTTTTTTTTTAATCACAAACATGCCGTAGGACGACGGTTGATGGGAGCAAGCAGGGTTTGAACCAGGGACCATCGATAAATCCGAACGACAGTCCAGCACGCAAACTAAACGACCAGGCAGGGTTCATACCCTGCTTGTTGCCATCCTTCATTGTCCAGCACGAAGTGAATTATTTAAAACTTAGAAGTGAACACCCGAGACATGTAAAACAAAAAAACAACATTTCTTACAACGTCAAATAAAACTTTGAAACATTTCGACTTTTGACCATCAACATTAAATCACCTCTTGAATATTCTTTGCAAATAGGCAGATCGAAGGGATCCGACTTCGACGGGGGCCGCCTCTTTGTAATCTTGTTTTAAATATTTATATGTTATGATTAGTGCTACGTTATTTTTTAGTGTCGTGCTGTGACGTCTGGCGTAATCATATCCTTCCACTGCCATTCTCTGCGGTCAGCAGCTGCCCTTTAGCAGATTATCATTAGAAAGGCCGGTCCATTTTTTTCACGTTGTCCAGACACTTTTTTTCTTTGGACGTCCCTTTCGTTATGCTCCCTCCACTGGACCTTGAAGAATGACTTTTGACAGTGAGTCTTTGTCTTACAGTAGGACTGAAACAGCTCAGCTTTAGTGTATTGGTTCTGAGAAGTTCCTCCTTTTACCAGCCAGAGTTTGGACTTGTTAATGTAGTAACCCACTTGTTTACTTTTCCTGGTATCTGATGCCCAGCAGTTTTGTGTGGCGTCT